>SJYQ01001007.1:413-84102 GCA_006410935.1 Redunca redunca
CATTCAGAAAATGAAGATCATGGCATCCAGTCCCATCACTTCATGGAAAATAGATGGGGAAACAGTGGAAACAGTGTCAGACTTTATTTTGGGGGGCTCCAAAATCACTGCAGATGGTGATTGCAGCCATGAAATTAAAAGAAGGAAGGAAAGTTATGACCAACTTAGATAGCATATTCAAAATCAGAGACATTACTTTGCCAACTAAGGTCTGTCTAGTCAAGGCTATGGTTTTTCCAGTGGTCATGTATGGATGTGAGAGTTGGACTGTGAAGAAGGCTGAGCACCAAAGAATTGATGCTTTTGAACTGTGGTGTTGGAGAAGACTCTTGAGAGTGCCTTGGACTGCAAGGAGATCCAACCAGTCCATTCTGAAGGAGATCAGCCCTGGGATTTCTTTGGAAGGACTGATGCTAAAGCTGAAACTCCAGTACTTTGGCCACCTCATGTGAAGAGTTGACTCATTGGAAAAGACTCTGATTCTGGGAGGGATTGGGGGCAGGAGGAGAAGGGGACCACCGAGGATGAGATGGCCGGATGGTATCACTGACTCGATGGACGTGAATCTGAGTGAACTCCGGGAGTTGGTGATGGACAGGGAGTCCTGGCGTGCTGCAATTCATGGGGTCGCAAAGAGTCGGACACGACGGAGCGACTGAACTGAACTGAAGCCTACATATGTATTCGCCTCACATAATACAAGATGTAAAGGGAATTTCTTATACTTTATTCCCTTTCTAAGTCATAAAAGACATCATGGGAATAGATTTTGCTTTGTAGAATGACTCAAGCTTGGTCTACTATATCGTCTTAGTGACAATTTTACTAAGTGCATATGTTAACTGATAAAGAAGGAATGCTGATGATCAAGATCTTGGCCTCCTGAGGCAGGACTGTCTAAGAATTTTCCAGCGTAATTTGGAGGTAGAGGATGGCTACATTTTACTGAGATTTTTTTTTCAGAAATGGAATTTCTCTGTTTTTTAGTACCAATCATCTCTCACTCAGCCAAAATGGCAAAATGCCAAAGTCCTTTTCCTTACCTTGAGAAAGGTCTTTAAAACACTATTTTTACTTTTATTTCTGAATAATCAGAAATAACTAGATCCTTCTAGGGACAATAGAAACTATTTTTCCTATGTTCATCTCAAAATTCTGATGGATGAGAGAATGTTAAATCCATTTGGGAAGAGGAAAGGGAACTGGAGAAATCAATATCTCTACATATTCTGGATCAAAATTTTGAAAATATAAGAATTTTCTAAAACTGTTAATTTCTCTAAAGTTTTACTTGTAAATATATGTGTGCCTCCCTTCTGTTTAAAAATTATTTCAATATTTCTCAGGCTGTTCCTAATCTAGTCTCTCCAATTGTAAATCGATATCTTTGGTGAGAACATCATAAACCCAGAAATACATTGAAAGTTTCCTGTCCAAATACACCTAGACATTAAAACTAGAATACACCACAAAACTTAGGACAATTCCAAGGAGGCTTCAAATTTATATGAATTTTAAACAGAGATCTCGGTTTTAACTAGCAGATAGAAATTGAGTTCCAGCATGTAATGTCACTAAATCATTATCTTAGAATCAGTTAAACAAAAGGTTTTGGTTTAGAAATCCACTCTACATGGAAGATAAAAATACATTACTTCAAATCGCTGTGCACTATGTCATTTTGACCCATTCTGGTTAATCAAAGTATGCAATGCATCAAAACAGGACCGTGAACCATATGTACATTATAGGGTCATATTAATCTTATTGGTCCTTACAGGCCTGACAATGATCGACTTCATGTTAATAATGACTCTTCTCTAAAGAAAGATCTAAAATTCTTCTACCTCTCACTCCTCCTAGCTCTGTATGGAGACATTCCTAGTAGTTGACAGGGCAACCTTCTTCTTTGTGATAACACCTGTGAAATTGTTCAGAGATACAAAAACATAAATTCAATTCTTCTTCGAGTTTATTCTTCAAGTCAATTTTCTCTAGTAGACTAGTCTAATAGCTTGTCCATCTTTGCATTTTTAATAGTATATCTATCTGATCACACCCTCCAACTCTGTAACAATCACTACTGCTTCTTGAACGCCTTCTTCAGCCCTCTCACTCAACATGAATATATACTAGGGCAATCCTTACAATAATCACGCAAAGAAGATCTTACTTTTTAAAGTGAGAACACAAGTAGCCAGAAAGATTAAGCTCAAGCACACCCAGCAATAAGTGATAGAGGTAAGATTCTAGCCTTAGTCCATCTGCTTTTGTCCTGTGTTCTGTCTTCTACTTCCTTTCCACTCTCTACATCCCTCAACAGTGCTGGGTTGTTAGTTTTCAAGACTTTCACTGTCCTTGATAACTTGGTCATCTAGTTCCCAATGTGTGGAGGCCTGCCCCACCCAGCTGCCTGTGCCAGACGGGAGAGATCAGCTAACTCTGGAGGTTTTCTACTGGGAAGTTGATTTGGCTCTCCTTTTTATTTCTCTTTTCTTTTTCATATTCTTTTCTGTTATGGCTTTCTAACAGGACATTGAATATAATTCCCTGTGCTATATAGTAGGTAGGGCTTCCCTGGTGGCTCAGATGGTAAAGAATCTGCCTCTGATGTAGGAGATCTGGGTTCAATCCCCAGGTCAGGAAGATCCCCTGGAGAATGGGATAGCAACCCACTCCAGTATTCGTGCCTGGAGAATTCCATGGACAGAGGACCCTGGAAGGCTACAGCCGGTGGGGTAGCAAAGAGTCGGACACGACTGAGAGACTAACACTTTCACATACAGTAGGACATTGCTGTTTATCCATTCTACATATAATAGCTTGCATCTGCTAAGCCCAAACTCCCAATCCATTCCCCTCACCTCCCTCTTTGACAACTACATTTCTGTTCTTTATGTCTGTGAGTCTGTTTTGGTTTTGTAAATAAGCTCATTTGTGTCATCTTTTAGATTCCACGTGCAAGTGATATCATACAGCATTTATCTTTCTTTGTCTAACTAATATTGTTTAGTACAATGATCTCCGGGCCCATTCATGTTTCTGCAAATGGAATTATTTTACTCTTTTTTTATAACTGAGTAGTATTCTACTGTGTACATATACCATATTTTCTTTATCCGATTCATCTGTTGATGGACATTTAGGTTGCTTCCAAGCCTTGGCTATTGTAAATAGAGCTGCAGTGAACATAGTGAGGCCTGTATCTTTTTGAATTATAGTTTTGTCCAGATATATAGCCAGGAGTGAGATTGCTGGAGCATACGGCTACTCTATTTTTAGTTTTTTTGAGGAACTTCCATGCTGTTATTCAGAGTGGCTGTTCTAATTTACATTCCCACCAACAGCTTAGTTCCTTTTTCTCCACATCCTCTGCAACATTTGTTATTTGTAGACTTTTTAATGATGGGCATTCTGAACTGGTGTGAGGTGATACCTCACTGTAGTTTTGATCTGCATTTCTCTAACAATTAGCAGTGATGAGTATCTTTTCATGTAACTATTGGCCATCTGTATGTCTAATTTAGAGAAATGTCTATTTAGGTCTTCTGCCCATTCTTTGATTGGGTTGCTTGGGTTTTTTGTTACTGAGCTGTAAGAGTTGTTTATATATTTTGGAAACTAAGCCCTTGTCAGTTACATCGTTTGCAAATATTTTCTCCTAGTCCATAGGTTGTCTTTTTGTTTTGTTTATGGTTTCCTATGCCGTGCAAATCTTGCATTTGATTAGGTCCCATTTGTTTATTTTCGTTTTTATTTCTATTGCCTTGGGAGACCGACCTAACAAAACATTGGTACAATTTATGTCAGAGAATGTTTTGCCTCTGTTCTCTTCTAGGAGTTTTATGAGGTCATGTCTTATATTTAAGCCTTTACATTTGGCTCTCATTCTTGAGCCACATTTCATAGTAACCACTTTTGCCACTAATATCGGTAACATGTTGTTTTCCACCTACCTTATTCCTTTATTTTACTTCTCAGTTGGTTCAAAACCCAAATGTGAAAGATCAGGTCCATTCTATGATCTGACATCACTATTTTAGAATATGTGCTCCTTAACCTGAGTGGATTTTGCTTTGCTTATTTAAAAAAGAGAGCTCCCTGTGCAAATCAATAATGTAAGCAAACACAGTAGTTGTTTAACCCACATGCATGCACACACAGAGAAATTAGTTGAAGAACATATGTGTTAATTTGCCTCTGAGGAACAATTTTAATTATAAATGAACCTTTTTTATTCCTTAACTAGGCCCAGTAGGACTTCTCTTTGGCAGTACCTACTTTTTTATTTTTAGCAGTTGGTTAAAAATGTTCTTTGTAATTGAAAGCAATAAAAAGATTTTCATTTAAAAGGGAGGGAATTCTATAAATCAGATTGATATTCTCCTCCATAACAATGAATCATTAAGATTTTATTTCGGTTTTTCTAACTTCTTCCCCTGTTTAATTAATATTGAGATCCTTTCAACTCACAAGTGGAAAGTAATACAGCTTCCTGCGTTACCAAACCCAAGAAGCTTCACAATATAAATAGAGCCCGCGATACATGAAGCCAAAGCCAGCTTAACTCCTGTAGGATTCCCTTGAATACAAGTCCCTTGCCAGTAACCAACATATTTTCTTAGCAAGAGGAAAAATATTTCCCAGCATGTTACATTACTTGCTGTTTTTCAGCTCTTAAATAATAGAAGTCAATAATCAGTGAAGTCAGAATAATGACTTTAAACTCACAGGGGGAAAACCAGGTTAAGACTCAGTGGACCAGATTACCAATTACTGCAAAAAAAGGAGAGCAGGTTTATGATCAGGTGGACCATAGCATTAATTAATTAATAGCTGACAATGGCAATAATCAAGAATTCATTTCAGTGCTTTATGACTCACATTTACATGTTAATGATCAAATGGAGAATCAGGATATTTTGGGGGAATAGAGACCTGCCTCACTGGTGGCTCAGATGGTAAAGAATCTGCCTGCAGTGCAAAAGACTCGGATTCAATCACTGGGTCAGGAAGATTCCCTGGAGAGGGCATGGCAACCCACTCCAGTATTCTTGCCTGCAGAATCCCATGGACAGATAAGCCTGGAGGGCTACAGTCCATGGGGTCACACAGAATTGGACATGACTAACAAAGGTCTGACTTCCCTGGTGGCTCAGATGGTAAAGCGTCTGTATACAATGCGGGAGACCGGGGTTCGATCCCTGGGTCGGGAAGATCCGCTGGAGAAGGAAATGGCAATCCACTCCAGTACTATTGCCTGGAAAATCCCATGGACAAAGGAGCCTGGTAGGCTACAGTCTGCGGGGTCACAAAGAGTTGGACATGACTGAGCGACTTCACTTATGCTTACTTAACAAAGGTCCGTCTACTCAAGGCTATGGTTTTTCCAGTAGTCATGAATGGATGTGAGAGTTGGACTGTGAAGAAAGCTGAGCACCGAAGAATTGATGCTTTTGAACTGTGGTGTTGGAGAAGACTTGAGAGTCCCTTGGACTGCAAGGAGATCCAACCAGTCCATTCTAAGGAGATCAGTCCTGGGTGTTCTTTGGAAGGAATGATGCTAAAGCTGAAACTCCAATACTTTGGCCACCTTATGCGAAGAGTTGACTCATTGGAAAAGACTCTGATGCTGGGAGGGATTGGAGGCAGGAGGAGAAGGGGACAACAGAGGATGAGATGGCTTGATGGCATCACTGACTCGATGGACATGAGTTTGGGTGAACTCCAGGAGTTGGTGATGGACAGGGAGGCCTGGCGTGCTGCGATTCATGGGGTCACAAAGAGTCGGACACGACTGAGTGAATGAACTGAACTGAAAGTGACTAACACAGACATAGACACACACAGACACACACACACACACACACACACACACACACACACACCAGGAGAAATAGGAGATTACCTAACCTCTGAGGTTTCACAGACAGCAAATGGATCATCAGGGACCTTGACCATACATTTAACAATTCAAGATGCATCCTATGTGTCACAGCCCCAAACTTGCAGGGTCAACTAGATAATGAAAACAAGCAACAAGGACCCTGGTTACTAGTTCTCACAACTTTTCTAAATTCCCAGCAGGACTAGCTACACAATTTGCAGAGCCCAGTGCATAATGAAGATACAACGGCCCTTGTTCTCACAGCAGCAAAAAGAAGAGAGTGACATTACACATATTAAAACATGAAGCTTTCTCGTTTCTCCCCAGGGTCTTGCTGTCTGTGTCTCCTTTCCTACAATACCCTCTACCTGTCAAGATGATTTCGGTTGTGATATGACACCGCATTTCCGCCAGCACAGGGAGATTTGTGAGGTGAGTGCAGACTCTATGGTGTAAAATCTACCATTAAGATTCAGTATCACCTGCCGTCTTGACAGCTGAAGCCAGAAGGACCTCAGCTGATGTAATGACAATTTTCCCTCCCTTCTCTGCTCCTGCAGATAAGGTCCCCTTGCCAAACACCCCTCCTTATCATGGGGCCCCAGCCCAGGCATACTTGTTCCTGAGAAGCAGGCTTCAGTCCCTTGCCAGCCCACAGAATTATTCAGACAAGCCAATTCCATCCTCCTGTGCAAACCAGGGGTCACCTCTGCCTCTTGTTACTACAGAGCCTGCCTCTTACAGCCCTTTCTTATTTACTCTGCTCCCAAGTGCAACTGCTCGGTGGCCTGTGTGGCACGTGGCTTCTTCCTCCCTGGGGCTGAGAATACAGGTGACTAATAACTGTTGTCAGTCTCATCTGCCTGGGCTCGAGTGTCATGTGTCCAGCCGTTCCTGTAGCCCCAGGGTGGGACTCTGACCTTGCCAACACAGGGAAGAAGAGGCAGTTGCAATCGCGGTGGACTCTCGGGGCTTCCCTGAGGGTCAGTGGTAAAGAATCAGCCTGCCAGTGCTGGAGACATAGGTTCCGTCTCTGATCTGGGAAGATCCCACGTGCCTCGGAGCAGCTAAGCTTTGGATGCCACAACTACTGAAGCCTACGGCTGTAGAGCTGATGCTCAGCAACAACAGGAGTCACGGAAATAAGAAACCCAGGCTTCACAACCAGAGAGTAGCCCCTGCTGGCTGCAGCTAGAGAAAAGCCTGCTCGGCAACAGACCCGGCACAGTCAGAAATAAACAAATGAAACATTTTGAAAAATCATTGCCACATGGAAATGTGGGCCCAGGATTGCCAGAGCTGCCACATTTTCAAGGAAAGCCAGTAATTCCGATGTTTACAAGAAAATAAAACTTTTGTAAATGGTGTCAACCAATTGAAAAAAATTAGTGCTGATTTCATCAACACCAAAAGGACCTGAGAAGGCACGTGTCGGTAGCATTCAGGCACGTTTGATGGTATCTGACATGGAAGAAGAGTGCTACTCTCATAAAAATCCCCTCTATTGCTCTGTCATGACACTTACCTTATCACACAGTCATAATCTGTATATTTGCCTGTTTCCTCCACTAGATTCTGAGCTCGCTGTTGAACAGAGTATGTCTGCACCTGGCACAATAGTTTGGCACACACAAGGTGCTATAAAATCATCTATTAAATGATTTAAATTCAATGAATACTTAATAAGAACCTGCTACTTCCCAGGAGGCTTTTCCTGATGGCTCAGACATTAAAGACTCTGCCTGCAATGCAGGAGGCAGGGTTCGATCCCTGGGTCAGGAAGATCCCCTGGAGAAGGAAACGGCAACCCACTCCAGTATTCTTGCCTGGGAAAGAGGAGCCTGGTGGGCTATAGATCCATGGGGAGGCAGAGTCAGACACAACTGAGCAACCAGCACATCCACACTTCCCAAGCATTGAGATGAGCCAGACAAGTCATACACATATTCTGTGAATGGATCTTTCATTTAGAAAACTTTCTCTCTTTTTCCCAGTGAGACTTAAAGAATCTCTAAGTTCTTTTTAAAGCCACATCTATCAGCAGAAGACAGTGTTAGGATTTTATTCTGCAGAACTGGACCCTCGACCAAGAAATACACTAAAGGTTACCCTTGAATTTTGGTGGAACGCCCCCAACACTCAAGTTCCTTATTCATGTAATACATACATATGGCACCACATGGTAACAGAAGGCTGAAGCTTATAGTTGGTCTCCTGCCCCCTGTTTTAAAGTTGAAACCCACTGGGTGTGCCCTTCCCCACATGGCATTGACAACCACCACAGCTAAGCTTGCCAAGCCACCCTCTCCCCTACCCCATCATTTGGGACCCATTCCTCATTGTCTGTAGTCATTCTTTCAACAGACGTTAATTGAGGGCCTAATATATACCAGGTGCATCCCAGGTGGTGCAGTGGTAAAGAATCCACCTGCCAGTGCAGGAGATGTGGGTTCGATCCCTGGGTTGGGAAGATGCCCTGGAGTAGGAAATGGTAACACACTTTGGTATTCTTGCCTGGGGAATCCCATGGACAGAGGAGCCTGCCAGGCTACCATCTGTGGGGTTGCAAAACAGTCGGAAGTGACTGAACAGCTAAGCACACATGCAATATATACCAGGCACTGTGTGAGCTTTTGGGGACTGCAAGACTGGGTAAATGTGGTCTCTTCCTTCAGTTATTCTCAGACTACAGAAAGATAATTTTACCTTTACTCCATATAACTTGCTTTTATTTTGGTCCATAAATTCCTGCAGGAAAATCATTTCTACCTATCCATTCCCTTCAGTCTGTTTTCCAAGGTGCATTCCCACTGATTTCCAGGATGCCATAATCTGACAATCTGGGGTCAATCAGGTCCATGTGTTTACACTGACCTGGCCTGTCTCAGGATGTGACCCACATTTACTCTTATGCCTTCACCTATGAAGACAACACTACCTTTATTCACTGGCACACCCACCTCTTATTACACCTACTGCACAACCAAGCCAGAATAACTTAGCCTAAGATAGTTTCGCTTTCCTGGATAAGAAGCCACACTGGTGCTTGCCAAATCTGCCACTGCCTGCAAACCAAGGCCCATTCTGCATTAGTAACAATAACATCAGAGATCATGGATTGACTCCTTGCTCAAGTCTAGATCTGTTCTGACACATGCATACAGTATCATAGATAGTCCATATACATATGCACACAGTCTCTAAGGTAATCCTTTCAGTAAGCTGGAACGAAGTCAGTTCAGGGGATCTAAGTTATGACACCAACACCTGTTTGGCATTCTTACTGTTTGTATAGGACACAAAATCATATTTCTCAACAACCTTGCAGATCTCCTGACCCTAAGAATCTCAGATCTGAATTGATCACATTCCCCATACAGGTCATGGAAACTAGCTCAGATGCACTTTGACTTTTACAAACCCATTCCGATTCACCCATAGCCACAGCATCACGTTGGCCTGCGGCATTCACCTAGGTGGTCTCCCCAGAAATCAGATGGGAAAGAGAGAACAGGGAGTAGGAACCAATGTTCTTTTTCCCTCCAGTCCTTTACTTTTGACTTTTCTCCTCAATCTGTCTGTCCCACCTGTTTCCAAGTAATAGAACCACTGGGTCCCTCTGAACAACCCCACAACATTTTCACCCTAATTCTTGTCTCCACTAGTTAGGCTCCTCTTTCTCACTGCAGGAGAGCTTTCTACCCTTTCCTGTCTAGGAAGACATCCGTTTAAACGTTATTTTGCTCCTCTTTGTACTATGTCTTGGCGTGAGCATGAATATGTTGTTGTTGTTGTTTAGTCAGTAAGTCATGTCTGACTCTTTGCAACTCATGGACCGTCGCCTGCCAGGCTCCTCTGTCCATGGGGGTCTCCAGGCAAAAGTACTAGAGTGGGTTCTCATTTCCTACTGCAGGGAATCTTCCTGAATCAGGGTTCAAATCTGGGCCTTCTGCACTGCAGGCAGATTCTTTACTATCAACCCACCAGGGCTGCCTTAATTATGAATATGAGTGGAACTCAAATGACCATTTTTTCTTTCAACAGACCCTAGTATTCAATGAAGACTCAAGAAAATCTCTTCTGAAACTCAAAAGTGGGCACTAACCTCTTGGGTCTAAAGTGTACCCTGAACAAATGAATATTTTCTGTAGATGAGGTGCTCTTTGCACAACATAATATAAGGAGAATAAAATACATTGGAGGGTATGTTTTTTAAAAGTTATCCCAGGGTCAATAGTACTCATAGTAAAAGGGAGTTGAAGCTACGTCTGTAATTTTCTGTCTCAAGAAAGCTTCAAAAGGAAACAATCTTCAGTTTCTTTTCTCCTTATGGGTGGTCATAAAGAGTAATGGAAAGAACCTCGTTCTGTGTAGAGGTTGGTTAACAGTAGATAGAATATGTTCAAACATGTCCACTTTTCCGTTACCCCTTCCTCATAGCCTGGCCCCAACTCTGCCCTGTAAACCATAAACTGAACTACTCATTATTAATTCTAATTCTCTGGGGTTCCCTTCTACCCAATTTCCATGTATGGAAAGACTAAAGTTGGAAAATATATGTCTTTATGACCACATTGTGCTAGATTGACTGTCTAGCCTAAATTTCTGATGCATTAATGGGGGCTGAGGGCAATTCTGTGGTTTGCTGTTCCTTGAACATGAGCCAGACCTTGAGTCAGAAACTCAAAGTTCTATTGAAAAATCTACCTGCTGACACTTTCAGTTCACTCCCTCATCTTATACTTACACCAACCCTGGGATGCTAATTTTATAAACTGAGGCATTAAAAAAATGAAGTATGTTGTGCCAAGAAAATGGTAGACCAGGAAGTCAAACTTAACTCTCACTGGCCTGTGTACTTTCCTGGATAATACAGTTCACTTGGCAATATGCTGTCTGAAACTTCCTAATTGTAAACAGTACTGCAAGTCTCGAATGTATTCTGCTGTACTAAGCCATGCTGAAGGAGGAGCTGTTCCATAAATAAAATCAGAATCATCCTGTGTCTGAGGAATTCACAAAGTATGTTCCTTTTAAAATAAATGTTAGGAAAATATACTGGCGCTATCATAGGTAAGAATGGGAAGACAGAGCTGTTGTACTCCATTCTTGAGAGACTCAGAAATGTAAATCTCACAGCAAATTTGGTCTGTGTAGCTTGGTTTCTTTTTGTTGTGCATGCCAAAGTTAATCTCATATCCCCCAAATAGCCTAGATCAGTGCTAATAATAATAGATCTCAAAATTTAATTTATTAGAAATAGACATGCCTTGCATATCTTATTAAGGAGGGGAGCAGATAAGAGTTATTGGGTTAAAATACAGTTGGCCCTCCATCTCCACTGATGTGATACCTACAGAGTCCGAGGGCCAGCTTCACAACCGTCATTTTATAGGAGGGACTTGAGCACACACAGACTTTGGCATCCACAGATGGGAGTCCTGGAGCCAGTCCCCCATAGACACCAAGACAGACTGTACACTTTCCTGTGATCACTGGAAGGTAAAAGGAATGCCAATTTTATCATCAAAGTAGTGAAAAGATTCACTCTCCTCTTCCTGTGTGTGTTTCACTTGGACAATGAGTTTGGTGAGGGCAGGAAGAGCAAGTAGGTAGACTGCCACCAGAATCTAGACATCAGGAAGCTGAGTCTGTGATGAAAGTTGGGAGTGGTGGGGAACTTCCCTGGTGGCCCAGGGGCTAAGCTCCACACTCCCAAGGCAGGGGGTCCAGGTTGCATCTCTGGTCAGGGAACGAGATCCCACACACCACAACTGAACATCCCACATGCCGAAGCAAAGATCCGTGTGCCACAAATAAGACCTGGCACAGCCAAAGTAAATAAATAATTAAAACAAAAAGATGAGAGTGGTGGGCCAGGAAGACAAAGAGATGGTGAGGCCAATACCCATCCTGGGAAGTCACAGAGATCCCAAAACTGAGCAAGATGGGTCAGAAGCCAGTAGCCAAGGTCCCTGAAGATAAAGCATGGGAGACGATCGCTATGTGAGCGAACAAACCTTCTGGCCAATATTTCTCAATCAGAGCAACTGCTTATCCATGGTGTCCTTCAACTATGACACTCTGAAAGCTAGGCTGTTCTAAGTAAACTCTTCATACATTAAGAATGATGGCACCTCCAACAACCGCTTACATCACTCTTCTTTTGTTCACCAAGTTCCACTAGATTTACTTCCAAGTATCTCTAGAATCCTTCTTCTTCCATTTTTTCCTTCTGCTGTAGTTTTTATGACAGCTTGTCCTGATCATAGTTTTCTTAGGACGAGACTTCCTACTTCTGTTCCTATCTGCCCCCTCCCTGTTCCTCTGACTCTAATATTGTTTCTCTGCTCAGAGACTTGGAGCACACAATATATTAATACAATCATTTGCTGTGTTGATGTTAACATTGGTGCTGATGCTGTGAAATGCTATGTGCCTGACACTGTCCCAGGCACCAGGGATACAAAGAATAAGGCAGATCTCTTTCTTCCAAAGAGCTCACTGTATTCGGAACATATTGCTGCCACAGAATGTCAGTCCATGCTCTTCAACATCTTCTGGCCTCTGACTGTCACTTCTCTGCCAAGAAAACTCCTTTTCAACCTTCAACACCCAACACATTTTTTTATCTTGAGCATAAAATTTTTTTCAATTCCCTAAACATAATGTGTCCTATGTGTGTTCCCAAGAGCTTTGCATTTCTTCTTGCATAGTACTGACAGCATTAATTGTAAATATCTGCTTAACATCATGCCAGGCTGGATGACTCACAAGCTGGAATCAAGATTGCAGCTAAACTTCACCAGTTTTTCAGATGCAAGAACCACATTCTGTTCACATTTGCAGTGCTCAGGAGCTGAGAGAGTGCTGAAGTGGATTAGGCATAAAAAATAAGATTTTTGCATGAATGTAGACACAGTTTGAGAAATCAGACTGAAATTTGACACAAAACAACCAGACAAGCATCATATCTCATTCAGTGTACTGAAGACTGAAGATGGACTGCCAGGGGAAACACCCCAAATGTTTGGCAGGTACGTGGGAGATTCTTTGCCTTAAGAATGCAGCAACCATATTTTTAAATGACTTGTGAGGAATTTATTCACCACATAAATTATTTCCTCAAAAACATTCAAGTTATTTTTCTAATTCCTATCAGCAAAATCATCTATTCCTGTCTCTGGAATCTCTCCATTGGCCTGCTGGTAAATTGACTTTATTAGATAATTTTTCTCTATCTAGTTAAAGGCATATTTCAGGGAGGGAGGGAGAGGATGGAGCACGTTCTCCTACATCACGCACATCATCCCATGAGCATCCCCCGGCAACAAGAGCATGGATACGAGAGACTGGGAGAAAGTCAATAACTGACAGGAAGGAAAGAATTCGAGGTGTTGATCATCTCAGACTCAGAAGTTGAGACAAAGTCATAGAATTTAACACCACATTAACTCTGCTTGTGCTGGAAGGGAGAAATATTCTTAAATGAGCTCAGATTAGAAATATGGAAGAGATTTCAAGGCAATCGAATTTAACCCATTGTGTCCTGGCGTATTGATACCTTGGACCAGATCGTTTTCTGTTGGGGGTGGTGGCGGATGATGTGTGTTGTTCTGGGCACTATAGCATTCTTAGCAGAATCTTCTGTCTACTCCCTAGATGCCGTTACCAACCTCCAAGTATAAACAAACAAAAGTGTCTCCAGACATTGGCCAATGTACCAAGCAGCTAAGTGGACCCTTTGTTGAGAACCACTGCTCTGAGCCATCACACACAAATAATAGTGCTTCTAGCTTCATCATAGAAAGCTATCTTTTCAAATGCCTTCACGATGACAAAATGAAGAATGGCATCAAACTAATATTTAGGCAAATGACGGTGTTCCAAAGAGAATAGCCTGAAGAGATCATCTCTAAACCCCACGAAAGGAACGTGAAACAGACTTTGACATAACCTCAGTCAAAGGTCTATTTTGGTTGAGAAGTAGAGGTAATTTGCCACATCGTATTCTTTCCTTTCTTGGTATTGCTGGCATGTTGTCGCTTGCTCTGCAGCCAAATCAGAAGCATTTGACACAATGATTTCTGTTTTAAACAAAAAGCAATATTCAAAGGAATGTTTTTCCTGACAAAGCAGGCTGTGAAAATCCTGCTGTTCAATTGAGAGAACTAATTTACCATGTCAGTGACTCAGCCGTCCTTAAATCCAGTTCACCTGAAATCAGCAAACCTAGACAAAAGGCCAAATTTATTCAATAGAAAAAGTATCTTTTTAAAACATAATCTTTTTATAACCTCCTCAGGTCTTAATTTCCTCACCTCTGAAATCATGTAATAAGATCCGTCTTACAGATTTATGAAAATTGAGACTTTACATACAAAGGCAGTAGTTGGCACTTGATACATATTCAAAACTGCTTAAATATCAATTCAAATATATATCTTCAGTCAGTTTCTCTGACCTCATATTTACTGAGACTAGGATTTATTTTCACCTCCTGTTGCCTGCTAATCAAAGAGGCTAAAAAACTAAAAGGATTGGGACACTAGTCATTTACTCATGTATATAGTTACTTTTGTGTTTCAAAAAAATACAAAAGACATCATATAAAATAAGCTTCTAGTCCTGTGCTGTGTGCTTAGTCGCTTGTGTCCAGCTCTTTGCAGCCCCAATGACCTTAGCTTGCCAGGCTCCTTTGCCCATGAAATTTTCCAGGCAAGAATACTGGAGCGGAGTGCCATTTCCTTCTCCAGGCGGTCTTCCCAACCCAAAGGTCCAGCCTGCTCCAATCCATGTCTTCCGTGTCTTCTGCACTGGCAGGCAGATTCTTTACCACTAGCGCCACTTAGCTTCTTAAAATTTAACCAACATTGGTCTCTAAGTTGGTGGCTGGCCTTTCTTTCCTCCTGATATTTCATCCCTAAAATTATTTGGCATGTAAGATTGCCAACAAAAATCTGCCTAGTCAAAGCTATGGTTTTTCCACTAATCATGTATGGATGTGAGAGTTGGACTATAAAGAAAGTTGAGCACCGAAGAACTGATGACTCTTGAGAGTCCCTTGGACTGCAAGGAGCTCAAATCAGGTTTCCTAAAGGAAATCAATCCTGAATATTCATTGGAAGGACTGATGTTGAAGCTGAAACTCCAATACTTTGGCTACTTGATACAAAGAACTGACTCCTTGGAAAGGACCCTGATGCTGAGAAAGATTAAAGGCAGGTGGAGAAGGAGATGACAGAGGATTAGATGGTTGGTTGGCATCACCGACTTGAAGGACGTGAGCTTGAGCAAGCTCTGGAAGTTGGTGATGGACAGGGAAGTCTGGCATGCTGCAGTCTATTGGCTCGCAAAGAGCTGGACACAACTGAGTGACTGAACTGAGGATGTGTGTTGGTCTTCCCAGGTGGTGCTAGTAGTAAGGAATCCACCTGCCAATGTTGGAGATGCAAGAGATGTGGGTTCTATCCCTGGGTCGGGAAGATCCCCTGGAAAAGAAAATGGCAACCCACTATAGTAGTCTTGCCTGGAGAATCCCATGGACAGAGGAGCCTGGTAAGCTACAGTCCATGGGGTCACAAAGATTTGGTTACGGCTGAAGTGACAGCGTGTAGGCAAGATGCGCATTATTGTAAAGAATGGCAATTTTAAATATTCACATTCACAACATCCCCTTACATCAAATATTAACTTATCAAATGTATGAAAAATAAGCCAAAACCAAATCTAGTAAAGAATATCTATGTGTGCCACTGAATCACTTTGCTGTATATCAGAAATTAACATGACATTATATGTCAACCATACTTCAGTTAAAAAATTTTGAAAAAATCAACTCTAGAAGAACAAACTCAATGCTAATAAAAAAGGAGTCTTAGATAAAAGTAATCATTATAAATAGCATTTTTTTTCAGGCCACACAGACATCAAGCCAAGACTTCTACATAAATCTTTGATGTCCTATGGATGTGTCATACTTGTGATCTTATCCCCTGTGACAATTTTTATGATCCCCATGTTACAGATGAGGAAACTGGAGCTGGAAGTATCTAAGTGACTTACCCAAGGTCATGCCCCTTAAAGGAGCCAGGTTTTAAACCGAGACAGTCTAGCTGGGCTTCTTTTCATTAGGAATTATGGCTCAGGGCATATGGGTGATGACTATGAAGCGACTGTGGGTTTCTCTTGCCACCAAGTCACCTTGGAAGCAACAACTTAAACCAGTCCTGTGAAAACATATGACCACCTGAAAATCATGTTGATTTCAGTGCCTGATGGATTAATCTCAGGCTGCTCCCAGGTAATGAAAACACAAATAGTGAAACCTGGCTTCCCCATTCATAAGCCTGTCTTTCCCATAGACAAGTCACCATGCAGAAAAATCAAGGCAGAGGCCTCTTTCTAAAAGATTCTTCTCCTTTAGAAACTTCTAAGTAAGTCTACTTCTTGGATAGATTTTGGAAAGCTCATGGACACTTTATCAATATATGCAGAATACTGCATGCATCCGAGCCCAGAATTTTGGAAACAAAAAATTTAAAAAGCTTGTTCTAAACAAAAAGAAGTACATGAATCAGAAGCTTATTAATGCCAGGATCCAATAGGATATGATTTTTAAATGACATAATATCTATAGTCAACCCCTAAAACAGTAGCAGCAATCACTAAAAATATTAACATGTCAACATGTCATATTCATGAGTGGTCAAACCCAAGGGACGCACACATCTCAAATTTGAAGATTTAATCCAGGTTTTTGTCAAAGCACCTACTAGGCCACTAGCAGGCACCGTGATGGGCACAGAATTTCAAATATAAATTAAAATTTCTCCCTTCACAGCTCATTATGGAAGATTTTTATGAAAATAAATATTGATGGTAAAATGACACTGGTTAATGTTACTATAAAGGTATGTGAAACATTATAAGGGATTAGACAGGGGTAGAATGATTCATTATTTGTGTCAAGGAAACATGAGCTACAGAAATGAAATGATGTTTGAGCAGAGTCTTGACAGGTAGAGAAGAGCTTGCCATGTGTGCTAAGATCCCTGGTGGCTCAGATGGCGAAGAATCTGCCTGCTATGCATGAGACCCAGATTCGATCTCTGATTTGGAAAGATTCCCTGGAGAAGAGAATGGCAACTCACTCCAGTATTCTTGCCTGGAGAATTCCATGGACAGTGGAGCCTGGCGGGCTACAGTCCCTGGGGTTGCAAAGAGTTGGGCAAGACTGAAACTTTATAAGGGATCAGAAAGGGGTAGATTAATTCTTTGCATCAGGAAAACATGGGGAGTTACAGAAATAAAATGATATTTGAGCAGAGTCTTGACAGGTGGAGAGGAGCTTGCCATACAAATCAGTTAGCAGTACAGTCATGTTTGAGATGGGACAAAGCATCCTATATTTCTAGAAAAGAAATCTAGAGAAAAGAGAGTCAGGGTTTGGTGTGTGGGCTGAGGCCAAGATATAACAGTGCATTTCAAATATGTTTGGAAAGACTCTACAGATGAGCATGAGAAGCTCTGGAGAACATATTTGGAAATGAAGATGATCCAGTCTGTGTGAGAATGGGCACTCTGAAAGCACAGGATGAACCTAATTGGAGACAGAAGAATCTGGGAACAGAAAGAACAATTAGGATGCCCTGTTACCATAATTTAGGAGAGAAATGAGCCTCAGGACACATCATATAAACAACTGGGGGTGCTGGGAGTTGCAAGAAGAAAAGGATCAGAGAGAAAAGGTTGTCCCACACCAGGATGCCTGCGTGTACTAAGTCACTGCAGGCATGTTTGACTCTTTGCGAACCTATGGACCACAACCCGCCAGGCTCCTCTGTCCGTGCGGTTCTCCAGGCAAGAATGCTGGAGTGGGTTTCCACACCCTCCTCCAGAGGATCTTCCTGATCCAGAGATCAAACTCACATATCTTATGTCTCCTGCTCTGGCAGGCGGGTTCTCTACCACTAGGGCCACCTGGGAAGCCCCCCAACACAAGGATAACTACATGGCAACTTACCCAATGAGAACTGCCATGAACGGCTCCCTATCTCAGAGAGATGCATGGTCCTCACACATTGTTGCTGCTGTTCAGTCACTAAGTCGAGTCCGACGATTTGTGACCCCATCGACAGCAGCACGCCACGTTTCCCTGTCCTTCACCGTCTCTCGGAGTTTGCTCAAACTCATATCCTTTAAGTCAGTGATGCCATCCAACCATCTCATCCTCTGTCATGCCCTTCTCCTCCTGCCTTCAATCTTTCCAGTAATCAGGGTCTTTTCCAATGAGTTGGCTCTCTGCATCAGGTGGCCAGAGTGTTGGAGCTTCAGCTTCAGCATCAATCCTTCCCATGAGTATTCGAGGTTGAGGAAGGTGAAAGAGGAGAGTGAAAAAGCTGGCTTACAACTCAACATTCAAAAAACAAAGATCATGGTATCCAGTCCCATCATTTCAAGGCAAATAGATGGGAAAACAATGGAAACAGTGACAGACTATTTTCTTGGGCTCCAAAATCACTGTGGACAGTGACTGCAGCTATGAAATTAGAAGACACTTACTGCTTGAAAGAAAAGCTATGACAAACCTAGACAGCATATTAAAAGGCAGAGACATTACTTTGTCTACCAAGGTCTGTCAAGTCAAAGCTATGGTTTTTCCAGTAGTTATGTATGGATGTGAGAGCTGGACAATAAAAAAGGCTGAGTGCTAAAGAACTGATGCCTTCAAACTGTGGTGCTGGAGAGGACTCTTGAGAGTCCCTTGACAGCAAGATCATACCAGTCAATCCTAAGAGTCCTCAGGTCTATCTTGGTCAAAATGGGTGCATATCTATATTAATTCCAAGAAAAGATGTGATGTGGTATGACAATATCAGAGAAAGGTTCTAGGACTTGGGAACATGCATATTCCACCGGGTACCCACATGGACACCCCACGTGTGGTCTCAAAGACCATATTCCAGGAGCATATCCATGTCCTGACTCACTGGAAAGGCCAGATATCAACCCCTTGCACAGACCAGCCTCAGCAATCCACCGAGAATGGCTCATGGCTCTCCATCTCTCTTGTACGGCAACCAAAGGAGTCACTTTTTTTTTTTAATGACATCAGCCCTACAAATCAGTTCAGTGAATTAAAACAGGCCCTGCTAGACCAGACCACAGGACAAGGTCTCAGATTTTCTTTTCTTTTTAATTAATTTATTTTTTAATTGAAAGATAATTGCTTTACAGAGTTTTGTTGGTTTCTGCCATACATCCACATGAATCAGCCATATGTATACATATGTCCCCTTCTTCTTGAAACTCCCTCCCATCTCCCACCCCATTCCACCCCTCTAGATTGTTACAGAGCCCATGTTTGAGTTCCCTGAGTCCTACAGCAAATTCCCATTGGCTACCTATTTTACACGTACTGTTATTGAGTTTCCATGTTACTCTCTCCATACAATCTCACCGGATCGCACAGATCAAAACTACTCCAGGTGTCTGTAGAGAACAGTTCAGGCTCCCTCCACCCAGCACCACGCGGGCTTGAACAAGGCCAGACAGCCACCCTTGGGGACAGCTGAGATGTTCCTGAAACAGCAGAGGCAGCCCGCCAGCCTCCCCTCCTCTGCCATGTTCCGTGTGATGGCTATTGATTTCAGACACTGTTTCCGAGCAGAACTGAAAGTGTGTGCCTTTGCTGCTTGTCAGGCATGCGGACCCGACTCTCACAAGGGGCTTAGGACCAGCAGCCTCATGTGCGGTGCCCGGGAAAGTGGAGTCAGGCCTTCCGAGGCCTGTTTTCCTCACTCGCTATGATTCAATCAATGGCTCAAGCAGTCAACATTTTTGTTCTTTTAACACATGTGTGTCAAGGGCTCCAACCAGGAGAAAAGTAAGTTTGAAGGGAGGGAAAACAGAAGACCTTCAGTCATTGGTGCAGACAAGAGTCAAGGAGAATAAAAATGTCAACATGCTCAGACATCTCTATCTTTTGACCTTTGCGGGGGTGCTGCTATTTTTTGGGAAAGACTGTATTTATTTAAGAAACATATATTACATGTTATAGTAGACTTTGGGATGGGGAGAAGGAGACGAATAAGGAAGTCCCTGCCTCAAAGAATCCTGCAATCTAGGAAGGAAACAGATGTGGATGCAAATGCTACAAGGAAGCAAATCAAAGTGGGTGAGGAAATAAGAAACAGGAGATGGGTCTGCGCTGCACTGATGCTGGGGTGAAAGGATTTTCAGTCCTGTCCCAGATGGACTATCAAAAAGAGAGAATAATAGGATCAAAAGTGGAACTGTCGGACTTCCCTGGTGGTTCAGTGGTTAGGAATCTGCCTGCCAATACGGGGAACACGGGTTCGAACCCTGGTCTGGGAGGATCCCACATGCCACGGACTAACTAAATGCATGCACCACAACTAATGAGCCCATGCACCCCAGGGCCTGCGCTCTGCAGCGAGAGAAGCCACGCATCGAAGAGCCCGCACGCTGCAACTGGAGAACAGACCCTGCTTAGTGCATCCCAGGCGGCTGAGTGCGTCCCAGGCGGCTGAGTGGTAACGCATCCACCTGCCGGTGCCGGAGACACAGGGCCGATCCCTGGGTCAGGAAGACCCCCTGGAGAAGGACATGGCAACCCGCTCCAGTGTCTTGCCAGGGAAATCCCATGGGAAGAGGAGCCTGGTAAGCTACAGTCCATGGGGTCGCACAGATTTGGACATGACTAAGTGACTGAGCACTCACGCCTCAACTAGAGAAAGCCCACACGCAGCAACGAAGACCCAGCACAGCCAAAAACCAACAAAGGGGAAGCTGTTGTCTGCTGTTCAATTGCTGGTGAAATATTAACATTAATAAAAGCCTTAAGCGTGACTTACACATCAGATAGATCATGTAGCTGAACATTCTCCCCGCATTTTCTTAATTTCACTTGTCACTTGCAACTTTACTTGCCACATTTTACTTGTCAATCATTTATGCACTCAACAGATATTTATTTAGCACAGTGTAGCTAAAAAAAGCCATAAGCATATTCATGATTACTTGTACACACATAAAACTTCTGTAAACAGTTAGTTCTAAAGCATGACCTAAACTTGAGTTGTTAAATATAAAATCTATAATAAAAAGCATTAAAATTTTTGTCTTCCTTAAGCTTTCAACCACGACTATGTCCTTGACACATGGCAGGCACTCAAACGTTTGTCCTGTGATACACGGTAAACCTGACTTCCTTAGGTAGCTAAGAGCACCAGTCCCAGCTTCTCCTCAAAGTTTAAATCCAAATGACACTAGAATGGTCATATTAACCCAAGTTTCAAGTTTTCAAATCCTACATTTTGACTACAAAGTACAGTTTTGCAAGCCATCTTTTGATTAGAAAAAAACAAACTGCAAAACATTGAGAAAAAAAGTTACCTAGAAATGTGAGCCCTGAGCAATGAAATGGTCTGATATCGAAAGTGACCTTGAGGTTTCTCTCTCAACCTCAGAGAACCGCAGGAAGAAATAGCAAAATTAATGGTGGAAATAAAGTAAGATAGGTGTTTAAAATGGTCTGAAATGTTATCTATTTTTAATGATCTCGGATGCTAGGAACCTCAGGAAGGAAAGTCAAATTCAAAAATAACAAGTGAGCCTTTCTTTACTTGGTACCATAACTCACAAAGTTTCTAAACTTCCTTGTATCATCATTTGCAATGTATCATAAGAGCACTGGCATCCCCAGTGCTTAGGAATCAAACAGGAATAGAAAGAAGAAATGCATAAGGGCAGGCATGTAATAATAAAAGATCACCAAACATCAGCTAAATGAATAAATGAATGAAGCCAAAGGTCAATCTACAGAATTTTGGGAGAATCTGTTCATATCAGATTTGATATGAAATCAGACCATTTGTTCATACATCAATTTCATTCAATCAACCAAACTTTACTGAACCCCTAATATTAGTCCTGTACTGAGCTGGATGGCTGGCATTCCAGAAGCTTGGCACTCAGCAGATCGTGCTAGAAATGTCTATTGACCTCAAATTATGAATAAACTGTCTCATCTTTATTCATAAATTTAAAATGCATGCTAGTCTTTCTACATCTCTCTCTCTCCAATTCATTTCATTCAGTCTGTCATTGGCTTATCCAACAAAGATTTAATCATTTAACCTGTACCAGATATTTCCCTAGGTTCAAAGGATACCCAAATTAATAGAATACAACACCTGCCTGTAAAGAGGCAAGGATTTCTAGTAATTTCTGGTTAAATATGATTGGCACAATAATTACTGCATAAACAAGATGCTATAAAAGGTACCAGCAAGAGGCAGGGAGGTTGGAGAGGGATTTTTAAAGATTTGGGGGAGAAAAGGGAAGGGTCATTCAATTTGGGTTCCTATGTATGTGTAGGAGCTTCCTCAGCAAAAGAGATGGAGGAAGGGCATTCCTGACTGAGAGCAGGACATGGGAAGAAGCAGAGGAGCGAGAATGTGCAGATGGAAAGAGCAGGAGAGTGGGACCGCAACACGAATGGGCAGATAACCCAGTTCACTCTGCAAAGTCAGGCACAAGCGGGAGGAGGTTAGGGACTCTGCCGGAAGTTCAGACTCAGCTCAGTCCCCAGACTGCTTTCAGACACCAACATCCTAACTTTATCAAGCAAGTCTCAGAAAATAAGCCGAAGGGCAAGTCTACCAACACACAAAGAACTATTTCACTTTGCTTAGAGAAGAAAACAGTCCTCTTGACTGGGCTAAATTTTGAGGGGGCATGGAAATGTTTGGCAAATAGAGACATCGGAAATCACTTCTTAGGCCATAGTTAAGATTTGTTTGTCATTCCTCCATGCATTTATTCAACCCCTTCACATCATTTCCTGCGAGATGCCAAGCACCGTGTTAGACCCTTTGAGCATAAATAGTAATGAAAATAGGGAATTCCCTGGAGGTCCTGGGGTTAGGATTCGGTGCTTTTACTACCAGGGCCCAGGTTCCATCCCTGGCTGGAGAACTAAAATCCTGCAAGCTGCGTGGCATGGTCAAAGAATAATTATTAGTAATAATATTAACAGCAACAACAGTCATGAAAACAGACACATACAGGTTTAATAGTGCATGTGTGTGCGTCTGTGACCCTATGGACTGTAGTCCCCTAGTATCCTCTGTCCATGAGATTTTCCAGGCAAGAATAAAGCTAACCAAACATACAAGTGAGGGTATGAGAGAAAGCTTATATCAGGGACCTTGGATCTGGCCTGGCTGGAGGGGTCTAGGCCCTAGAACTGAAGCTCCATGGAGAGTTGTCTTGTGGTATTTCACTGGGTAAGTCCATTGGATGATGTCCAAACAAACCTAATAGCCCCGTTCCACCAAGCAGGTTCTGGTCCATGGAGTTGCTGCACCTCCCAAGGCTGTGACTTTCTGCCTGAACACACAGGGACAGGAAGGGAAGAAACTCCTTCTGCAGGTGACAGAGCTAATTCCCTGCTCACCACCTCTGCTGGGCTTCGCAGACGGCTCAGTGGTAGAGAATTCACCTGCCAGAACAGGAGACACGGGAGATATGGCTTCGATCCCTGGGTCGGGAAGATACCCTGAAGTAGAAAATGGCAACCCATTCCAGTATTCTTGCCTGGAAAAATCCATAGACAGAGGAGCCTGGCAGGTTCCAGTCCATGGGGTCAAAAAAAATCAGACACAACTGCGCATGCATGCACGTCAGTCTAGAGCAACCCCTTGAATCCTGTCCATAAAACTCAAAAGAAAAAGGAAAACAAGTGCATCTCATTGAAAGAAAATCGCAAAGCTGTGGCTGACTCCATCACTTCTCTCAGTAGACAAAATTCAAGTGTTATGCCTTTATATAATTACCCATCACAGCTTGAACACTAAATTACTGATTTCGCAGGTGTGACATATTCCACACACAAATATTGCAATAATATAAAATGATAGTCAAACAATAGATTTCATAAATAGAATAGATAAGTAGTAGAGATCTTTTGCTGCGATTTTATTTTATGCATTATAAGGATACGTGTGCACACATGTGTGCTCAGCCATGTCTGACTCTTTGCAACCCCATGGACTCTGGCCTACTAGGCTCCTCTGTCCATGGGATTCTCCGGACAAGAATACTGGTGTGGGTTGCCATGATATATACTCTACAAATTTATAATCGCTTTGAAGATAGGATTTATATATTGGATATCTTTTCCTATGGTTACAAAATCTCTGCCATTTTCACAGATTTCCCCTTTTACCGTTTCCTGAAGATCCAAAGAAATATTGGGCAAGAAGTCAAGAAAAGCAGATTCTTTCTCGGACTCGGCAACAAACTACTTTTTGTAGGCAAAGTTGTTTAATTCCTGCTCCATGCGCTCACCTAGGATACATGAGCCTTCCCAAACTGAACTCCCAGCCTGCAGGGAAAACCTTGGATTCAGAGTTAAGAGATTAGAGTCTGGTTCTCCCACTAACTGGCAATTTACTTTGGGTAAATCACATACAGTCACTGAGACCAAGTTAATTCACCTGTAAAGGAGCCCTTAATTCCACCTGCCTTATAAATTTGTCCTGAATCACGTAAACCAAAATGGTTCACAAAAGACACTACTTATGGTAGCATAAGGTATTATTAATTAGGATCAAAGAAGATCACAAAGATCTTATAACCCTAGTACTTTGAGGAACATGTAATAGGTGTGACCTTGAACTGCTTATGCAGCCAACCAGACTGTATGTATTTTTCACAATCAGACTTCAAGCTCTGGGACATTTTTGGGCTACTTCATTTTATCATAAGCTGGGGAAAGACTGAGGGGTCCCAAGCAGCAGGATGCCTGGGGAACTCAGGTTGCTCTGTGCTGGGAATATCCTCAGAAGAGTGAATAATGATAAGACTCAGTGACTGACGACTGATAACCTGATGCTACTCCCGAACTAGGGAACATTGAGATGAAAGAATGAGGACCTCTCTTCTGCCCCCAGATTCTAGGGTTTAACAGCAAAGAGAGCCTCCTGTTATTCTCCCGCAGCTATGGTTAAACCCATTCAATACTCAAACCAAGAGTTGTTCCACAAAAACTGGGTGGAACCTTCCTAGGCTTGTGACACATGAAGCTGAACTTCAGGGTGGCTTTTGAAAGAGTCTCAGTTCCTAAATCCAAGTTCACCTACTTCACTGCCTCTCTCAATCCTTCAAACATTTTAGAAGCACTCAGCCTTCTCCAAGTTGACCCACTTGTGCACAGCGCAGTTCGTCAAAAAGAGAGAGAGAGAGAACAAGCCGCCCGCATATCCCCGAGTGTCCCCAGCATCACGGACAGTGTGAGAAACAGCAGCTGGCACCTTCCTTATTTGGTCTTGATAGGAGCACGTGCACCAGCAGCCGTGCCAAACCAGACCACAAGGACACAGGCTTGAATTCTGGAGCCTAAGTTCCCCAAGGTAACTTTTATAGCTCTGCTATAGTAGTTACTTTTTTTTTTTTTAAGGTCAAGATTTACATGTTTATTTTGACTGGTGTTTCTTGGCCTAATCCAGATTAAGGGGGGAAAAAAGAACGAAACATTGACACAAATAGATTAATAGTTTGCAAAGTGAAATCTACAGCTCATTTTGGGAACTCTCTCATGAGAACCTTGCTTTATTTCATTGAAAAGAGCAAGGAAGAGGGACATTTCTGTTCAGCTTGGGGAGCCCAAAGAGCCAGTCCCAGAGAAGAACATCTGTTTGGCGAACACAAAGGAACATAACACCTGCAAATTGCCTGTGTTTACTCTGGGACTGGTTGTCCATTATCCTCTGAAAATATGTTTCGGAGCTGGAAACGGGCTGTTTGTGCCAAGAAAGTCTGGGGTGATAACACAGCCTGTTTGCCTTGGAAATCTCCCGGTTCCAGCATGGGCGGGCCCTGCTGAGCCAAGAGAGCTCTGGAACATTTTTCTGCCTAGCGCCTCTTTGCTAAAACCCTCACAAGTTTGGAACTGGAGACCAGAGAAGGGGTTTTGGGGGCTGAGAGTGTGGAGGATGACTGCTGGGCTTCAGGATGTGGTTATGATATTATTTATTCCTCTGTGATGACTTTCTGGCAAGGCTTTGCCTGTCTTAGCCTCTGGACCGAGTTGCGCGTATCAAAAACAACACCAAAACAAACCATTTTAACACCCACACTTACAGGAAACTTTACCCCAGGGGCTCCAAGTGCTTTTCAAAGAACAAGAAGGCCTGCTGTGTGCAGCTCTGCCCTTGGCAGCTGTGGCTGTCAGCCCCAAGCACAATTTATTGTGTCTTCCTTGAAGCATTCTTGGTCTAGAATGAAGGATCCCCAAAGAGACCTCACTCAAAGCAGCGGACGCCCTCAGCAGAAGACTTCCCACCAAAAGGCAAACCCCCCCACACTGCTGGGAGCCCCCAAACCCAACAACATCCCCTGTCACTACTCTGAGTCAAACTTGCAGCTGGAGTCTGATGAGGGTGATGAATGTCATTGGCTTGGGAACAATTTGAAGCCTAGAATGAAGAGACGTAAGAAGTGTGTGGACAGTGATAAGAGAACAGACTCCATGATTTCAGTACCTTTAGACCATGAAATTTTGGCACCTTGTCTTATGTCCCCTGGATATGTTCCAGAGCCTCCTGGTTTACAGTCTTTGACAACTTGAATAGAATTTGCATCCTGCTGTTTTGTGAAAATTGTATAAATCTTAATTATGTTGAATTGGTTCACAGTGCTTTTCCACTACTATAGGCCTATATAGTAAGATGCAAGTGAAAGTCGCTCAGTCATGTCCGACTCTGCAAGTCCATGGACTATACAGTCCATGAAATTCTGCAGGCCAGAATACTGGAGTGGGCAGCCTTTCCCTTCTCCAGGGGATCTTCCCAACCCAGGAATCAAACCCAGGTCTCCCGCATTGCAGGCGGATTCTTTATCAGGTGAGCCATAAGGGAAACCCATAGGTCTATATAGATCTACTATATCCTTCTACTTTTCTGTCTATTTATTTAATTTTTGAGAATTTGATATTGAAACTCCAACTAAAAATCTTAACTTATCTTCTTAAAAATAGCTGTAATATATAGTCGATCTGTATGTAACTTTGCTCAGAATTTTCCAAGTCTCCTATAAATGTGCTACCATACTTTCACAATTAAAAAGAAAGAAAAAAAGAAGTGTGTTGGAAAACAGCAGAGCTTACATTTACATGAATTTCAGCTCAAGGCCAGCCTAGACAACTGGCCCTTTACATGCCTTTCCTCATATAAATTGAGAGAACAATTCTATTCTTATTCCATAAGCCAGGAAAAGAAGGCTTAGGAAGTTTAAGCAGTTCTCCTAGAGCAATGTTATTCAGTCAGTTAGAAGCACTAGGGTTTCAACCCAGGCCTGTCTGGATTTTTTCCAGTCTCATGTGGCCTGCGAAAGGTGACATGCATTGATATTCCTCTTGCCAGCAATTTTATTCTGAAAAGACCCAGAGCATGCTGGGATGTTTGTCTGTTTTTAATGCCTCAACCTGGTCTCCATTCCTTCCCTCGAGCTTCCTTGTCTCAATCTGAGAACAGAAAGAAGGCGAAGGCATAATGGAAGTCCAGTCTTGTTTCACACAAGAATTGTAGTACATACTTGCCTATATGCTTACTGCATTATTTAAGGATGTTCTATTCAACTCTGTAAGAGAAACAGACCAATAAGGATAGAGGAAATTAAGAGATGCAAGTGGCTGGTGAGAAACGTTAAACAGATAAATAAGTGGAGCACATGAGTACTGGTGGTAGGGGGAGGGATGAAGTGTTCAAAGTTACACTAAAGCATTAAGATACTCAAAATCCACCAGGCCTTACGTTGGCCACTCACTGGGAACACCTATTCTGGCCCTATCAATTTTCTGCCCGCAGCACACAGATAAAAGCCAGCAGGCCAAGTGGCAAGGTGCATATGTGACCAAGCAAACTGGTCTGTGTGTCTCATAAAAGCAAGTTTGGGTTTGCCTCACACACTTTTCCTGTGCTGGCCGCCTTGTTCATAATGAGCTCTGGCCTACCTTATAACCCCAGCATGGAAACAGAGAAACAGAGATTGTGAGAGACAGAGAGACAGTGAGCATTGCCTAATACAGGATTCAAGGGAGTGTGGCCCTTTAACAGTGTGTGTACCCACCTTAAGTGTGTGAACCTTCCATCTCTTCCCACTTGCTTCTCACTGTGAGTTTATTAACTCAAGTGTTTATTAACTCAATGTGTTTATTGACTGCCGCAGTGACCGCCGTGGTAGGTGGTATGGTAATACACTTGGAGGGATTCAAGGTGAATCCCCACTTAACATATGACCTTCAAGAGTCAACTCATCTTTGGTATTTTGTGGTTCTTAATCTTCAAAAAACAGGAAACCCTGGTGGAATGAATCAATGGCAAAGAAAAGCAAGTAAACTAAGGAAGATTAATGTAATTTTTTAAAAAGATAATATTTATTAATTACTTCCTAGTAGCTCAGACAGTAAAGCATCCACCTGCAAAGCAGGAGACCTGGGTTCAACCTCTGGGTGGGGAAGAACCCCTGGAGAAAGAAATGGCAACCCACTCCAGTGTTCTTGCCTGGGGAATTGCATGGACAGAGGAGCCTGGTGGGTCACTGTTCATGGGGTCGCAAAGAGCTGGACACGACTGAGCGACAAAACATGCAAAAAAAATGTAAACATACCACTGGAACTTGTATTCAGCCTCCCAGGTAGCTCAAATGGTAAAGAATCTCAAATTGTAACGCAATGTGCGAGACCCACATTTGATCCCTGGGTCAGGAAGATCCCCCTGGAGAAGGAAAAGGCAACCCACTCTAGTGTTCTTACCTGGAGAATTCCATGGACAGAGGAGCCTGGTAGGCTAAGTCCATGGGGCCGCAAAGAGTTGGACACGACTGAACGACTAACACACATTTAGAAATCCATTCCCTGTTCTTTGGACTCAGCCTGTCAGCAGGCTTTCTTACTGAAATCCCTTGCATCTGTGTGGAAGCAATGTGAGTATTATGCTGACTTGGTAAGGTTCTCACATCATGTGTGAGTCTTCCTATCTTACGCATGAGTAAACTGTGCTCAAGCAGGTGGAGAAAATTGCTTAAGGCTAGATTGCTACCAAAAAAAAAAGTCCAGACCTAGAATTCTAAGTAAATTTTCTATTACACCATATGTACATTGAAATATATATAGATTCCCAACCACATGTGAATTGAAAGATAAATAAGGAAGACAGAGAAATAAAGTGGATGTGATGAATTATTTAATATTTATATTTTACATATATGGTATATACAGCTGTTGTTGTTCAGCCACTAAGTCACATCTGACTCTTTGTGCTCCCATGGACTGCAGCACAAAAGGCTTCCCTGTCATTCACTATCTCCTGGAGCTTGCTTAAACTCATGTCCATTGAGTCCGTGATGCCATCCAACCATTTTATCCTCTGTGGTCCCCTTCTCCTGCCTTCAATCTTTCTCAGCATTAGAGCCTAAATAAGAATAAGCCAAGGAACAGGAGACTAACTGAACATCTATCATGCAGGTCACTCTGTGTGCATGTGATATTGTGATTTATAACAAGAAACATATATTTGATCTTCATCCCCATTTCAGTCACCAAGTCCCTAAAAGCCTTGGAATTTGTGTTAATGAGGTAACTTTTGGAAAGTTCTCAGGTAGCCTAAGGATAGGAGCTGGTTGCCAAGGGAAGCTCAGAGGATCAGAACTTTCAACCTCACCCTCCAACTTGGGGTAGGGGAGGAGCCAGAGGTTGAGTTCAATCTGGCCAATGAGATAATCAACATGATTTCTAACGAAGCTACTGTAAAACCCCAAAAGGACAAGCTTTGGAGAGTCTATTTTACACACCTCATCTGATTACTGAATTGTGTCCTTTTATAATAAACAGGTAATGTCAGAAGTAAGATCTTTCTCTAAGTTCTGTGACAAGCTCTGGCAAATTAATCAAACCCAAGGAAGATGTCATGAAAACACCCAATGTGTAGCTGGTTGGTTAGAAGTGCAGATGAAAATCTAGGCTTGCAATTGGCATCTGATGTGGGTAGCAATCTTGTAGAACTGAACTCTTAACTGGTGGGAGCTGACACTATCTCTGGGTAAATAGTGTCAAAACTGAGTTGAATTGTAGGATGCTCAGCTGATGCGGGAGAATTGCTTGGTGGTGTGGGGAAAAAACCAACAGACCTTGTCGTGCATCATCTCATTGAAGTTTGTCATCATGGACCCAAATCACAGATGAGAACACTGAGGCGCAGAGAGCTGAAGACTTTTGCCTGATGTCCCATGAGTCATGAAAGGAGGCTGATGGCTAAGGAAGATCATGGAAAAGCCTTTTGGGCAAGGATTCAGTGGAAATTCCATGAAAGATGCTCCAAGCTTTTGCATCAATTTTTATTTGAAAATAGGATTCTGTAACTTATAAGGACACAAGATACCCAAAATTGAGAGAATTAAAGCTGAACATACTAACTTGAAAAATGCAGCCCAAAGGTTAATGGGAACGTAAAGGACAATCACAGATGAGAATGTCCAAAAGGTGCTTTCAAATGGTCTAAACATGTAAGAAATTCAACCCCACTGCAGGTATCCCAAATTGTTGGTACCCAGAAATTCCCTCACACTGTAGTACCGACAGTGTGGGTATGAACTTGCTGGTGGGGCAAGGGGAGGGTCAGGGAAGAGGCAAGAAGGTGGCAAGAAGAGAAAGTATAATTTAACTGGACAAAGCTGAGACCCTGGAGTGAGTTCTTTGAAGAAGATGCCAAACCAAAATCCTGCTGCATTAGAACGATGGCCACCATATGCAAAATGGCCTTTGAATTGGGAGGGTCACACTTCCTCCTTTGCCTTCTCCAATGGGAAAACCATTCATACGCATTCCCTGAGCCAGATGCAGAGTTCTCCACTGAGGTTGCTCCTGTAAGTTTTCAGTCAGTGCCATTAGCACCCCATCTGCCACAGCTATGAAGCTCCCAGCAACTGTGCAATTAGAAAAATAATAATAATAAAGTTGGGTTTATGTTTGGCTGAACCCTGTGCTCACTGTGTGGCCTTGGGCCGGTCAGATGACCTGCTTGTGTCCTGAGAACTCAAACCAGCTGGGAAATTGAGTAAGAAACAGTGGCCTCCCTGGAAAACAGATGCTACAGCTGAGCTGAACATCTTTTTTTTTAGTAAATAAATTAGGGGCCAAGGAAAGGAGGGAGGGAGTGGTGAGTTGTTTTGAATATTCAGGAGCAGCTCCAAGCTGAGGAACAAACTAGAACCTCTTTCCAGAAAGATCACCAGGTCTCCTGTGGTCAACCTGGTCGCCAGCCTCAGCAAGCACTGTTGGACCACAGGTGACCTCTCTTTAGACAATTGAACCTTTGACATGAAGGTCCTTGGGGATCATATTTGTTAACATATCACCTCACTGAAACTATCCAGGTGCCTAGCGAAGATTGCAAGCCCCCTTCACCCTGGCATACCCTGTTTGGCCAGCACCTTCCCTGGAGCGTGCGTACTAAGATGCTTCAGTCGTGTCCAACTCTGTGAAACACTATGGACTGTAGCCCACCAGGTTCCTCTGTCCATGGGATTCTCCAGGCAAGAATACTGGAGTGGGCTGCCATGCCCTCCTCCAGGGGATCTTCCTGAGCCAGGGATCAAACCCAGGTCTCCTGGACTGCAGGTGGATTCGTTACCATTAGTGCCACCTGAGAAGCCCAAGGGATGCCACTAGCACACTTATTAAACAATTAGTCTTGTCAGTCTTTAAGGAAATGGAGTATATCCTGTCAGATATTCTCTGCAGATATGATGAGATTACAAGACAAACGCTCAGGACATCATAGTAATAGCTTCAGATAGCTCACACCCTGGTTACTGGGACCAGACTGGACTCTTACAACCTTGTTCCTGCCTTCCTGCCTCCAGGCTCCCCACACTCCAGCCCACCTCCAAGCTCCTACCTGCAGGATCTTTCTAAAATACAAACCTGGGGAATCCTTGGTGGTCTGGAGGCTAGGACACCAGGCTTTCACTGAGGAGGGCCTGAGTTCAATCCCTGGTTGGGGAACTAAGATCCTGCAAGCGGCCAAAAAGTAAAAAAGTAAGATGCGGCCAAAAAGTAAAAAAGTAAGATGCGACCAAAAAGCAAAGTCTTTTAAAAAATTAAAATATCTTCTTTTTAGATTGACCCTTGATCATTATGTAGTGTTCTCCTTCTCTTGTGACAGGCTTTAAAGTCTATTTTGTCCGATACGAGTGTTACTGTACCAGTTTTCCTTGGATTTCCATTTGCATGGAATCTCTGTTTCCATTCCCTCACTTTCAGTTTGTATTCACTTTGCTGTAGTAGAAAATAACAAAGCATTTAAAAGCAACTATACTCCAATAAGAAATTTTTTAATTAGATTTAAGATAAATAAAGTACACAAATCAAATAAAAATAATAAAATACAAACTGGACCTTATGGGTTCCCCCATTGCCCGCACAATTAACTCCAGCTCAGCCACGTTAGGCTCTTCCTGACCTGCGCCCAGTCCACCTTTCCTGCCCTCCCCCTGCTCCCATCAGACCGTACCACACTCTCCTCCCTTGCCGTATGCTGAACGCACCTTACCCTCCATGTCTTCCAGCATTTTCTCTTCCCTGCCTGAAACTCTTTTCTCAACTGGCCAACAGCTACTGGCTTACCCTTGGGTCTCCAACACCCTCTGTTCTCTGAATCCTTCCCTGTTGATTGCTCCCCATCCCACAAAGGTCCCTCTCGCATCTTAAGAGAACCACTGTGATACTGTGCTACCCTGTATAATGACTACTTGGACGTTTCTCTTCCATTCTGAATGGTTGTAGCCTCAGGACAAACTAGAGCCTTGTTTATCTCCATGCCTAGCCAAGGGCTGGGTATATGTACTGGTGTTCTGCAGCTATCAAATAAAAAATAAAATCAAAGTGTTTTGTTTTGCTTTTTACCCCCCTCAGATTTATCAGTTCCCTGGTTTCCTTCACCAATAAAGGTGTTAATATATTAACATCATGTTAGTATATCAAATAAGAAATGAAAATCTGATCGAATACTGAAAAATAGCTCTTCTTTTGGAGGTTCCATCTAGTGCAAAAGTCTGTAATTCTCTAAATCCCAGAGAGAAAAAAGTTAAGATTGGGAGTGTTAAAAGATAAGCCAGGGCGTATTTTAAAAGTTTGAGTTTATTTGAGCAAAAAATGGACTTCAATCAGACAACATCAAACTGGAAGTGGTTAAGAGCAGTCCTGGGACCCAAGCTAGAGAAAAAAAGAAACTTACAGAAACTCCCAGAAACAAAGGAAATAATTTGAGTGGCTATAGCTTTAAGCCTAGTTGGCTGTTTATGCTTAGTGTTTGATCTTATAAACTTGTGGTATTTACAGGCTTAGATTTGTGCTGCTTATATAGGCTGCCTGAGTTTCCCAGGTGGTGCTAGTGGGAAAAACAAAAAACAAACAGAAAACCTGCCTGCCAGAGCAGGAGATGTAAGAGACGCAGGTTCAGTCCCCGGGTGGAGAAGGTTCCCTGGAGGAGGGCGTGGAAACCCACCCCAGAACAGCCCCTCTGGGCTCTCACAGAGCGTGAGGTAATGCTGAGCCATGAACTTTCCTTGAGTCTTACAAGTATCTACAAGATTCTCACAGACTCCCATCTTCATGCCTCCAAGTATACATATTGCAACACATTTTTGAGGGCTGGCTTTTGTTTCAAGACAAATAGATGCTGAGGGGGAAAATACTTTCAAAAATTATTTTTCTTCAAGGTGGGTGGCAAGAACCATCGAGAAACAAATGCGTGAACTTGCCTTTTGAACTGAAATATGCCCAAGAAATGCTTGCTTTTCCACTAGTCTTAGGGCTCACTCACCCTTACCTTCTCAAGGTCAGGGGAGAATCAGCAATAGAAGCAGACACTGCTATTCGAAGCCCATTTTCTTTTTTCTTTTTTTTTTTTAGAACTTACCTTTAGCTAGAAACCAGGCAAGTTTCTGACTGTGGGAAGCTGACAGAAGCCGCGTGTGGACTTAGAATAGCGCTAGCTGATGCACAGACTTAGGCTGGGGACCTTTGTCTTGTCAGCTTGCCAAACCTCCCCATTCTTGGCCCTCACTGTCTCCTCCCCAACCTGCTGCCATTCAAATTACTAAACCATTGTCTTTTCCTGCCTCTGCAAATCTGAGCTTTTGCCCTGTGCAGCTCAGGTCTAAGCTTGCTTCTTAAACAATGGGTCCAAGGGCCATGTGGGCAGGGACTGTGTGCTTTTTAGTCAACCATGCATTGCTTGGACCCAGCACCCAGCCAGCACCTGGGCAGAGCCGGCACTCAAGAAATGTTTGTTGAAAAATAAAAGCCAGCTTATACGGTCTTCTTTGTGATTCCTGATCCAGTCGCTACAGTTTCAAGCCAAGAAAAGATAGTCAAACACCCCGCGTGTGTATTCTTCAAATGCCTTTGCGATTGTTGCTTTCCAATTGACTGTGAAAAAGAATGAACTCCCATGACGAGGAAGGCAGAGAGAACTTGCTTACCTGGCCCCAGGCTCAGTAAACCCACCAGCACAGATGAAATCGCTAGTAAAGGCCCATCCCAGGGAGCCTGGTGGAGGAGGAATTACTGTCAACTTAGTCATCCTTTTTTATTCAAGGTGGTGATTTTGCTGAGGCTGGTTTTGACCCATTGATCTTCCCTATGCGTGAGTGAAGTCACTCAGTTGTGCCCGACTCTTTACAACCCCATGGATAGTAGCCTGCCCCAAGCTCCTCCGTCCATGGGATTTTCATGTTTTCAATCTTCTTTTACTTATTCATCTGCTTCTTTTCAGAATTTTTAATTTTCAGATTCTTTTCCCATCTAACACATCGTTGTAAATCAAGTACTCCAATATAAAATAAAGATTAAATTTAAAATAAAGACCTTAGCTTATACCAAAGTTTTCAATATCCACAAGTCTTCTTTAGGGCATGTAATCAAAATACTTCAAAGGTCTTTGTATTCATTTTCTCAGGCTGCTATAACAAAATACCGCAGGCTTGGTGGCTTAAACAGCAAAAATAGATTCATTCCCTCATAGTTCAGGAGGCTGGACGTCTGCTTTCAAGGTGTCAGTAGGGTTGGTTCCTCCTGAGGCCTGTCTCCCCGGTATGTAGACTTCTCCTTGTGTCTTCACGTTGCCTTCTGTCTATACCTGTCTGCTTCTGGGTCCAAAGTTCCCCCATTTCATAAAGACATCAGTCACACTGCCTTAGGGCCTGCTGCTGCTGCTGCTAAGTCGCTTCAGTTGTGTCCGACTCTGTGCCACCCCATAGATGGCAGCCCACCAGGCTCCCCTGTCCCTGGGATTCTCCAGGCAAGAACACTGGAGTGGGTTGCCATTTCCTTCTCCAATGCAGGAAAGTGAAAAGAGAAAAGAGAAAGTGAAGTCGCTCAGTCGTGTCCTACTCTTCTCGACCCCATGGACTGCAGCCCACCAGGCTCTTCTGTCCATGGGATTTTCCAGGCAAGAGTACTGGAGTGGGGTGCCATTGCCTTGTCTGTCTTAAGGCCTAAAGACCTTGTCTCCAACATGACCTCCTATTCAGAGGTACTAAGGGTGGTAATTCCAATATATTTGTAGGAAGGAGACACATTTCAACCTGTAACAGTCTCTCTGTATTATTTGAAACACCCATGCTGAAAGTTAGCTGCACAATATCAAGAAACATTTCCCTCCCCCCCATAAACCTGAATGTTAACTCATAGAGATCACCAACTTTTTTACTTCAACTCCCAAACAAAAATAATGACTAAAGAAACAAATAAAGTCTATGTCCCCAAATGTCTAACCACCCTCTGAAGCAACCCAATCTTGCCTGCTGAACTTTTCCACTTCTGATATGTCAATAATCTTTTCTCCTGGCTTCTACATTATTGGACCTGATATCTCTGAGGCAAGCCTATGAAGTTAAAGTAAACCAGTGGCCTTGAATCTAGTAAATCCAACCAAAGAGAAGCAATTTCTTGCCCGAGATCAGTAAATTAGATTCCAACACCACCCTGCTAGCCAGTTCAAGCTACTGTAAAAGGCCAATAAGGTGTGTCTTTCAGTGGGTACCAGCGGTCCTCTTAACGGCAGCATCTAGCTCTATCTTAAGTAGGATAGACAAAAGCTTCTCTGAATTCCTGGGGAAATGGAACCAATGCCTTCCTCTTAGACTTGCAAAACTAAAGAAAACATTTTCCTAGGTGCCAAAGACGTTACAAATCCCTTGTTTTCTATTATTCTCCTTCCACAAGATTTTTTTTTTTTTTGGAGTATAATTGCTTTACAATGTTGTATTCATTTCTGCTGTCCAACAAAGTGGGTCAGCCATATGTGTACATACACTGCCTCCTTCTCGGACCTTCTTTCCACTCCCACCCCTCCAGGTCGTCACAGAGCACCAGGCGGAGCTCCCTGTGCTATACGGCAGCTTTCTGATAGCTAGCTATTTCCATGCTAGTGTGTAAATATCAGTGCAATCCTCAGTTCATCCCACCCTCTTCTCCCCACCTCTCCCCACCATGTCCACATCCATTCTCTATGTCTGTGTCTCTATTTCTGCTTTGCAAGTAGGTCCGTCTGTACAATTTTTCTAGATTCCATATATATGTGCATTAATACATATTTGTTTTTCTCTCTCTGACTTATCTCACTAGGTATAACAGACATTAGGTCCATGCACATCTCTACAAATGACCCAGTTTTGTTCCTTTTTAGGGCTGAGCACAGAGTTTCCAAGTTACGTAAATAGATTGGTCATAATGGGGAATCAAGGAAAGCACGAGGCACAGGAAGCAGTTAGGAGCAAACGGACCATGTTCACCGGGAGACAGGCTCATGCTGACATAGATGTTTCCCCACTTGCAGTTTATAATTGTTAATCACAAAAGCACGTGACAAGTGAGGAGGGTCAGAATCATAAGCGTTTCACAAATCCAATAATTCTCCACGAAGTCAATAACTGGGCCCCAGGCCCTGGAGAAACGAATATCCTGTCCATGGAACTCCCAGACTAGTGAGCCAGGTGCACAAGGAAACACCAGGAGGGGACAAGGACTCCTGAGATGTCCTGGCCTGCCCAGGTGTATCGGGGTGGACCCCCTAAGTACCTAGGGGAATGGGGAGAAGTCATCTGGAAGACCCAGGACAATGGCAAAAGGACAATGGCTATTCAGAAACTCATCATGCCCCCAACTTGGTAATTTTGTCATATGCAAACGCTTTCTCCATTTCTTGAGAAACTGCCCTATTTTTTCCTTTCTCAAAGAGACTGGAATGCCAAGTATTTCACTCTCACACATAACTGTCAATGAAGCATAGTCTTTCATTTTTCACTGAATTACGTGCATACTAAGTCACTTCAGTCATGTCCAACTCTGTGGCCCTGTGGACTATAGCCCGCCAGGCTCCTCTGTCCATGTGATTTCCCAGGCAAGGATACTGGAGTGCGTTGCCATTTCCTTTTCCAGGGGATCTTCCTGACCCAGGGATCGAACCTGCATCCTGTACAGCTGAGCCACTAGGGTGAGCGCTGACTGAAACCTGACTCCGGACATTCCCAGCACCCACCAGGCTCCCTCGTGCCTGGCTCAGTGACCACCCCCTCTCTGGAAACAAGCACCATTCTTCTGTTGTCGTATGATTTGTTTATTATAAAACATCATCTTGAGTCAAATTATAACACATAAATTGCTATTTCATTGCTACTACAAAAATGAAGCAGCATTTTGCTTGAGGTTTGTTTTTCTGGATGGAGTCCTGAATACCTCCTCTTCAATTCTGCCAAATTTTGAATTCCCTCGCTCTTTTTAAGAGTTACCATTCTTATTCCCATCATCATGAATTAGTTTTGCCTGTCCTGGAACTTCATGCGAATGAAATGATACAGAACAGTCTTTTGTGTCTGGTTTCTTTTCCTTATTTTCATGTCTGTGAGATTCACCTCTGCCTCTCTGCATACAATAGCTTGTGTTGATTTTGAGGATGTATTCCACTGTTTACATAGACCCCACAATTTACCTGTCCTTTCTACTTTTGGAGGATATTTAGGGTTGTTTTCAATTGGAGATATTATGCACAATGTCAGTTTGAACGTTCTTATGCCTGTCCCATGTGTACTCATTCCTCCTAGATCTATTAATAACAGTAGAATTACCCTGTCCAAGGATACAGGCATGTGTAGTTTTAGTGGGTACTACCAGTTTTATAAAGCCATAGTGCCCACTGACACTCTCATCAGCAATGTCTGAGAGTCCCAGTTTGAGCTATAATCCTGGGTGCAAGTTCACCTCAGTATCTTTATATGTAAACTGGGGGGGTCTATCCAAGAAGAGAAACTTGCAATGTCAAAAAGATTCAACACACAGCTATATTCTGACCAATGAGCCAGTGGCCCTCCTGCTAGAAGACTGGATGGAGGGTGATTAGTTGGATATACTAATAGGGAAGCAAGAGCTACGAAAATGACAGATGGATATACAGCTGGACTCTGCTGGCCAGGCTGTTGGAGCCGGGTTAAGAGCGTCTATAGTCATGGTCTCTCTGCCGATTTCTTTAATGTTGGCTGGGCCATCTCATTACCACTCAGCTTAACAGGCTTAAGGACCAGAAGCACTGACTGGGTGCTGTCCTCAAATACTGATGGCTTTGAATATCTTCTCCTGGGGAAGAACCAAACATTTCTCAGAAGTCCTTCTGCTTCATCAGTACTCAGCCATATAGCAGCCAGCCAAAAGAAAACTGCACATGTTTTGTAAGAAGTGTCACAGCTCTGTGGAGAAAGTGCTGGGAAAAAAGTAACAGTGCTCTTGAATCTTTCTGACAACCAAGACATCAGCACACACAGCGGGAAGGACGTGCCTTTCATACCCATTGTGATACCAGATGAAAGACAAAAAGCAAGACTGAAGCCACTAGTCTGAATATCCTTGCTGAACCCTCAAAGACCACTCAGAAGACATTCGAAGACATTGCAAATGGCTTCTTCTAAAATATTAAAACTCCCTAAAAAAAGGGTGGGCAGGGGGCGCAGGTGGCAGGAGAACGCATTTAAGAGTATGGCCTTTAATGGTGTAAAGAGTAAGACAGAAGAAAACACTGACTGTGTCTAACATTTTCCACATCTGTTACCCTTTGCTGTTTTACAATGCTGTTAGTTTCTATTGTACAGCAAAATGAATCAGCCCCATGTATACGGTATATCCCCTCCCTGCTGGACCTGCCTCCAGTGCAGGTCACCACAGGGCACCAAGTAGAGTTCCCTGCACGATACAGTATGTCTGCCTCAGTTACCCGCTTTATACGTAGTATCAACAGTGCTTACCTGTCAGTCTCAATTTCCCAATTCCTCCCACCCCCTCTACATTTGTTCTCTACCTCTGTGTCGCTATTTCTGCTTTGCAAATGAGTTCATCTACACCATTTTGCGAGATGTCACATATATGCGTTAATATGTGGTGCTTGTTAATACACAGCATTTGTTCTTCACCGCTGTGTCTCTATTCCTGTTTGTAAACAAGATGGTCTATTCCATTTTTCTAAATGCCACACATATGTGTTAATATACAATATTTGTTTTTCTCTTCAGAATGGCATTTTTAGTTGAGCTGGGCTGGTCTTATTATTATTGGGAGAAGGCAATGGCACCCCACTCCAGTACTCTTGCCTGGAAAATCCCATGGACGGCGGAGCCTGCTGGGCTGCAGTCCATGGGGTCGCACAGAGTCGGACACGACTGAGTGACTTCACTTTCACTTTTCACTTTCATGCATTGGAGAGGGAAATGGCAACCCACTCCAGTGTTCTTGCCTGGAGAATCCCAGGGACAGGGGAGCCTGGTGGGCTGCCATCTATGGGATCACACAGAGTTGATCTTATTATTATCAAACTGTTAATAAAAAGGCTGTTCATAAACCAAAAGGCTGTTTCCTGATCAAAATTAATCCTAAAATAGGATGCACAGAATTTACAAAATTGAAATGTCCCCATTATTATGTAAATGTTAAAAATTTTAAAAATCTAAATGAGAGATTGAGCAAAGGAATATCTGCATGAACTTAAATGCACATGTTCTTGACTATAGGCAATAACACTTTCACATTTCAAAAGACCCTTCCAGAAATTTGAGATGTTCATCTTAAATTGGACCAAAAACTATGAACAGTAGCCTCATTTAAGAGCCTTTTGACCTTTTTAGATAGGTAGCCAAATTCCGCAGTGCTGTATAGACCTGTAATGCTTTGAACAGAGACATTTTACTTTGACAAGAGCTGTTTTTCCAGAAGAATCCATTCAAAACTGTCTGGCTTTCAAAAATCTGCATTTCTATTTCTAAGAAAAAGGTGCTTTTATCAAAATTTTCAAGTGTTTCCATGTGGGTTCAAGATCAGGTGAAGAAACTATAAGAGATCAGGAAGGCTTTGCTTTCTCTTACTAGAAAGAATTACAGGCAGAGAATATCTGTGACTTCAATGAGATGTGTGTGGGTGTCCCGAACCGACCTCAAAGGGTCTTTCCGGTTTGACTCACATTATAGAAATAGCTATGGCTTTGGTCTTTATTGCAGTCCTTTTGTTAGAATTATTTACTGCTGCAAAGTCAGCAAAGCTTATGTCACCAGGAGCCCAGTTCAATCACCAAATACAAATAAGCAGCCTTCTGCCCAAGGGCTAGAGGGGAAGCGCTCTTCCCCATTTCCAGAGGAGCAGAGTCACAGACAGTCTGAAGTTTTGATGCTCAGCGTTGATTTATGTCTCATGACTCAGGAAAATGGACTGACCTAAGAATACTTGCCTCATTCAGCTGACAACGCCAACTTGTATCTGGAAGAAACGGCAGTCATGATGACCACCTTCCCCTTATTAAAGGGAAAAAAGTTCTTCTTTCTCTGCATGGGTCAACCCAAGACCACTTCAGCTATTATTCTTTCATGATTGCTTATGTCTAAGGGTAACCTCGCAGCAAAGGAAATCCAGCAGGGCAATTACATTTCAAACTCCTCTTGGAATCTCGACTCCACGGTAACCCTACACCTCAGGCCCCTGACCCCCTAGCAAAGCACGGTGTCCTCTGCTCCTGGAGGAAGGGACTTATGCACTCGAGACCCCGGGTCACAGCTGACATTCCATTCTGTTTGTGGACAAAATAGTTCCTTTCTTCATCATTTTTCTATTAACACCCGTAGGCAGTGATTTCACTGACCTGAAAGTGAAGTCACCAGAACTGCTTTTTCCAAACAAAAAGATTGTTGAAAACATGTCTACACTATGGTCAGTAAAGAGAAGTCTGGTCTATTGTGCTTGCCTGCAACTCTTTTTCAGCAAGTGGCCTGACTTCCTATTAAGGGTTTCATTAAGATATTTGCCAGAATATGCTCCACATATCTGAAATATTTATTTTTAGAGAGTTTTTTTTTTAATCCCTCAACTCCCCAGTCTGAGAGAAGTGGAATTAAAGAGATTGTCCTTGAAGGGAGGTTTAATATCCCATGTCTATATCTCAAGTTTAGACCTTGAACACTGACAATGGCTTCAGAGGACTGACTTTTATTTCTGTCTCTAAAAGACAACATTTTGCAAGTGTTAAGCGAGCTCTTCTCTCTTTCCATATCGGTAATCAAAAAAAAAAAAAAAAAAGAGACAAAAGATGTAGAATAACTGCCCCAGGCACCAAAAAACTGGAGGTTTCTGTGATTTTTTTTTTTTTAAGAATAAAAGATTAAATCACACTGTGGCTAGGTAAAAGTGTTAGTCACTCAGTCGTGTCCAACTCTTTTCGACTCCATGGACTATTGTCCACCAGGCTCCTCTGTTCATGAGATTCTCCAGGCAAGAATACTGGAGTAGGTAGCCATTCCCTTCTCCAGGGGGTTTTCCCAACCCAGGGATCGAACCCCAGTCCCCTGCATTGCAGGCAGATTCTTTACCATCTGAGCCACTAAGAAGCCTGTCCGTAGGTACCAGGTTTCTCTTAGGATGATGAAAGTGTTCTAGAATCATGAGTTCACAAGTCTGTGAATGTGCTAAGAACCATGGGATTTGTATACTTTAAATGAAGGAATTATATGGTATGTGAATTATATCTCAGCCTATATGTGAATTAGTCTTCCCTGGTGGCTCAAACGGTAAAGCGTCTGCCTACACTGCGGGAGACCTGGGTTCGATCCCTGGGTTGGGAAGATCCCGTGGAGAAGGAAATGGCAACCCACTCCAGTACTCTTGCCTGGGGAATCCCATGGACAGAGGAACCTGGTAGGCTACAGTCCATGGCGTTGCAAAGAGTCAGACACAACTGAGCGACTTCACTTTTGCTTTCAAAGCTGTTATATTAACAAAAAAATTAAGTCATGATAGTTTGGCATACAACTATTTTTAAGAGTTAAACAAAGAAACAACCACTTTAATAATGTCACTGCAGTTTGAGGGAAGAAAATATTGGGAAAGATAACAGCAATTTGACTACCTCAGTAATAATCTTTCAAAAATGTTCATCAAAATAAAGAATAAAATGTATGTGGGTATGTAATTACAAACACTAGATTGTTATAGTATTATTGTGATTTTATTTAGCCACATCTACATGTTCACTATAATCTAAGTAGGAAGTGACCCTTTGTGTTAACAAGGTCAGTACCTGCCTGTGAAACCCAAATATGAAGATTCAGCCACTGGCCCTTTTGGGTGAAAGGAGTCATTGTATGTGATTTATGTTCCAGCTGCACCATCAGGGATACTTGAACCATGACTTAACTCTGCAGTGGATCCACCATATATGGCAGATGGGCAGTAAACTGGCCTAATACTTTAAGAAAGGAAAATAAGACAGGGGTGAAGAAAAGGGAACCCTCCTACACTGTTAGTGGGAATGTAAATTGGTGTAATCACTATGGAAAACAGTATGGAGATTTCTTAAAAAAAAATACTAAAAATAGAGTTACTATATGACCCTACTCCTGAGCATATATCCAGACAAAACTATAGTTTGAAAAGATATATGCACTCCAATGTTCATTACAGCATTTTTCACAATAGCCAAGGCATGGAAGCAACTTCAGTGTCCATCAACAGAGAAATGGAGAAGCAAGATGTGGTACTTATATACAGTGGAATACTATTCAGCCATAAAAAAGAATGAAATAATGCCATTTGCAGCAACATGGATGGATCTAGAGATTATCATACCATGTGATATAAGTCAGAAAGAGGACAAATGCCATATAACACCACTTATATGTGGAACCTAAAATAGAACACAAACGAACATATCAATGGAACAGAAACTGACTCATGTACATAGAGAACAAACCTGTGGTCGCCAAGGGGGAGGGTGTGGAGAGGACTGGCTGTGTGGAATTAGCAGATGCAAACTAATGTATATAGGATGGATAAACATGGTCCTCCTCCATAGCTCAAGGAGCTGTATTCAATACCCTGTGATAAACCACAAGGGAAAAGAACATGAAAAAGAATATACATATGTATATATGCACATATAAAACTGAATTATTCTGTTGTACAGCAGAAATAAACACAACATTGCAAATCAACTATACTTCAATAAAACATAAAATTGAAAAGAATAAAGATATCTACATAAAAGGAAAATAGCAATAGGTATAAAAATTCCAAATATATTCATACCCTGTAGACTGTTGTCACACATGTAGAAACCTATCCTAATGAAATAAAGCAAAGAACTATGGCCAGAAATGCCCATTCAGCATCACTTCTGGTACACAGACTTAAGAAAACCACCTCGGTAGGTGTATATGTATAGATGTGTATTTGGGAAAAATTGTGGAAATCCACTTTAAGGTGTATTATGCGACTATGATAATTTTTATTATATCAAAAAAAGATAAAGAGCAACTGCATGTATACTATAATCAAAACTCTATTAAAGATATAGTGTGTGGTATTAGTCTCTCAGTTATTTCTGACTCTTTGCGACCCCATGGACTATAGCCCACCAGGCTCCTATGTCCATGGGATTCTCCAGGTAAGAATACTGGAGTGGGTTGCCATTCCCTTCTCCAGAGGATCTTCCCAAGCCAGGGATAGAACCCGGGTCTCGTGTATTGCAGACAGATTCTTTACCATCTGAGCCATTAAAAAATACAGTGTGATAGTTTTCAAGGTACACCCACAGACTCTTTGCTGCACCTTCCTTTTGAGGAAGAGAGCTTAATTTTCCTTCTTTTGTTGTGAACGCAATTTCATGACTTGCTTCTAGTGAACAGAATATGGTAGATATGATAGAACATTAATCCTTAAGACTAACTACAGTTTCCATGTCAGGGGTCTAGTCTCTCTCTCTCTCTCTTTCTCTCTCTCATCACTTGATTTGGAGGAAATCGTGCCAAAAGGCAGCCCTGCAAAAAGGGAAGACACCTGCCCTGAGGGTACACTGAGGCAGCCTGTCCTGGGGTCCAGGTGGTGAGAAATCAACGGAGGCCAGGCAGGAATCACGTGAGGGCACTCAGAAGAGCATCCTTTTCCAGCAAACCTTGAGATGACCTTCACCCGGCCAACAGCTAGATGGCAACATCGAATATAGACTGTCAAAACCACCCAGCTAAACTGCTCTGAGGGGCTTGACCCAGAGAAACTCTAGAAACCCTGTAAAATAATAATGTTTGCTTTTATAAGCCATTAAATTGAGGATAATCTCTTAGAAAAAAAGATAATTGCTACATATAGTAGAGAAAAAAATTACAGGAAAATATATCAAAATGCAAACAGACGGATAATAGACGGCAAAACATTTCCCCCCTTTGTCTCTCTTTGCAAAGACTGTCTGATCAAAAACATTCATTGCAGCCTGCTTGAAAAACATTTTAGCTCCTTGAATCCACAAACAGTCATTTAACTTTTCCCTAAATCCCAAGTATCCGAAGGATGTGAACGTTATTCTGATCCAGAGACACGTGTGAAGTCAGGGAGGAGAATGGCCATCCCTTTAAGATGTAGCTGTTCAAAGCACGGGCATTGACACATAAGCTGTTGTATACTGTTCCTTTTTTTAATTTTGATTTTTTGTTCATGATACATTTTTATTTTATTATTTATTTTTGGCCATGCACACAGCACGCAGAATCTTAGTTCTACAACCAAGGATCAAACCCAGGCCCTCTGCAATAGAAGTAAGGAATCTTAACCACTGGACTACTGGGGAAGTCTCTAAACAGTTCCTTTTTAAAGATGCTACTGACTTAACAACAGCAAGGCAATCATTGAAAGTTTTTATGACCATTTTAGAGTTTATCTTAATACAACCCTAGTCTGTTATCCAGCACTTTTTTGACAAACACTGTAGATTTGTAAGAAGTCCATATATTAGCTTGGTAATCTTGGGTATTTGACCTCTCTGTACCTCTGATTCCTTGTGTGTAAAATGGTGATAACTGTACATTTCTCATAGAATAGCTGTGAGAATCAAATGAAATAAAAACATGCAAAGAACTTCACATAGGGTCTGACCCATACGGACTTTGCAGAAGTAGCTATTTTATTAAGAATGTAAATTCAGTTCAGGCACTCAGTTGTGTCTGAATCTTTGCAACCCGATGGACTGCAGCACACCAGGGTTCCCTGTCCATCACCAACTCCCGGAGTTTACTCAAACTCATGTCCATCGAGTCAATGATGCCATCCAACCATCTTATCATCTGTTGTCCCCTTTTCCTCCTGTCTTCAATCTTCCCAGCATCAAAATCTTTTCTAGTGAGTCAGATCTTCCCATCAGGTGGCCAAAATATTGGAATTTCAGTATCAGCATCAGTCCTTCCAATGAATATTCAAGATTGATTTCCTTTAGCAAAGACTGGTTGGATCTCCTTGCAGTCCAAGGGACTCTCAAGAACCTTCTCCAACACCACAGTTCAAAACCATCAGTTCTTCAGTGGTCAGCTTTCTGTATAGTCCAACGCTCACAGCCATACATGACTACTGGAAAAACCATAGCCTTGACTAGATAGACCTTTGTTGGCAAAGTAATATCTCTGATTTTTAATATGCTGTCTACTTTGATCATAACTTTTCTTCCAAGGAGTAAGCGTCTTTTCATTTCATGGCAGCAGTCACCACCTGCAGTGATTTTGAAGCCCCTCTCCAAAATAAATTCTGTCATTGTTTCCATTGTTTCCCCAGCTATTTGCCATGAAGTGATGGGACCAGAAGCCATGATCTTAATTTTCTGAATGTTGAGCTTTAAGCCAACTTTTTCACTCTCCTCTTTCACTTGCATCAAGAGGTTCTTTAGTTCTTCTTCACTTTCTGCCATAAGGGTGGTGTCATCTGCCTATCGGAGGTTATTGATATTTCTCCCGGCAATCTTGATTCCAGCTTGTGTTTCCTCCAGGTCAGCATTTTGCATGATGCACTCTGCATATAAGTTAAATAAGCAGGGTGACAATATACAGCCTTGACATACTCCTTTCCCAATTTGGAACCAGTCTGCTGTTCTATGTCCAGTTCTAACTGTTGCTTCTTGACCTGCATACAGATTTCTCAGGAGGCAGGTAAGGTGGTCTTGTATTCCCATCTCTTGAAGAATTTTCCACAGTTTGTTGTGATCCACAAAGTCAAGGCTTTGGTGTAATCAATAAAGCAGAAGTAAATTTTTTTTCTGGAACTCTCTTGCTTTTTCAATGATCCAACAGATGTTGGCAATTTGATCTCTGGTTCCTCAGCCTTTTTTTAAATTCAGCTTGAACATCTGGAAGTTCATGGTTTATGTACTGTTGAAGCCTGGCTTGGAGAATTTTGAGCATTATTTTGCTAGTGTGTGAGATGAGTGCAATTGTGCGGTAGTTTGAAATTTCTTTGGCATTGCCTTTCTTTGGGATTGGAATGAACACTGACCTTTTCCAGTCCTGTGGCCACTGCTGAGTTTTCCAAATTTGTTGCCATATGGGGGGCATCATCTTTTAGAATTTGAAATAGCTCAACTGGAATTCCATCACCTCTACTAGCTTTGTTCGTAACGATGTTTCCTAAGACCCACTTGACTTGACATTCCAGGATGTCTGGCTCTAGGTGAGTGATCACACCATCGTAGTTATCTGGGTCATGAAGATCTTTTTTTATAGTTCTTCTGTGTATTCTTGCCACCTCTTCTGAATATCTTCTGCTTCTGTTAGGTCCATACCATTTCTGTCCTTTATTGAGCCCATCTTTGCATGAAATGTTCCCCTGGTATCTCTAATTTTCTTGAAGAGATCCCTAGTCTTTCCCATTCTATTGTTTTCCTCTATTTCTTCGCATTGATCACTGAGGAAGGCTTTCTTATCTCTCCTTGATATTCTCTGGAATTCTGCATTCACATGGACATCACCAGGTGGTCAATACTGAAATCAGGTTGATTATATTATTTGCAGCCAAAGATGGAGAAGCTCTATACAGTCAGCAAAAACAAGATCTGACTGTGGCTCAGATCATGAACTCCTTATTGCCGAATTCAGACTTAAATTGAAGAAAGTAGAGAAAAGCACCAGACCATTCGGGTATGACCTAAGAATGTTAAGAGGATCATAAACTATCTGAGCCAATAGTTTGGTGGGCAAACCACGGGCTAAGGAATGAAAAGAGCTGACTCACTGGAAAAGACCCTGATGCTAAAGGTTGAAGGCAAAGGAGAACGGGGTGGCAGAGGATGAGACGGTTAGATAGCATCACAGACTCAAAAGTCATGCATTTGAGCCAAGTCTGGGAGACACTGAAGGACAGGGGAGACTGGTGTGTTGCAGTCCATGAGGTTGTGAAGAGTCAGACATGACTAAGCAACTGAACAACAACAACAAGGGAATGAGAGCAGGTTCAGTAACAACACACCAACCGAGCCAGGCTCACTGAGATTTTGGGTACCTGGACTACATCACAGTGCCTTTTTCTGGGAAAGTCATTCTGATGAACTGCCCCTAAAGCTGATTTGTCACGACAGGGAAATGATTACATGGACCCAAAGCTTGTGTCCATTTCCATCTGCCTTTATAGGACTTTTTAAAAAAATCTTTAAATTATGAATGCTTATTTTGATCCCATCTAAAGACTGATCTCTGAACTTGGGAGGATGGGATTCCAGCTCTTTCAAAGCCAAGAAGTGTGATCGATCAGGCACTCAACCTGCAGGAAGGAAGTAATTGGATGAGGGCGCTCACTGCGCTTGCAGGCCACCTGGGCTAATTATTCTTAAACACCAATTTGCATTTAATCACAGCTTGAATCATTTTATTCCAAAGGTGGTGTGTGCTAATAATAAGGCATTTAGCCCGATTCATCTCTCAGGGCAAAGGACCTTTTCAATTTTTAATTAAAGACATAAAGGAGGTGAAAGTGTGTGAACATGGTTTAAAACAGGGAGTGTGCATTGTCAGGGAAACAGAGAATGCTCTTCTTACTCAGAAATCACACATGTTTGGGCTCCGCAGAGTGAACCAATCATGATGGCAGGACCAGGAAGATGGGCCACAGTTTCCACTGGGGCAAGAAAGACATCCAACACAGAGAGCAGTGATAGAAGCTCAAAACTGCCTTGGGGGGCTATATAAGATCAAGGCATCCAGGCCCATCGCTTCATGGCAAATAGAAGGGGGAAAAGTGGAAGCAGTGACAGATTTTGTTTTCTTAGATTTCAAAATCACTGGACGGTGACTGCAGCCATGAAATTCAAAGACACTCGCTCCTTGGAAGGAAAACTATGACAAACCTACACAGTGTATTAAAAAGCAAAGACATCACTTTGCCAACAAAGGTCCATATAGTCAAAGCTATGGTTTGTCCAATAGTCATGTATGGATGGGAGAGCTGGATCATAAAGAAGGCTGAGAGCCAAAGAATTGATGCTTTTGAGCTGTGGTGTTGGAGAAGACTCTTAAGAGTTCCTTGGACAGCCAGGAGATCAAACCAATCCATCCTAAAGGAAATCAGTCCTAAATATTCATTGGAAGAACTCATGCTGAAGCTGAAGCTCCAATACTTTGGCCATCTGATGCAAAGAGCTGACTCATTGGAAAAGACCCTGATGCTGGGAAAGATTGAAGGCAAAAGGAGAAGGGGATGCTGGAGGATGAGATGGTTGGATAGCATCACCAACTCAATAGACATGAATTTGAGCAAACTCTTGGGGACAGGGAGGGATGGGGAGCCTGGCCTGCTGCGATCCATGTGGTCACAAATAGTTGGACACAACTAAGCAATTGAACAACAACAACCTCTCTGCCCCTCAGAAAACTGGTGCTCTGAGCCCAGTGGATGTTAAATTTTTGAAACTCCCCAATAAAGGAAAATATACACCTCTAAAGAAAGGTATACCAATTGAACTGCTCATTAAGCCAGACAGTATTGATATTACTAGAGCTAATCATTAATCAATTCAATTCATTGACTAGACTTCACTTCAGTTCAGTTCAGTCGATCAGTCGTGTCCGACTCTTTGCAACCCCATGGACTGCAGCACACCAGGCCTTCCTGTCCATCACCAACTCCCGTAGCCTACTCAAACTCATGTCCATTGAGTCAGTGATGCCATCCAACTATCTCCTCCTCTGTCGACCCCTTTTCCTCCCACCCTCAATCTTTCCCAGCATCAGGGTCTTTTCAAATAAGTCAGCTCTTCGCATCAGGTGGCCAAAATATTGGCATCTCAGCTTTAACATCAGTCCTTCCAATGAACACCCAGGGCTGATCTCCTTTAGAATGGACTGGCTGGATCTCCTTGCTGTCCAAGGGACTCTCAAAAGTCTTTTCTCCAACACCACAATTCAAAAGCATCAATTCTTTGACGCTCAGGTTTCTTTATAGTCCAAACTCTCACATCCATACATGACTACTGGAAAAACCATAGCCTTGACTAGACGAACATTTGTTGGCAAAGTAATGTCTCTGCTTTTTAATATGCTGTCTAGGTTGGTCATAACTTTCCTTCCAAGGAGTAAGCGTCTTTTAATTTCATGGCTGCAGTCACCATCTGCAGTGATTTTGGAGCCCAAAAAATAAAGTCAGCCACTATCCACTGTTTCCCCATCTATTTGCCATGAAGTGATGGGACCAGATGTCATGATCTTCGTTTTCTGGATGTTGAGCTTTAAGCCAACTGTTTCACTCTCCACTTTCCCTTTCATCAAGAGGCTTTTTAGCTCCTCTTCACTTTCTGCCATAAAGGTGATGTCATCTGCATATCTGAGGCTATTGATATTTCTCCCGGCAATCTTGATTCCAGCTTGTGCTTCCTCCAGCCCAGCATTTCTCATGATGTACCCTGCATATAAGTTAAATAAGCAGGTTGACAATATATACCCTTGAAATACTCCTTTACCTATTTGGAACCAGTCTGTTGTTCCATGTCCAGTTCTAATTGTTGTTTCCTGACCTGCATACAGGTTTCTCAAGAGGCAGGTCAGGTGATCTGGTATTCCCATCTCTTTCAGAATTTTCCAGTTTATTGTGATCCACACAGTCAAAGGCTTTGGCATAGTCAATATAGCAGAAATAGATGTTTTTTCTGGCTCTAAGCAAAACAGAGAATGGGAGAACATGCTGGAAAGAAAAACTGTTTCAGGGATCAGGTAATCCAGGTTCTAGCCCCGTGTCTGTCGTATACCAGAAGTGTGACATGAATTAATTCTCTCACCAAGTCTGCTGGAAGATGATGAACTGGGCCCACAACTTTTGATTATCTCCATTTCCCTTGAGAAGATTGTATTATTTTTAAAATCCTCAACTTTGGGATGATTTTGTCCCTAACTAAAATTGACCTCTGAACTTAAGAGGGTATGATTCCTGCTCTTAGTTCCTTTCTATGTAAACTAAAAGTATTGGACTAGTCCAGTGGTTCCTAATTAAGAATATGAATCAGAATTTCCTGAAAATATGGCCCAGTCTCAAGTCAGATGTTATTCTGAATACCACAGTCTAGCACATCTGGAGCCAAGGTCTTGGCACTTGTTTCTTGAAAACTCTCTCCAGGTGATTCTGATCAGGATGAAAGGGAGGATGAGCTCTGGGTACCATCTATGTGCAGCATCCTGTGAGTATCCCTCCAGCACACAAAAGCCCTTCACTTATTCTCAGGTTGGCCCTGGGACCTGTTAGGCAGGAAGCTAGCTATGAGCAGTAAGAGGCAGCCCCATTGGCTGAACATCCAATAGCTGCCTAATCCCACCAAGCTATTTGCCTATGAGTGCATGCTCAGTAACTTCATTCATGTCGGACACTTTTGTGACCAATGGATTGTAGCCCACCAGGCTCCTCTGTCCATGGGATTCTCCAGGCAAGAATCCTGGAGTGGGTTGCTGTGCTCTCCTCCAGGGGATCTTCCCAACCCAGAAATGAACCCAAATCTCCTGTGTCTCCTGCATTGCAGGCAGGTTCTTTACCCACTGAGCCACCTGGGAAGCCCAAAATCTATTTACCAACCCCACCCAAACATGCCCCCGTCAGTACTCCAAATTGGTCAAGAGCTGTGTGTGTGTTAGTCACTAAGTCGTGTCAGACTCTGCAGCCCCATGGACTGTAGCCTGCCAGGCTCCTCTGTGCACAGAATTCTTCAGGCAAGAATACTAGAGTGGGTTGCCATTCCCTTATTCAGCAGAACTTCTCAACCCAGGGATCGATCCCAGGTCTCCCGCATTGCAGGCAAACTCTTTACCATCTCTGCCACCAGGGAAGTCCAAAATGGTCAAGGGACTGGAAAAATGCCCCACTGGCCAACTGGTGGGATTTTCCCTACTCACACATGTGCACACCTCACGCTGTCATGTATTTAGATAACCTCTGGAGGCCACCGGACTCATTACATATTCATAAATATTCTATGAATATATACATCTAAACATAACAGACTGAACTGTGGGAAGGATATGCACAATAGAGCTTCTTGTTATATAACCTGCAGCTGTCAATCAAGACTGTCAATTACTGACACCCTGGATCATGCAAAAACCTTGCCTTAAAAACTTGGCACGCTCAGCCCCCCGGTGCTGTTGCCTCCCTTGGCCTGGCCCACCTCTCTCTTGAGGTGTTCTCTCTGTCTTCTCCCTGTTCTCGACAAACTCTCTTGCAGTGGTTAAGAGCTCAGATTCTTCTTTGCATCCTTACCAAGAACCAAAGCCCACAGGAGCAAGGCGGGGCGGGGGGCGGTGTCTCCTGACTCTCCTTTCCCTAACAAACCAACACAGGATGAACTTCACCAGTTACAGAGAAGGTGGCTTTCTTAGATCAAGGTCAGGTAAGTGACATCACCCTAATGTCTGAACAAAAACAAACTGATGTCATAGAGAATTCTTTTCATGAACACACACAGATACTAAGCTGCCAGGCAAAATCCTTCCATTTCCTAACAGTGTTCTGATGCTCAGCTCCTGATCAATTATATGATCCAGTGTCCTGTTGCACTGTGATTAGGGACCCGGGACAGAGAGACAACCTGTGAACCATTACTGAGCATCCCAACATTAGGAGTTATTTCTTTCCATCAACAACAAATCTCTCTGAGGGGTCCCTATTTAACACGCCAGGGAAGTAACAAGAGAATGATGGTGTCATTTAAGCAAAGTAAATAGTCACTGCTATGAAAAAACAGCCTGGACATCAACCGTTGAACTCAGCTCTCCTTTGCATACAAAAGGTCTGCCGACAGCTAGAAATGCCAGGGACAGACGAACCAGCCTGGAGAGTCTCACCCCTTGGTTTTTAACAAATCAATCTTACCTGTTCCTTTTGGAGTGAATATTAGCCACACACTCCTCCATGAGGGAGGGGCCTGAGCCTCCTGAGTAATCGAACAGGAGAGGTTATTATTTTTTTTAATAATATTCACAGTGTTTGTTCAGGAACACAGAGAGGCACATGATCTTGGAATCCTATGGAGGGGCCCTGACTACAGCGGGCGCCACAGCCGTGTGTCGTGTTTAGCCAATCGGACGCCACTCCCAGAAGGCCTTGTGTTTGGCTCAGCGCTCTCCTGTCTCTGCTTCTGAAACCCTTGCTCGTGTGCGTGCTAAGTCACTCCAGTTGTGTCCACCTCTTTGTGACCCTATTGACTATAGCCCACCATGTTCCTCTGTCCCTGGGATTCTCCAGGCAAGAATAGGCAATTAGGCAATGTCTTATTAATGTATTCATTGAATTCCTCCCCAGTTAGGTTTTAAGCCTCAAAATATCTCAAGAGTCAGTTTTCATGCCCTCCTCCAGGGGATCTTCTTGACCCAAGGATCGAACCCACGTCTCTTAAGTCTCCTGCATTGACAGGCAGCTTTTCGTTTGTTTTTCTTTCTTTTTTTACCACTAGCACCGCCTGGCGGAGAAGGCGATGGCACCCCAATCCGGGGCTCTCGCCTGGAAAATCCCATGGACGGAGGAGCCTGGTGGGCCACAGCCCATGGGGTCGCTAAGAGTCAGACACGACTGAGTGACTTCACTTTCACTTTTCACTTTCCTGCATTGGAGAAGGAAATGGCAACCTCCAGTGTTCTTGCCTGGAGAATCCCAGGGACGGTGGAGCCTGGTGGGCTGCCGTCTATGGGGTCGCACAGGGTCGGACACGACTGAAGTGACTTAGCAGCAGCAGCAGCAGCAGCAGCAGCACCGCCTGGGAAGCCCTCTGAAATCCATAAGACTTTTTAAACATGGGCCCCCGATTCCCGTTTTGCCCTGGGCCCCACAAATTGTGTACTTGGATCAGGGGAATAAAATACCAAGGATATCTTCCTCTAGATGAGATGTTCTGCTTTTAGAGCGCATGGCATAACTTTGTGGCCCATGGAAGTGCTGATGTTATCATTAGTAAGTTGACTCCAGGCTGAGTCCCAGGCCTGGGTCCCCAGGGCCAAGAGGAAATGCGACTTCCTAAGACTTGAGGGACCAGCCACTGAGACACAAAGGCTCCCGCTCTCCCCTGTGTCGACGGGATCTGCCAAGGCCATCTCTGGCCTTAAAAACAATGACTCACTGCTGGAGGGGACCCTGTTGATGCCTGTAACCTAAACGGTATGGGGAGAGACCCCCTCCAGGATCAGACAAGGGTTATTTTCTTCTTGACCAAACTCACTGCAATCCACAGCGCTCTCCAGCAGGGCTTTCTCCACCAAGCCACCATGGCCCTGAGTTTCCAGTGAAACGCAGCAACAGCAGAGATGGTGCCGCGTGAAGGGAGGAGACCAGAATGAGGATGTCAGATGCCAGGCTTCAGATTCAGGATGAAGGGGGCCAAGCCGGGGACTCTGGAAAAAGTCTCAGCTCGCTCTAGCTCCCAACCCACGTGCTCTTGTTTGTCCCAAGGGGGCGGGCTACAGATGGAAGGAGGGCATGTTCTTTCCTCTCCTCCGCTTAGGAAAAGTCTAAGGAGCAAACACAAATTTTGAGTCAGATCTGAGGGCGGTGGGGCCACCACAGAAAGAAGAACGAACTGAGCTGGAGAGAACTGGATTCCAGGAGAATCAGGGCTTCAAGAGGAGGTCTGGGAGTGGTGACGAGGGCAGATTCAACAGTAAGAAAAAGCAAGAACCAGATGGTCACCTGACCCGGGGTGGCAGGGGTGGGCGGGGGGGAGGAGGGTTGAAATAACCCCCTGCGTGGGCAAAGCCCACAAGAAAGCCGCGGAGGGGAGCACGGCTGCCAGGGGACACTCCCCCGCACAACGCCTATTCTTGGGGCCCCATCACAGGGCCCGGCACAGGACCTGTGTGCCCAGCAGACACCCGTGGCTACTACCCGCCGCACACCCACCCCTCTACTGCTCACCGCCCTCCTTGCTTCTTTCCTGCAGAAGTCTGAAACCAACTCCCATGGCAGACCCATCTGACAGCCGAGGCACGGCCAGCCACCAGCTCTTGCACTCCTTCTCTCCTTCTTTATTTCTTCAGCCGCAGCATTGGAGATGACAATATCTCAGCTCACATGGGGCTTAAAATCTAACTGAGGAGGAATGCAATGAATAAATCAATAACACATTGCCTAAAGAGGTGAGTGATACAGAAAATAAACCAAAGTGATGCAATAAAGTCATGGGAGGGTGGGAGGGGTGAGAGCAGGGGCTACCTGAAACCCTGTTGTCAAAAGGACAACCTCGGGAAGTGGCCCAAGTGTAAGAGTCAAATACATGAGCGGATCCAAGGCGTGGAGGATCGTAGGTGTAAAGACTCCGGGGCAGGGACAAGCTTCCTTCATCCCCGGAAGAATAAGGACCAACACTGCTGGAGGAGGGGGAGCAGGGAGCTGTCTATAGAGTCCAGAGGCTTGGGTGCCCGGGACACCTGAAACAGCTATCCTCCTGTGCCCAATGACCATCTCCCAGAGAAGGCTTTGCCTACCCCTCTCCCAGGACCAGAAAGTGCTGTGCACATCGCGCCACAGGGAAGTGATGAGTCAGACAACATCAAGGCAGTCGATGTCCTCCTGAGCTTCTAGGAGCCTCACTCACTCCAGCAGCACCTGCTCCGGACAGACATCTCCCAATCACTCAACAGATGCTCTCTCATGTAATACTTTCAGCAGTCTTAGGAGATAGGTGGGGCTTTCCCATTTCACAGATGAGAACACTGAGGCTTAAATAGGTTGAGTTTATTGAGATCAAAACAATACTGCCCTCCAGGTAGTAAAGACAGCACTGGATCATCCAAGCAAGTCTGTGGCTACAAAGCCCTCATTCTTTCTGCCCAGCTGCAAGCTTTGACCCCAGCCCCTGATGATTCCACTCCCCTCCCTTGCCACGATCAACCCATTCCAACTCCTAGTACTAACCTCTGGTAACATGCTGGTGGTGACTAAGTTCCTCCTCATCATCAATGCCTTTTCAGATCCAAGTGCCTTAACGCAACTGAAGAATTGCTGCAGAAGAATTCATTGCAGTACTATTTACAATAGCCAGGACACGGAAGCAACCTAAATGTCTATCAACACAAAGTGGATAAAGATGATATGATATGTAATATATATATGTATATATGTGTTCATTTGTGTGTGTGTGTGTGTGTGTGTGTGTATACAAGGGAATATTACTCAGCCATAAAAAAGGATGGAACAATGCCATTACAACAACATAGAGGGATCTAGAGATTGTTATACTGGGTGAAGTAAGCAGACAGAAAGACAAATATATAACATCACTTATATGTGGGATCTAAAAAAAAAAAAAAAAGGCTACAAATGAACTTATCTCCAAAACAGAAATAGAGTTACTGATGTAGAAAGTAAACTGAACGGTTGCCAGGAGGTGGGGTAAGAGAGGGAGGGATAAATTGGGAGATTGGGATTGACACATATGCACTGCTGGATACAAAACAGATAACTAATAAGGATGCACTGTATAACACAGGAAACTCTACTCAATACTCTGTAATGGCCCGTATGGGAAAAGAACCTAAAAAAAAAAGTAGACGTGTGTGTAACGGGTTCATGTTGCCACCCACCTAGTAACTAACACAAAATTGTAAATCAACTACACCCCAATAAATATTTAAATAAATAAAACTCCAAAGAATGTCAAAAAATTTTTTAAAAAAAGAGAAGGTAAATGAGCCAGGTTTCAGATCAGGGTCAGTCTCCCTCCCAAGGCCAACCTCCTTTCTACTCAGAGCCACGGCCTCCCTCATAACGCCCCTGCCAGGGCCTGTTCTGAACAACACAAGCGCACGCAGAGCAGAGGAGAAAGGACAGCAGTGAGGGGGCCAGAGGAGGCCGCCAGGGCCGCTAGGCCCCGGGAGACCGATCCCAGGCGTGGGCCCCCACGTGCAGCGCCCCCGGCATGTGCCCACATCCAGCAGTGGGCCCGAACTGCCAGGGCCCGCGCTCCCATCACTGCAGGTTCCGGAGCCTTTCATACAGTTCTATGCAAGAAGCACAAACGCCCTCAAACATGGCTAGCCACACAGACGATCCCAGGACTCGGTGTATGAGACCAGTGAGCCCTTCTGGAGTGCCTGCTTGGGCCATAGCAGCCTTGCCCGACCGATAAACCACTCTGCCTCTGGTTCATCTTAATTTAGAATTCATTACGTCTCCGGTTCCATGAAAGATAAACCAATAGCTGCCCTTGACAGCTGTTTCCTTCGGGGTCATTCTTTCTACCCGTCCCACTGATCTTTCTTTGTGGATCTGAGCAATGTAATGTTAGTCCCATCAATTTCATTCAATCCTTCCAGGGTAGTCTACAGGGACGGGGGCGGCAGCCAAGCTGAATGCCCTTAACTGTTTGTGCGCTGTGCGAGCCGGAGAGGGAGGGGAAGAGGGGTATAGAGAGGCACCCAAAAAGGAAAAAATAACTTCTGGGACAGTATCTGCGGAAAGTAGACACGGAGGAATGAGGAGGGGGGTGACTGGGAGCGCTGAAATCCACTTCCACCAGACTCTTGCTCCGCGACTGGGGCCGACTGCGTGGTTCATAAGCTGCTTGCCTCAAATAGGATGCTACCCTACGTAGGCACAAAAGGCAGATATGGGCAGAAAGTTATTTGTCTGTCTAGAGCCAGGGAGAGAGCCCACCCCTCTGCACCTTTCTGTGTGTGCGCCCGGTTGCTTCAGTCGTGTCTGACTCTTTGCAACCCCATGGACTGTAGCCCACCAGGCTCCTCTGCCCATGGGATTCTCCAGGCAAGAAGACTGGAGTGGGCTGTCATGCCCTCCTCCAGGGGATCTTCTGGACCAAGCATCAAACCCAAGTTTCTCACGGGTCCTGGGGTACAGGCAGATTCTTTAACACTGAGCCACCAGGGAAACCCCTTTGTACTTCTATGTAGCTGAATTTGACAATTTCATGACAGATGGGCCTTAAAGGAAATCTGGACCCATGTGAATGGTGGAAAGAATTTCTAAATCATGGACATTGGGTTGGTTATGGGGACTGTGGACTCCAATTTTCTTTTTTTTAATACTTATTAAAGTATTAATTTTAAATTAATTAATGTATTAAATTAAGGAAATGGCAACCCACTCCAGTGTTCTTGCCTGGAGAATCCCAGGGACTGGGGAGCCTGGTGGGCTGCCGTCTATGGGGTCGCCCAGAGCCGGACACGACTGAAGTGACTTAGCAGTAGCAGCATTAAATTATTAAAGCATGTGGGATCCCACTTATTAAAGCATGTGGGATCTAGTTCCCTGACCAGGGATTGAACGCAGGCCCCCTGCATTGGTAGTGTGGAGTCTTAGCCACTGGACCACCAAGTAAGTCCCTGAGAATTGAGCGAAGTGGTCAACACTTGACAAGCATTATCTCACAGAAACCCTGAAAGGCAAAAACAAGGATCACCAGTTTCTAAGTGAGTAAACAGAGGCTCTTAGAGTTTCAGCAGCTTGCCAAAGATGATGCAATTTGGAAGAGAAGAAACTAAAATTCCAACATCGGTGAGACTAGTGGGGCTCAGCCTGGGTGACATGGTCTCCGGGGACTTGGCCTGGAGAAAATTTTGGTTGGCACGGCTAGGGTGCTGCCTCTAGGATCTAGGATCCAGGGGTGCTGCTAGACATCCCACAATGTGCAGGACAGCTGCCCACAGCAAAGGATTATCTAGCCCCACATGTATGGTTAGATAGCATCACCACCTCAATGGACATGAACTTGAGCAAATTCCAGGAGATAGTGGAGGACAGAAGAGCCTGGCATGCTGCAGTCCATAGGGTCACAAAGACACGGAAATGACTTAGTGACTGAACAGCAACAACATGTCAACAGGTTGTGGTTGAGAAATCGTGGGTGAGACTGACTCACAGCTTGTACAGCTGTGAGGGTTGGGCAGGCAAGCAAGGGCACAATAAAAAATTAATTCAAAATCACTTTGAAAATTGCATGTGACATTGTATAATCTAAAGTTCTAAGCAGAGCCTCGTTGCCTCCCAAAACTTAATGGGACTTATGAAGGAGAGAATTTTCGAGACTCTGAAAACAAAATGATACCCACCCCATATTACAACAGTTTGTCTGGATAAAACCAAGTGGCCAAATCCCCAGGCAGGGTCTTGAAATCAAGTTCCCAAGTCTTTTCTGTGCCTAAACTGGATTTTCTAAACATGTGGGAAGCATTTTTAAACGGTGGCCAAAAAAGCAAAGTTCTTGCAATGAAAACAAAGTATCACAGAGAGCTGGACCACGAAGAAGACTGAGCGCCGAAGAACTGATGCTTTCCAACTGTGGTGCTGGAGAAGACTCCTGAGCATCCCTTGCACTGCAAGGAGATCCAACCAGTCCATCCTAAAGGAGATCAGTCCTGAATATCCATAGGATGGACTGATGCTGAAGCTCCAATACTTTGGCCACCTGATTGGAAGAACTGAGTCACTGGAAAAGATCCTGATGCTGGGAAACATTGAAAGCAGGAGGAGAAAGGTGTGAGAGAGGATGAGATGGTTCTATGGCATCACCGACTCAATGGACATGAGTTTGAGCAAACTCCGGGAGATAGTGAAGGATAGGGAAGCCTGGTGCTGCAGTCCATGGGGTCACAGAGTCAGACAGGACTGAGCGACTGAACAATAACAGGGATGNGATGTAACCAGACCTGGCAGGCGATGGTATCAGCTGCCCCCGATGGCTGGCACTTTGACTAAAGGCCTCCTCCCCCATCCTGCACTGTGATTGAGTTTCCCTCTCCCAGCCTGGATCCCCACCCCCTCTTCCAGGCAGCATCAGTGCCAAAGGGCCAGGCGCTCACCCTGCAGCCAAGAGCACCTGTGAATGCGAGCCGGCCTGCCTGCCTGAGTCAGGCACCCACTCTCCCCTGAGGAGACGGCTCTGAGCTCTCTAGGCAGGCCAAAAGCAGGAGCCAGAGAGATCTGTGGGCAAGTCCCTTTGCTTGGTCCCTGGGATGCTGGGGCTGAAATGCCCAGGGAGAGGGGCAAGGGTAACACGGTCATCTCCTTCAGCAATAAAGATCTGGGCACTGTTGAAGGAGGTCCTCAGAGCTGGAGATCAAAATGAAGCTGGAGGCTGAACACGCAGAGCAAGTTTTCCTGCCCCCACGAACAGTGATTTGGGTGGGGAGGGAGACCAGTGCTGTCATGGGGGCTGGGATCCTAAATGTCATCTCAGGTGTAACTCGGGCACTCCACAATGCTGATAATAGGCTGGCTAAGGAACCCTATTGCCTGGAAAATGCCATGGACAGAGGAGCCTGGTAGGCGACAGTCCATGGGGTCACAAAGAGTCGGAGATGACTGAGCGATCTTCACTTCACAGGGAACCTAAGGGACAGAGAGTTGCACTGAAGAAAACCAGAACCTCTGTTTGCACTTTTTACACCAAAACCAAAAGACATTGCGCATCAGCAGATGCAATGCTGGTATCGTACCATCTCCCCCACTCCAGTCTCCTTACGCTAGTGGACTGGTCAGCCCGAGAGGTCACTTACCAAAGACGTCTAGCAGAGCTGAGTCACCACCACAAACTCCTTCAGCAGGACCCAGCTTCACCAGCCAGAGGCAGCACAGATGCAATCCAAAGCGCCACAGAAAACTTGGCCATGTCATAAGCCCACGTCTTCCTTTTGTATACCAGCAATAACAAATGTAGAGCTTACTCACACCTCAAGGGAGAAAGGGGGAACTCACCCCTACTGAGGTCCTACTGTGTGCCTGGCCCTCCCCAGACGTCACCCCGCAGAACCCGTACGTTGCCTAGGAGGTAGTTTTCCTCTCCCTGTGGACTCAGAGTCTTAAGCTGTAAATCCGCAATTTGCCCGGCTCCCGTGGCCAGCAGTCAGCAACCGCCATCAGTTTCACCTCCCAGAGAGTTCTTGGTTCCACTCTTAAATCAACTTTCTCGGAGATTTCAAAACACAGCCCAAGTGGCTGAGATAGAATCGAACTGTCCCCTGTGTTTCCCCCTCCTTGGTTATGTTTCCTTGTTATTCTTATAATCAGGTACAATATTTTTGTTTGCTTAAGAATACATGACAGGTATCTGTATATTTGCTTTTCTATTGAAGTATAATTTACAGTGTCATGTTAGTTTCGGGTGTACAGCAAAGAGATTCAGTTGTACATGCATATATATATATATATATATGGCTTCCCTGGGGGCTCAGCAGTAAAGAATCTGCCTCTAATGCGGGAGGTGCAGGTTTGATCCCTGGGTCAGGAAGATCCCCTGGAGAAGGGAATGACTACCCGCTCCAATATTCTTGCCTGGAGAATCCCATGGACAGAGGAGCCTGGTGGGCTCCTGGGGTTCACCGGGTCACAGAGTCGGACATGACTGAGCGACTAAGGTAAGTATATATGTATGTTCTTTTGCAGACTTCTTTCCATTACAGGTTATTACAACATATTGAGTACAGTTCCCTGGGCCGTGCTGTAGATCCTTGTTGTTTACCTATTCTATATATAACAGTATGGGTATGTTACTCTCAAACTCCTAATTTAGCCCTCCCCCTCACGCTTCTCCTTTGGTAACCATAAGTTTGCTTTGAAATCTGTGAGTTCATTTCCACTTTGTAAACAAGATCATCTGTATCATTTTCTTTTAGGTTCCACATACAAGTGATATATGGTACTTGTCTTTGTCCAACTTAATATGATATCCTCTATGGATTATAATTTCTTTAAAGTATCTGTCTCCCTAATAGACTATCGACAGCCTGCAGGACCCACCTGTGTCTTACGCCCTGAGTCTGGCTCTCTCTGTCCCACACAGGAGAAATAAGTAAGAAAACCATGAATCATAGATGCAGACAGTTATGTGAGCCATCCTGGGGCCTAGATTCTGACCCAGGCTGACTGCCGCAAAGGCTCCACATGCCTGTTCAAAGTTAAGCCTGGTATGCTTGACTTTGAAACTCCACTTTCCATAGGCTGCTGGACCGAGTCCAAGATTCTGCTGTCCACGTGACACAGAAATGTCCCCAAAGCAACAGGCTGCAACCCCCAGCCCATACTCTCCCCTAGATACAATATCATGGATGCCTGGTGAAGTTGTATTCTACAGACAGTGCTGTAGTGCAGCAACATTATAGATGAAGAAAGTCTTCATAGATTGTCCTACACAGGTACTCATCCCTGGTTTTTAATCACAAATGATTAATTCATAGAATTTTAGATCCCCATATGTTCTGGGAGAAGGAAATGGCACCCCACTCCAGTACTCTTGCCTGGAAAATCCCATGGGTGGAGGAGCCTGGTAGGCTGCAGTCCATGGGGTCGCTGAGAGTTGGACATGACTCAGTGACTTCACTTTCACTTTTAACTTTCATGCATTGGAGAAGGAAATGGCAACCCACTCCATTGTTCTTGCCTGGAGAATCCCGGGGATGGGGGAGCCTGGTGGGCTGCCGTCTATGGGGTGGCACAGAGTCGGACACGACTGAAGCAACTTAGCAGCAGCAGCATATGTTCTAAGTGCTTGGTGTATACTACCTTGTCTAATCTTTATAGCAATCCTACCTTTTTCCATTACAGGTCATTACAAGACACTGAGTATTGTTCCCTATGCTGTACAGTAGGTCCTTGTTGCTTACCTATTCTATATATAATAGTGCATATATGTTAATTCCAAACTCCTAATTTATCCGTCCCCCTCAAGCTTCAGATCTTATGGAGCAGTTAAGGATTGTTATCATTCCCGTGTTAGAGGTGAGGAGACTGAACAAGAGAAAGGGAAGTAATTCATAGGATTTGAACCCAGGAAGAGGTCCCTTAACGTCTCTGCAGAATTGCAAGTTAGAGGTTAATGTGCTTTGCCCAGAATAAACCTAGAAAATCTTATCTGTGAAAGACTGGAGAGGAAAGCTAATATAATTCCTTTACTTTAAGCAGGAATTCCTTCACAATTTACCCTTAGCTCGTTACTCCTTGGAAGGAAAGTTATGACCAACCTAGATAGCATATTAAAAAGCAGAGACATTACTTTGCCAACAAAGGTCTAGTCAAGGCTATGGTTTTTCCAGTGGTCATGTATGGATGTTGAGAGTTGGACTGTGAAGAAAGCTGAGTGCCGAAGAATTGGTGCTTTTGAACTGTGGTGTTAAAGAAGACACTTGAGAGTCCCTCAGACTGCAAGGAGATCCAACCAGTCCATTCTAAAGGAGACCAGTCCTGGGTGTTCATTGGAAGGACTGATGCTGAGGCTGAAACTCCAATACTTTGGCCACCTGATGTGAAGAGTTGACTCATTGGAAAAGACTCTGATGCTGGGAGGGATTGGGGACAGGAGGAGAAGGGGACGACAGAAGATAAGATGGCTGGATGGCATCACCAACTCGATGCACATGAGTCTGGGTGAACTCTGGAAGTTGGTGATGGACAGGGAGGCCTGGCGTGCTGCGATTCATGGGGTCACAAAGAGTCGGACACGACTGAGCGACTGAACTGAACTGAACTGAAACCTAATGTCACTTTGTTTCCCAATCAAAACACACAAAATAAACTGTGAAGACACAGGAAAGTTGTTACACATTTTCTAACAGCCTAATATATCAGGAGAAGAAGAAAAAACCCTTCCCCTGATATATATAAAATATGTATGTAAGAGAAGGCCCTCTTCCATGACTCAATAACCAGACACTGATGATGGAATCCCACACCAGTTTTTTCTTTCTAACCTCTGGACCTCCCTCGCTCATTTCTCCTGCTCCAACCCTCTGCCTCTCATAACCACTGATCCGTGCTATCTATGAGCTTGAAGTCTGGGGGAGTTTCTGTTTTGTTTTTAGACCCCACATATAAGTGAGATCATAAAGTATTTGTCTTCCTCTGACTTATTTCATTTAGCATAAGGCCCTTTAGGCCCATCCATGCTGTCACAAACGGCAACAGTTCAATCGTTTTTTTGTGGCTGAGTGATATTCCACTGTGTATATACGTATCACATCTTCATCTGTTGATGGACACATTGTCTCCATATCTTAGCTATTGTAAATAACGCTGAAACGAACATGAAGGTACATGTGTGCACTCAGTTGCTCAGTCCTGTCTGACTCTTTGTGACACCATGGACCATAGCACCCCCAGGCTCCTCTGTCCATGGGTTCCTCTAGGAAGAATACTGGAGTGGGTAGCCTTTCCCTTCTTCAGGGGATCTTTCCAACCCAGAGATCAAACTGTGTTCCCCTGCACTGCAGGCAGATTCTTTACCGCTGAGCCACTGGGGAAGCCCATGAAGGTGCTTACATATTTTCAAGTTGTTCTATTTGTTTGTTTTCTTTGGATAAATACCCGGAAATCCAAAAATTTAAACATTGTTTCACGTAAGAATTTATATTTCATTCTTCAGCTGTCCTCTTAATCCTAGACAGGACCTCTGCAGGGCAGCAGCCTAACGACAGGAGAATGGTGTCTATTCTGCTGCTTCCCTCTCCTGTTACCTCTGCCACTGCAGACAGATGCAGTGCTGAGCCTTGCAGCGTTGGTCAGATGGAACAGAGAGAAATTAGGGAAGTTCTTACTTACTTGGCACTGTTAGAAGATGGCCTTGTGTTCCAAGCATGACAGATATGGAAGCATGAGCCGATGCTTTCTCTGATGGGATGCTTTCACGGTCCTTTAGAATGCATCTCTGAACCATCACTAGGGCTCTCTTGCTTTCTCTGTTCAGACACTTGGCTTTTCCAGATCACTACTTACTCATTCTGTACTTCCCAAGAATCCTGCCATGAATGCCTTCCGCCCCACTCCACTGAGTTCAGTGGGTTCTTTGACGGGTCCTGTGATAACCACCTCTGGTCCAGAGAGACCCTTGCTTTGTCTCCAGAGGCACCGATCACACAAGGCAGCCCCCTTGCCCTCAGTCCCACCAGCCACACCCGCCTGGCTCACTGCGCCGCCTTTGGTTGAGGAGGTGGCGGACACCTGGCCGCTCAGCTTCTTACCGAATGCGATAGAGGCAAACTTTTCCACATGGCTGTGCTGACTTGAAGTAAAGGGAGAAGAATCAACAGCCCCCACCCTGGGCACACACACACTCACACACACTCATACACAGAGACGCAGACACACGTGTGCGCACACACACACACAGACATGCACACTCTTCTTGCTCTATATGAGGAAATAGAGTTCACAGCAAAGTTCTTTTCCAAAAATCTCCTTCTCAAAAAACTTTTTAGAATCTTCGTGCTTGCTCACCCCCATGATAATACATGAGAGGGTTGAGTCACCTAAGGAGCCTAAACCAGTCACTTCACCACTTTTTTTGTGAAGGTCTCTCCGCATGATGTGCCTATGCGCCTTCATCCTCAACCTGAAGCGAGAGGCCCCTTGGCGGTCCTGTCAGGCCAGGTCAGGAAGTGAGGTGGCAAGCGCCCGTGTCACAGAGGCCCTTGGAGAGACATGTGTTTGCTGCTCAGACTGAGGCTCAGAGCACTTAAGAGTATTAATATACCTGTTCTGAGAAACCCCAGGCTTCCTATGCAACAGCCTTAAATGTCCTCAGCAAACTCCTGACCCCAGCACCGGAAGGCCCACCACACTCCCCTGAGCCCACCCCACCCTGTCCTTCCTGTGTCCCTGCCAGGCCCCCGTTTCTGCAGGTCATCTCCCCTCACCCTCGGGTCTATGAGCTGGCGGGGAAGCTTGCCTCTGCAAATCCTGCTTTCCTCATGAAAGAAGCTCCTTAGCGTTTTTTTTTAATTAATTTATTTTAATTGAAGGCTAATTACAATATTGTAGTGGTTTTGCCATACACTGACATGAATCAGCCATGGGTGTACATGTGTCCCCCATCTTGAACCCCTCCCACCTCCTTCCCCATCCCACCCTTCAGGGTCATCCCAGTGCACCAGCCCTGAGCACCCTGTCTCATACATCGAACCTGGACTGGCGATCTGTTTCACATAAGGTAATATACACGTTTCAAGGCTATTCTCTCAGGTCATCCCACCCTCGCTTTCTCCCACAGAGTCCAAAAGTCTGTTCTTTATATCTTTGTCTCTTTTGCTGTCTCACATGTAGGGTCATCGTTACCATCTTTCTGAATTCCATATATATGCATTAATATACTATATTGGTGGTTTTCTTCCTGACTTACTTCACTCTGTATAATAGGCTCCAGTTTCATCCACCTCATTAGAACTGATTCAAATGCACTTTTTAATAGCTGAGCAATATTCCGTTGTGTATGTGTACCACATCTTTCTTATCCACTCGTCTGCTAAAGGACATCTAGCATTTTATGAGCCTTTCCTAATGGAAACATGTTCAGCCTCATCACCAAATGACCTTCATTTCAATGGTACCTTCCTCCCACCTCGCCATAGAAGTGACCTTTCCCACATGACCACAACTTCAGATTCTTTTCCCTTATAGGTTATTACAAGATATGGAGTATAGTTCCCTGTGTTATACAGTAGGACCTTGTGCAGCTGTTAATCCCATAGTCCCAATGTATCCCTCCCCTCCCTTCCCTTTTGATAACCATAAGTTTGTTTTCTGAGTCTGTGTCTATTCTGTAAATAAGTTCATTTGTGTTGTTTTAGATTCCACATGAAATCTATCATATTTGATATCATATTTTTCTTTGTCTGACTCACTTCACTGAGTATGGTCATCTCTAGTTACACCCCTGTTGCCATAAATAGCAATATTCTTTTTTCTGACTGAGTAATATTCCATATATATCACATCTTTTTTAAATATAAAGGTTTCTAAAGGCCCAGAGACTTTGTATCCTAGCTCCATATATCCCCAGCCACGAAGAAAATAAATTGTTGTCCTTTGCAGTGAGACATGTTTCCTAAACATTATCTATAAGCTGATGTTAATCACTAAAAAGACACAGGTGCATCATCACATGGGTGACCAGACCTCAGGTGAGTCTGTGGAAAAAATGGCATGTTGGCTAGAAGGACTGCTCTGATCCCCTCCCCATCTCAGATCACAAATAATTCACTTGTTGATTCTTCAGCTGGGTGATGAGACATGATGGGCATCAGCATGGAGGTCAAGGAGGCAGGACAGTGGGCATTTAAAGGCAAGGCTGTGAGCCTGAGACGCGCCTTCAGAATCTTCAGGGTTGGAAGCTCTGGATCCTGCCATTCATCTTGTGCTCAGCCGCAACCGTGTCCGACTCTCTGCGGTCCTATGGACTGTAGCCCACCAGGCTCCTCTATCCATGGGGATTCTCCAGGCAAGAATACTGGAGTGGGTTGCCATGCCCTCCTCTCCAGGGGATCTTCCTAATCCAGGGATCAAACCCAGGTCCTCCCACACTGCTGACAGGTTCTTTACCCCTGAGCCATCGGGGAAGCCCATCGTTCATCTATCTCCACCCAAATTTGGAGGCTTGACTGCAAAGTGGAAAAAGAGGTCTTGTCTTCAGGTGTCTTTTCATTTCTCTGACGGTTGAATCCTTGATGCTGGGAGAAAGTGAGCAAAGTGAGAGAGCCTCGAGGCCGGAAAATCTCTCCCCAGCTGTGCTTCTCCGAGGCCTCTTCCCTTCTGTAAACAGCGCCAGATGGAGAATAAGGAGACTCTTAAAAAGGAACAAACGCCAAGACCAAGTCGGCGTTTTCTCCTATCACCCAACGGCTGAGAGGCTGTGAGTGAAAAGCACAGGGCACTAAACGAGCCTGCCTGCCCTCCGCTGATGGAGAAGCGCACCCTCCCGGCCTGGCCGGAGCGGAGCCCTGCGGTCAAGGCTCACTTCACACCCCCGCGCTGTCCGAGGCCCCGGAGCAGAGTGGCTTCCGTTGGCTCGCAGAGTCTCCTTTTCAGAACGCACACTTATAAACATGTTTTTCTAGAGCCAAAACTTTTTTTTTGTTTAATAGCCTAGCTTTTCTTCATACCCAGCAGTCAGAAAACAAGGGGGCTCGGGGCTGTTTTCTCAGGGTGCTCACACTTGGCGGGCTTCCCAGGTGGCGCTAATGGTCAAGATCCCTCCTGCCCCTGCAGGAGACGTGGGTTCAGTCCCTGGGCGGGGAAGATCCCCTGGAGGAGGGCACAGCAACCCACTCCAGCACCCTTGCCTGGGGAGTCCCATGGACAGAAGAGCCTGGCAGGCTACAGTCCATGGGGTCGCAAAGAGTTGGACACGACTGAAGTGACTCCGCACAGCACACACACCTGGGGATGCAAGGGTGCACCTGAGGCTGAGGCAAGTCTGTCAGCCCAGCTGGCTCATCCCAAATCAGCATACATGTTCAGCTCTTTCTTGAGGGGAGGCTGTGCCATGCAGCACACGAGATATTCCCCCACCAGCCTTGGGGGGCCTGAAATCTTAACCACCAGACCACCAAGGAAGTCCATAGCCTTCAACTCATAAGCAAAGAGACCTCTCGCCTAGAAACCCTCGGTTGGAAAGCCAACCACAGTGAGACGCGTTATGGGAACAGAACAATCAGCCGCGTGAAGGCACAGGCGGCCGCCACTTAGGGGGGCCATTGCCAGTCACTTTTCTGGAAAAGGCCACCCTATCCCAGGGCTTGACTCACTGGATTGGAGTCATACTGCCCCCTGCGAGCAAACTGAGGGACAGCACTCCTGGGTGCCATTTTCTCTTGTCAACTGCCAAGTTATAAATGGCAACCCACTCCAGTACTCTTGCCTGGAGAATCCCATGGATGGAGGAGCCTGGTGGGCTACAGTCCTTGGGGTCGCAGAGAGTCGGACAGGACTGAGCGCCTTCACTCTCACTTCACGTGTCGCTCAGTCCTGTCTGACTCTTCGCAACCACATGGGCTGTAGCCCACTAGGCTCCTCCATCCATGGGATTCTCCAGGCAAGAGTACTGGAATGGGTTGCCATTCCCTTCTCCAGAGGATCTTGCCAACCCAGGTATCGAACCTGGGTCTGCCACATTGCGAGCAGATTCTTTACCATCTGAGTCACCAGCAATCCTAAAGTTCCTCTTAACCTCACCCTCCTCTACCTTCTCCCTGGAAGAAACACCTACAGAAACTTAAGGTTCAAGAAAATGCTCCGAGAGCTGATTCATGCTGTTGCGCAGCAGAAACTAAAATTGTCAAGCAATTATATGCCAACTTAAAAAAAATAATATGTGCAACAACAGTATATTCAACTCACCTAAATCATATATATAGTTCAAGACCATAAAAGCCAAATAAAATTAAATTTAAATTGGTATATAGGCTATAAGATAAAAATACATATAAGAAACTAAATAAAATTATCCTATTCTTTAAAATCACTTGAAAAAACTGAAGGCATGACTCAAGTCCTAGAAAATGGATAGAAAACCTGTATACACATGAATTGTAAAAAGGGATCCCAATGTAGGAAAAAAAATACATTTCATTAAAAAAAAAAAGGTTTGGCCAGGTACCGCAGACCTGCTGCTGCAAATGCTAAACGCATACTCCCCTTGTTTTGCTGACCCTGTTTGTGACACCAGTTATCTCACTGCTCACACTGTGCACACTTATTGGTTGAACCCAGGATAGGCCAGGTGCAAGCCAAGAGGCTGGCAGGAGACGCGAGGAGCCACATTCATTCTCTCCTGGCAGGTACAGCAGTCATACTGGACACCCTGCGTCCTCTGCTCTCACGGCTCAGCCAACAGACACAGCCGCCAGGCAGCGGCAGTGCCACTGCTTTCGGCGGAGCTCACCTATGCTTACCGCACAAACCAACCCCCGGCCACGCAGGTACCTCGTGACGCACATGCGCAGTGCATACATGATCGCAGCTGTTCCCTGTTATTTACAAAGCGTGGGGCGCAAGATCCTGAAGACACCGTCTTGGCTAATTTGCCCTCCCCACCCCCCACCCCACCCCCATGCTCTTGTTCGCCTACGAAATTCCCAAGAGAGATAAACATGAAGACACATAAGCACTGTGACTGAGAAGCAATCTGTTGGTAAACTGAGTGGCATTTAGACATTTCTGCCAGTTTACAAAGTTAGCTTAGTGAAAACAGCCAAAGCTGCTGCGTGTTCAACCGTGTGAGCTAATGCAGCCTGGCCTTCTTTAAAGAAAGTAGAAGCGGACTTCATCTGCAACTTCCCCCCACTACACCCCCCACCCCCGGCAGGGCTACCCAATCACAGTGTTGGGATCCTTCCAAAGTGAAGACTGAAAGGCTGTCTCTCCACTGTAGGGTTGATGCCCTTGACGTGCCCACAGTGGTACTCTACCCCCATCATCTCTGCTCATCTTGCTACTCCATTCAGTTCAGTTCAGTCTCTCAGTCACCTCCAACTCTTTGTGACCCCATGGACTGCAGCACGCCAGGCTTCCCTGTCCATCACCAACTCCTGGAGCTTACTCAAACTCATGTCCATTGAGCTGGTGATGCCATCCAACTATCGCATCCTCTGTCATCCCCTTCTCCTGCCTTCAATCTTTCCCAGCATCAGTCTTTTCCAATGAATCCATTATTTGCGTCAGGTCACCAAAGTATGGGAGTTTCAGCTTCAGCATCAGACCTTCCAGTGAATATTCAGGACAGATTTCCTTTAGGATAGACTGGTTTGATGCCTTTGCAGTCCAAGGGACTCTCAAAAGTCTTTAACACCACAGTTCAAAAGCATCAGTTCTTTGGAGCTCAGCCTTCTTGGTGCAACTCTAACATCCGTACATGACTACTGGAAAAACCATAGCTTTGACTAGACAGATCTTTGTGGGCAAAGTAATGTCTCTGCTTTTTGATATACTGTCTAGGTTGCTCATAACTTTTCTTCCAAGTAGCAAGTGTCTTAATCTCAGGGCACAGGAGCCCAGGGTTGGTGAGTGGCTGGAAGATATGGAACCAGACTTCCTAGCGGTAAAATTCCATGGGAAAATGAAACACAAAAAAACTCAGATAGCTACTAACGTTGAAGACCAATTTATTATTCATCTCATATCATAATCAGAGCCATAGCAATATAGATCTGAGAGGATGTCTCATGGCCCCATCAAAGGGTTGGCCACAAACTAGGAAGTGAGCTGGAAGCTTCCTAACTTAAACCAAATTTCAGCTATGGAAGTGATCAAGGAAAATGTATGCATTCTGTATTGAGGAAAAGAGAAACTCAGGATAAAAATGGCAAATACTGAATCTAAACACATTTTTGGAGGTTGTGGGGCCAGAGAGGAAAGCACATACACCCAGAAATACAAATAAACATTAGTTCTGTGTCAACATGTTCTGTGTTCCTAACAGTTTAGGATCATCTGAGTGTGCTTTGAAGCAGTTCGTGTCTCCAATCCTGACAACCCTGCTTATCCACAAGTGTGAGTTTTGAGTGGTAGATTCAAAACACACAATGATTATCAAGTCAAAAAACTCACAACCTGAGTGACTGCATTCTGTCCATTCTCTCTGACCGCTTGTAATTGTTTATGCTTAAAATGTAAGCAGTGAGCACAGCACGATTCTGAAAGGGGTAGTGTTTTGGTAATGACCAGTGTACACAGTTAAGTTCACTATGCAATATTTCACTGAAATCAAATCTTTTAAATGTATACTCTTTAAACTGATTTAAAACAAGAGTGAATACAGAAAAGATTTCTTGATTTAAGAGTCCCTCATTGACGCACATAGCTATATATAACACAGGCAACAGGGACTTACTGTATAGTACAGAGAACTATATTTAGCATCTTGTAATAAACTACAATAGAAGAGAATTTTTTTAAACTATGGATATTTACATATATATAACAGAAATATTTTGCTGTATGCCTGCAACTAACCCAATATTGTAAACCCATGATACTTTAATAACAAAAGGAAATGAGTGCTAATTGTTACATAATTACTAACAACAATTTTGCTATTTAGAGGTATCATGTGCTGTCACGTTCAATCCCTAAGTCGTACCCGACTCTTTGTGACCCTTTGGACTGTAACCTACCAGGCTCCTCTCCCCATGGGAGCTTTTAGGCAAGAATACTGAAGTGGGTTGTCATTTCCTTTTCTAGCAGACCTTCCCAACCCAGAGATCGAACCCACGTCTCTTGGGTCTCCTGCATTGGCAGGCACATTCTTTACTGCTGAGCCATCAGGAAAGCCACCAGTACACAACCCCCTCCATACACAACCATTTTGCTGTGCAGAGGTCATGTGAAAATGGATCTATTTTGGGCAGTCAACACACCCTCTGCACCTCTGCATTTGCTGAGCCCACATTCAGGAACATTCTTCCCTGGTTAGCCCCAGGGCGTGTATCCTCGCACTTCTTCAGTCCTCTGCCCAAATGCCACTTTATCCAAGAAGTCTTCCATGATTGTTACCCACATCCATCGGTTTGGTGCTTCCTAGCCAGATGTACATGTCTTCATTTCCACCGCCACCTGTTCTGTACTGGTTCCTCTTCTCCAGGAACTCCCAGCTCCTCGGGACAGTCAAGGCTTTGTTTCAATCACATGCTGATTTTTAGCACCCAGAACAATGTCTAACCTGCCCCGACCCAGGCACTTGGTAATTACTCATTGAAGAAAAAATAGTAATTGGGTGATTGCTGGATCACCGTAATTCATGCTTTACTCCCTGTCTCGGAATTGCCACAAAGGTGGCAACCTTTGTTCAGGAAAATTGCTTACTCTGTATATTCAAGGGCAAAAGCCTGCATCTGTAGTCTGCATCTCGACCTCGGGGGTACAGGGAGAGAGGGTGTAGATGATGCTCAGGAAGTAGGACCTCAGTTCTCATTGGCTGCATCTACTCCCCCATCATGGCTTGACACCTGAGGCTTCCTTCTTCACCCAACCCTCCCTCACCCTTTCCTTTGCATCTTTAAAGGAAACCAAGAGCACTCTCTAGTAAGCATACACAAAGCTTGGGCACATTTCAGGGTCCCAGCTGGACAAAGCATTCAAGACCAGAAGGAAAATGGCAGAAGGGATAGGTAGTTTGGGAAGGTCATATACACACTGCTATCTTCAAAACGGATAACTAACAAGGACCTATTATATAGCATATGGAACTCTACTCAACGTTATGTGCCAGCCTGGATGGGAGAGGCGTTTGGGGGAGAACAGATACATGTAGATGTGTGGCTGAATCCCTTTGCTGTTCACCTGAAACTACCACAGCATTGTTAGTTTGCTATTAAAAAAAAAAGTTAAAGTAAAAGTCAGTCAGTCATGTCCGACTCTGAGACCCCATGGACTGTAACCCGCCAGGCTCCTCTGTCCATGGAATTCTCCAGGCAAGAATACTGGAGTGGGTAGCCATTCCCTTCTCCAGGGGATCTTCCCAAACCAGGGATTGAACTCAGATGTCCTGAATTACAGGCAGATTCTTTCCTGTCTAAGCCACCAGGAAAGCTTATTAATTGGCTATACCCCAATACAATATAAAGCATTTAAAGTTTGAAAAAAAAGATGGCTAAGCAACTGAACGCCGTGTGATGGGACATGAGACTAGGAGAGCCTGCCCGAGGTGGAGCAATGTGGCTCTGAGCTGGTGCCCCCCTCACCCCAGCCTTTGCCCAGCAGTAGCAGGGGATGGGGTACCCCCTTGCTTTGCTCCCAAGAGTGACGCAACTGCTACCACTCGAAGTTCTAAGTGGCAGCACCCACTCCTCTGAAAGCAAGTAAGGAAAGAATAAACCCGTATCTGGACTTTCTATTCTCCTTGTCTTGGATCTGTTTGGCCACCAGCTTTGTACTGTTGAAATGATTTCAGACTTAAAATATGCATTCAAGAAATCTAACAATACAAGCTTTTGCTTGCTAATGTACTTCTTTTCTGGGGAAATTTTACTTGTCCTTCCCAAATAAATTCTTCCAAATCAATATTGGAAATACCATTCCAAGTTCAGAAACCTCCCAATTGCAAGGCTGACTGGAATGGTGTCGAATGTGATTCGTTGGAGGAGAAGTGACCTTTTTCGCCCTGGGAGACGCCGTGGGTTCCTCCTCTGACAGCAGCCCCTGCTGTGTCCAGAGCCGACTCACCAGCTGCTGGCAGGAAAAGAGACGTGTGAAAGGGAGGCAACACCTTCCCCTTCACCCTAGGCCCACTGTCCCTGCGGCGCTCCTCTGCAAGCCCGAACAGCTTTCTGCAGGCCCCTGGCTTCCCCTCCCCCCGATCTCTGCAGGAGGCAGAGATAAGCTCTTCCCTGGACATCTTCCTGGTCACCGTGGCCAGTGCTGGATACACCGGGCTTCCTTCTTTGCCACACTGGGCCTCTGCTCCAGGGGGCCCTTGCTTCTCTCTTGACTCAACTCCCCTTCTTGCTCAGAGCTCTTAGTTCCCTTTGGCCCATTCAACACTTTTCCATCCCTTCCTCTTCACGTGCACTCGGTCATTCACAAGAATTAACATATGCAGTCTCCAACATTAAAAGCCCCCTATCTTGAGAAGGTGCCTTCCAAGGACCCCTTCAAAAGTGCCCTTGGACGTGGGCCCCAGACTCAAGAGGAAAAGAGCCCCAAACTGGCCACAGAACACCTCAACCCCGTGCTAGAGCAAAAGTCAGGCATCCCTCCTTCTGACTTGTCCCTCCTGGATGAAACAGACATTCTGTCTTCCCACCTCCTCCCTTCACACAGGTGCATCTCTCACCCTCTCAGCTGAAGGTCACCTGAAAGCCCCTTGGCTAGAATCCTTCAGGTTCTTCAGTCTCTTGAGATGAACATATAGCTGAGAAAATGTCTTTCTCAGGATGTGACCTTTGTTCCATCTCCCTGTGAGCAACTTTCTCACCAACGGATGTTTCTTTCTCCCTCAATGTTCTCAAAATCGCCATACAATAACACTCAGAGCACACCATTCGGAAACTGTAGGCAGCGGCTGGGTGGTCACCAAGGTTCCCAGTGACCCCATGACATAATCAGCAGCATCGCACAGTCCATGTGTTTCTGACCAAATGGAGGAATCACACCAGCGGTTGATGCCTCACTGTCCAGCCCAAGGAGACTGGCCTTTTGCCCTGAACGGGGCCATTCCCAGACTCATTCATTTCTAGCACTCAGCTCGCGTCACTGTGCGTGTGAAACAAAGCTGTTTCTGCAAACCGGCAGAAGAGTTCTGGTTCCAGTTGCACACACTCCTTTGCAGGTGAGGGAATGGGGGGCAGCCTGGCAGAGCTTTCCTCGGGGGCCTCTCATCTTTGGCGTGTCCTTCCGTTCACCCACCATTTGCTGATGGTCTCCTTGATGGAAGTCACGTTCCTGAGCACCCGGGGTAAAAAGCATGTCTGCCTTTCTGCTTCTGGAGCTTAATGAGAGCTTGGTGAAGATAAGCATTAACTGTGACCATCCCTCAGGAAGGGTTCTCTAGAACCTCTGGAACCTCTCTAGGGAGGGTGTTTACTGAACACCGAAATATGTCACCAATGCTCACACACTAAGTTCCTCCACTTTTCAGTTTTACTACAACATGGGATCCTCTCCCTTCATATGTAAGCCGCAGCTCAACCATCTCGTATCCAGAGGTAATCAACTTTGTCTCTCTGGAACAATCTCACCTCCTCACACTGCTCTTCGTGACTCCAAGGTCATTTCTCTACAACATGACCTTCAGCCACTGCCCCTCCCAGAAAAACTGCCCTGTATTACAGCCATGTTCTACAGGGAAAGCAAATTTAATGAATAGAAAAAGGGAGAGGGATGTATCAGCCAGTTCTTCCCTCATGGACTCTGTCTGCCCATCTGTCTGGGGTTGACAGAATTCTCTCGTATCATTTCCTGTCATCCACACACCAGCTCTGTGTGGTTGGCTGGAGAAGTTGGATTATCCTCATTTTACAAATGTCGAAATCAGTGCTCACAGCGGTGCCAGTGATCACCTAATTGGGACAGGAAATCACTTTCTTCCCAGAAGGTTCTCCCCACCTCCCCGACAGCCACACCCTAGCCTTTGGATGGCCAATAATTAGCTTCACATCACAAAGAAGATTTCCAGGTCCTAAAGTTAGGCTGTAACCTTCATCCTACTTATTCCTGTTAGGATTTTTTTCTCCTTCATAGCATTAATCATTTTGTAATTATTTTTAACTCTTTTTTTTTTCTTTTTTGCCCATCTCCCCAACTGTCATCAGCTCTGTTCGCACAGGTACCATGCCTCTCTCTTGATGGCTGATTACATCTCAGCCCCCAGCACTGGTCCCAGTAACTGTGGCCCAGTAATTGTGGTCTTCTGACTCCTAACTCTGTATCCCTCCCACTCTAATATGCATGCTTTGGGAAGAAAAAAAAAAATTCTCCATACTAATGCCAAACATGTAATCCTAAAACCAAACCTTATCAATACTATTCAATCTAAACTTGGAACACCTACTCTTTGAGCAGCATGGGGGTCACATCAATAGGAAATGCGGCTTGTATCCAGAGAGTCCATAAATTTCATGTAAACATACAAGGGCTCAGGCGAGGCATTTCGACAGTTTTTCAAGAAAGGGGAAAGAACCAGTCTAGGATCACCGTTTTCCAACTGGAGACACTGAGGGCTGGAGGTACAGCATGCCCCACCTGGACCCTTGGAGAACCACTGTAGAAGTGTCCCTTTGAGGTCATGGCAGCCTCCTCTGGGGCCCAGGCTGAGTCTCGTCCCCCCCTCCAAATCTATTTCTTTGTCCCCCCCCCAACATCTTGCCTTGAGGGGATGAGGAGGCCTCAGCCCAAGGGGAGTCTGAAAACACTCCTTGCTCTCTGTTCTCCCTCCTCCCTCACTGTTCCCATCTCCTTCTGAGGCCATGGCCTGTGGCCAGCACCCTGGCAGGACTTCCCCGCCTCCCATGTGGTGGGGGGGTTCCAGTTGTGGGGTATCTGGAATGTCCAGGCACAAAAAGGCAGCCAGACCTAATGCTCTGGGCAGGGGCCTGCCTGCCCTGAGCCGTGGTGTGCTGGCCCTGGGGGATGGCAGAAGTGATCTGATGAAGCTGCCTCCGTTTGCCGGGGTGGTCTTGACTTGTGACCTGCTCTGACCCCTCTGGGCCTTCTCAGTCTGTCTCTCCGTGGCCCCTTTTCTCTGGATCCCATGGATGACTTAAGCAGCTCTACCAAGTCATGGGGTTGTGGGAGGGAGAGGGACAGAGAGCCTGGGTGGATTTCAGAGACTTTTCTTCAAGCCCAGTCCTATATTCACCCTGACCTATTTGCTTCAGGGATCTTGGGACCTCAAATAGAGAATATTCAATCTTCTCTTCCCCTCTGACTGTTCGCAGCCCTTTTACAGGGACAAGCTCCTTCTGCTTCTCACTTCTCTAAGAAACACGGCTACTCTGTGAGAAGAAAAGAGCTGGCGCTTCCCAGAGGCTGGTGGTCAGAACTGGCCTTGTTCTCCCTCCCGACCACCCTCCGCAAATGAAGCTTCTTAATCCCAACAACCTCTCTGAAGAGCCTGCCCTTCTCCTCTCCCCTGGCGTCATTTCCTTTCTTTATAATGTCCCCAGACTCACAGTCCGTGGAGCTGTGACAGAGAGAAAATGCTGCCACCCAATCTTAAACTTCCGTCAGCTTCTGCGCGCCTCTGGCTGCCACCATCAAGAGAACTTGCTGCTCAAGATCTAACGGAGTTTGCCAGAGCCCCTTAGCTCTCCTGGGCTCAGAGTGCCTCCCTGCCCTTCCCAGAGGATGTCAGCAGGATTTCCTACTCTCTCCCTCTGTCTAACGTTCTGGATGAAGGAGACGTGTTTGTGACAAAACCATCTTCCAAGGTGAATAGCTGTGGAGAGCTGCAAAGATCCTCTTTTTCCTGCAGCCCCCCTTTTCTGGCCATTCCTCTCAGCCTCTTTGGAGAGCTCTTCCTTTGCTCCCCTAATGCCCCTGCACTTTTCTAATCTTTCATCTTGGCAAGCTCACCCTCGGCCATGGAGGAAGTACCTATAAACAGATCATTCAGATTTCTATCCAGGGGTCCAATCTCTCCCATGAGTTTCATACCCGAATGAGACCCTTCCTTCCAAAGGCACCTAAACACAATACACCTCAGGCCTCACTGCACAGTCCTCTCCCTCCAATGAGCTCTCCTCCAGGCTTTGCTCACTGTTGGGTGACCCATGCTCCCTAGCCCCATGTGAGATCCACCATCCCCTTTGCCATTTTCCTCCCACCTATAACATCTTCCACCCTTTCCTCCCCAGGGCGCTCCAGTCCTAGCTACCAGCCTTGCCCACTGGGCTTTGTGACTGATCTCCATTCCTGCCTTCTTCTAACTTGTATTCCACATAATTCATGTCTTTTAAAAAAATATATGATCATTTCTCTCCTCTGCTTAAAATCCTTCAATGACTCCCTAAGGCTTCTAGCATCAAAACTAAAGTTCTAGACCTGGTTTATGAGTGCTCATTATTAGCTCTTCAGCATCCTTCCCCGGCCTCCACTCATACCGTGAACTCACACAGCTCCCTCCAGCCGGGTGCCCCTCACACCCCACTGCTCTCACACAGGTGGCCCTAGACTAGGAATTCTCTCAAGGACCAACATCCACTTCTGTCTGCCTGACACTTTTTGTATCGCCAATACCTAGCTAAGGCCTGACACATAGGTATCCAGTAGCTATTAGGTGGATAAACAGATGGATGGATGAATGAATGAATGAGGAAAGAACAAACTAGGACCTGGCTCCAAGAGTATAAGAGTGGCCAAGGAAAGCCCTGGGCCCAAAGCCAGCTCTGGTTGGAGGGGCCTCTGGCTTCCCAGGGACAAAATATTAGGGCTTTTTTTTAAAGATACCATCAGATCAGAGACAGAGCCCTAACTTAACCACTCGAGTCAGGAGCCCAGAAGAGAACAGTGGTGAGGAGAGAGAGCCTAAGTTCTTAAGGCTTAGAGCTGAACTCATTTGCCACCCCACAGGAAGCTACTGCAGCCACACCTTTGCATCCTCTCTTAGAGCCCCAGGGCAGGCCTGGCTTCCTCCTCTTTCTCCTCCTCCTCCTCCTCCTCCAAGGCCTGGCTCCCTCCTGAGAGTGGAGAAGCGGGAACAGTCTTGGGGCAGGACTGCTGAGATACTTTCAGCCAGTGGCCTGCAGTGAAGATCAGAGTTGCCTGCAGGGCTGGGTCACGTGAAGTGGCAGGAAGTCCTTTGGGGCCCCCACTTCCCCGCAGCTGGGCTTGTCAATGAACCCACAAGAGAGTTGTCCTCAGCCAAGGCAGGGAGAGGCCATGAAGGCTTGTGAAACTGCAGCAGAGGGGCCAAGCAGGTGGCCCTGAGTGCCTGGAAAACCTGAGTAAGCCTTTGGTTAGCAAACCCAGTCGCCATGCTCGGCGGTGTGGGGACACCACATGCTGAGGGCTCAGCCTTCTCAGAAGCTGAGAGCCTTGGGCCCTGCGCCTGAGGTCTTGACGTCCACCCGCCGGCAGAACAGGGCACCACCCCCTGAGAATTTTCAAGAGAGAACATTCTGATGGCAGTTGAAGGCAACAGTTGAAGCCAAGGCTCAGAGCAGGGCAGGATTCACAACCTAGGGAAAGGGCATAGGCACCTTTCAAAGGATCTCAGAGAAGGAGAGGTCCCTTGCAGATGGGGCTAGAAAAAGTTCCCAGAGACAGAGGAGAGAGTGAGAATGCAGACAGAGGGGTCTGCAAGAATCTGAGAAGAGTTGCAGGCCCAGGGCAACTGAGGGAGTAAGGACCCCCAAATGGCCACTGGGCCAGCAGGCAAATTGATGACTCGGGGCTCTGCGTAGGGGCCTACCCTGGAGGAAAGTCCTCCCAGACTCTGCTCAACAGGCAGGAGTCATGGCTCCTTCTGTCTCAGAGCTTGTGCTTCACAAAGGGTGTTCACCATGAATCCAGGACAACATCAAGTCCAGACGCATCCTCTCTGTGGGCACAAACCAGCATCAAGTGTCAAATACTAAACCTATTAATTCAACCATTCATTCATTCAACAAATACTTATTGAGCACCTACTGTGTCGTGGAGGTTAGGAATATAATCGTGAAAAGAAGAAGGATGAGGAGATGACAAGTAACTCTAAAATCCTTCTCTGTGATGACAGGGGCTTTAAAGGGGCTGTATGTACCTGGCACTGTGAGCATGTAGAGCCCTGATTTAGGTATAGGGCTTCGCTAAGAATGATGGAGCTGGAAAATGAAAGATGAGTGAGAATTACCTACTTGGAATGGATAGGCTAGTGAGGACAATGATTTTCTAGGTAGAAGGAAGTGCAAGAGCAATGCCTAAGGGCAGGGAAGAAACTTGTTAGGTTTAACAGTAGGCCTGGGGTCAGGAGCTCAGAGACACCTAGGAGGAATGAGGCTAGGGAGGCAGGTACGCATCAAACCATGCATGCTCTTGGAGGTCATGGTCGATGTTTGTTTTTGGAGCTCATGTTGAATTGTTCTGGTCTTGATGCTGAGGGCAAAAGTGCAGGCAGCCGGCCAATGGTGAGACCGACAGCCACAGTCAAATAAAGAAGGTTAGGAAGTGTCTGATGTACACTTTATAAGAGAAGATGAGCATGTATATACTCATAGATGATACCAAGCCACAGCGGGTTTGGGCACCATAATTCATTACTATTAAGGAGTCTCCTCTTTCCTTTGGCATCGAGCAAAAGAAACAGTCAGGCCTCTTAGGCATAAAAGCTTACCAAAGCCATGGTTTCAGCAGTGACAGTGGGACCTTGGCACAGTTTTGTTGCGTCTATGTGCGCACACGTGCATAATTCTCCAAACTAAATCTATATATCGAGGTGGGAGACGTGGATTGCTATCTTGTTTTGCAAATGGAAAACTAAGACTTAGGATAATTAAATGGCTTCTCAAAAGCCACAAAGGGAGAAGGAGATAGAATGCAAACAGGAAACTATCTTGAAGTTCATCTCCCAATATGCTTTCTCTAAATACCATAGGCCCCACAAGGCTTGGAACTGACATTTGAAAAGATAAAGTAAAATAAAGATAAATTTACTCCCCAAAAGGCATCCTATATGCTTGTGAAACCAGTCAATGATATACTGAGTTCCACTCTGTAAGTTTAAAAATAAAGATGTTAAATACAAGATCATTTACTCATCTCCAAACTGAAGGGGTTTGCTGAAAGCAAAGAAATTCTCAAAATCATCACACAAAAAAAAAAGAAAAAGGAAGTAGGAATAATTGGATGATGATGGAAACTCATCCAAATACTATTTGGATGTGCGATACTAAATTAACACTTCCACTTGGCCATTTAGAACTTGAAACATTCCTGGTGAAATTCACCTGGAAGACAGAGATGCCTCCCCTAGCGCAGAATGGACACCCTGAGAGCAAAACAAGCAACAGGACCACCACCATGAAAACAGCATTTGAATGGATTAGAGATTGGAGGGAATTACCAATGGTTTGGAAAAGAGAATCTGAGAAATGCAAACATGACTGCTTGTGGGTGAGAACATCAATCCTTTAGGACATCTGCCCCTGGTCATCCTGCTCACTTCTATTTACCAGTTGGCTCTGACGTCATAAAAATCCTTCCCACCGTACCACCTGCCAGAGCATCTCAGGATAGGCGCTCCAATGGCCCCCCTGCCCCAGCCCCTCATATGGTCATGCCCATCACAGTAAGCTTCTGACAGCCTCACCTCATTGACCCACAAATCCAACCAGTTGCACCTGGCTCTTCTTCCTCTAAGCACTAGGCTCACCGCCTCCAGCTTACATATACCAGAAGCTTCCACATCCTAAGGGAGCAGACCCCTTGGGACATCGTGAGTCCACGTACAGCTGAATTCTGAGGTCCCCTAAAGCAACTGGGGGCATGCATAGCCCATCCCAGTCCAGGCCCTGTGCAAGCATTCATGGGCTAGGCTCTCAGCCCCAGAAACTGGGAGCCAGAGAACACAGAGGCTGGAAAAGTCTTAGCTCTTCCCATGAGGGGACCACAGTGCTCCGTTCCTCTGCCCCCTCTCCTTCCCACACTGGGACTAGCCCCACGCTGTGTTACTCCAAAATGAGCTGGACTCAGCTGTGATGCTCAGGGTGACACGTGTCCCCCAGGCTGCTTTAAAGGGATATGGAATCTCAGCTGATTCAAGAAGCCCTTCTGCATGGGCTGCAGCCCCGGGAGCTGCAGGAGGCCGGCTCCTGTGCGGCTTCTTGGGGGAGACTCGGCTCCCAGCATGGGGTCCCAGAGGCCAGGGCGGATGTGGACAGGACTTGGTATGTCCCTCTCCACGGCTGTCTTCCCTGCACCTTCCCGCTCTGCCCCTGCTCTCCCCATTTACAAAATTAAGGGGTGAACCATGTCTGAGCCTGCGGTGCCCGGCAACTCTGGTGGGAGGGGGGCAAATGCGGAGAAATGGGAGTGAGGTGGAGGGAGCCAGGGTCAGAGACCGCTCCTGGGGGAAGGGGCTGCTGTCCCCAGCATCCTGGGATAATGGCCAGGTGGCAGCATAGCCCAGACAGGCTGGGGTACCAGCTTCTGCCCACCTGCCTCCTGCCTCCAGATAGAGGACCCTGTCTTTCAGATTTCAACCCCTTTTTTCCACCCAGAAAACACTTTTCATAACACAGACCATCCCTGACCATAAGAATCCCCGCAGGTTGTCACCCATGCCCTGAATGGCTGGGGTCTTTTCTGTCTCCCTGCCTCCTTGGGGGCCCTTTGAGCATCCTTCCTCCTGTGAAGGGCACCCCAGAAACCTTCCTCTGCAGCTGCATGTTCAATTCCTCCCTTCTCCTACTCCTTTTGGGGTGAGTCTCCCTCTCCCCAGCCTTTCCTCTCCTCTCCCCCACTTCCCCCCGCTCTCTTTCATTTGATGTGAGTTGGCCCCACTCACCACCCCTATGCTTGGGGTGAATCCTTGGCCTCCGCCCACACCCCTCCCAGGCCACACTGCTCCCAGAAACACTCAGCCTCGATCAGGGGACCATTACCAAGGGCAGCGTGACTTGCATTTCCTGCCAGAGCCCCAGACCAACCATGCCTTCTAGAAGGCTGCAGGCCCTTGCTCTTGACATCCCTCCCCCCACCACCTTCTCAATCGTCTTTCAAAGCCCCTTCATATGTTTTCAACCCAAGACACAGCACAAATTTTAGTAATCTAATGAAGTCTCCTGTGCAGCTTCTCTTCTACATCTAAATGTTACACATTCTTCCAGATGTTAAGTTGAAATGAATCCTCTGGACACTCCAGGAAAGAAAAAAAAAAAAAAAACCTCCTTAATGCTTCACACTCATCCGCAAACAAGCATGCCCACTTGTGAGAGTTTTCAGAAGTGTCTCTTGGGAATTCAAACTGCTCAGGGTCTGACATTAGGAGTGGCAGGGCAGATTTGCCTTTTAAGGCTTAAACCTTAACAGGGCTTGGTTTAGCAAATCAAAAACTGAAATGCTTGTTTCCTAGGCATGCAGTATGGATTAAATACCATTTTATAAAAAGCTTGAGGACTTTCCTTTGGAAGTGTGTGGCAGGGTGGGCTGGGGGCGGTTAACAAAGAATGATGTCTGTAAAACTGAATCCATGAATATTTTCACCTGCCATCCAGAAATACTCTGGCAAAAGTGGGCGGCTGTGTGCAGGGGGATCCCCTGCAACTAATTTCAATGCCCCCATCTCGTGACACATCATTGCCCTCTTTTGTGCCTTGAGGGTGACGGGAGCAAAGAGCACCCGCTCACTCCATGAACACCGCAGCCCCATGAGCAAGGGCTCGGCCCTGTCTCTCAGAGCCAATCCCCAGCATCGTTTGTCCTGATGCCGACATCATGGCTCCCCCAGGGAAAACAGGATCTCTGCCAGCCTTCACTTTCGCTAGGAAGCCAGGCCTTCCTCTTCCTGACTGGCTCGGGCTCTCTGGCCACCTAACTCTGGGATGGCCTCCACAGCCAGGGCACCCTTGGGACCCAAGTCGTTGACAGCGGTGCTTTTTGTCTGTTGAAGGTGGGGCAGGAATGGGACAGGGGGAGGTAGAAGCAAAATGAAGTGACTCCTGGGGGTGCCCCGAACGTCCCCCTGCAGGGCTGCTGCACACCCCCACCCCCCCACCCCCCCCACACACACA
>SJYQ01001007.1:84616-179578 GCA_006410935.1 Redunca redunca
TGGGGCTGGGTGGGGCTGGGTGGGGGACGGGAAGGGGAAGGGGGACAGGGAGAGGGATTTAGGAGAAAGCATCCCTTGCATAAATCTCTATTTGCTATGAGCTACATGGAGGTGTCTGCTCAAGGCTGAAGGTCTGGGCTGATTAGGATGTTTCAGAGATAGGTCACTTAGATTTAGTAGTGAGAGCTCTCTGAACAGGACTCATCTCCTTTCACCCTCCTTAAGGTATAAAACAGTGCCCAATCAGCAGTTGCCTCTATGTACCACAGAGAGGAACTTTGAGCAATGCAGGTTTGGTTGGAACCAGCTCATTAAAGCACCGTTATGACTGACTGCAGCCTGTTGGAATGAGGACAAGATTTTTTTGCAGAAAATTATAGACTGTATCCCCAGCTCTGAAAAGGGGATTTAGGAAGCAAATTCACATACTAGGAGGATGTGAGCTTCATTAAAGTTCAGGCAAAGGATTTCATTGCTTCATCTGGATTAAAACCTTAAGATGCCAGCTCCAAGTGATCCTGACACGCGAGTGGTGGTTTCTGCTGGCCATTTAAGGATGCCCTCCCATCAAGGTGGGAGTCAGGGAGCTGAAGACTTCTTAGTGTTTATCCTGGTTGTGTTTGTTTTTGCTTTTAATTTAGATGGAGCCTTTCAGTGAAGGTATTGAAGGTTTGAAGGTTACGTCAGACTCCTGAAGATAGAACCAGAAAGTTCAGAGGCCTGCCCACCCACCCTCTTCCCCCGGGGTGCAGTGTAGGCTCTCTCTCCTAGTCTCTGCCTTTCCAAATGCTACCTTAGGGCTTCCCTCTGATCCATCTGCTCCATCTTAACCCTCCAAGAAACTCCATACAGTTGTCTCCCTCACTGGGACAGAGATGTTGGTTTCCAGTTTCCCCCTGGGGTGTTCTCCACTTAGAGCTTTTGCCCAGGTCATTGTCCTGGCTGCCGTGTCACGTTTTCCCTGGATTCTTCTTCCCTCGACTCTGCCCCTCAGTCCAGTTTCCCGACAACCAGAGGCATGGCGTCCTGCCCCCAGTACTAGCTGGGTGTCTCTCACCTTGGCCCTTGGCACAGCCTGGGCACCCTCCCCCCAGCAGGGGGCCTTTCCCCTCTCCCCAACACCCTTCTCAGCACACAGCAAACAAGAGAAGAGGGAGGTGTGGGATGTCACCCCCAAGCATGGGGTGGAGTCTCAAGAGTTGGTCTACTGAAACGTGTAAAGTGCCTGCTTCTGGAAGCCACCTGCCTCCCTGTCTTCATTTCCAAACACTGAAAAATGGTGCTCACAAGCCCCTCTTTGCCCCAACCTCTTGACTCTGCAACCTGGCCCTGTCCCGGTTATCCTGGGTGCCTGGCCAGCCCCCACAGCCGAAGCCTCTCCTTGCTCAGCAACATCAACTTTGGGAAAGTGTCTCTCTAGCCATCCAAGTGAAGACTTCCTGCCGGCCCCTTCTGCACACAAGTCTTGCACACATTTGTGTCTCCTTCTCCTAGAATGAAAAGGCAATTAGAAAGTCCCCTGGGAGACGCCATCTTTTGGCAACACGGAGAGGTCAGGCCAAGTAACCACGGGCTGATGACACTTGTCTGATGAAACCAGGTCTTCACAGACAGACACTCTCCCCCGGGGAGGTCTGGAAGGGGAAGCACCCAGCTCCGCCAGCCCTGGGACATACAGAGCATTCAGTATGCTGGGGAGAATCCTGAGGCTCCCGGGGAGGCCGCCTGGGGGGAGGTGGCTCAGTGATGTAAAAAGGAAAACAAAGCCGACCAGACTGGGACTCGAGAAAAGGGGGCGTCCCCTGATGCAGAAAGAGATGTTATCACAAAACAGAGAACAGAACCTGGAACACAGCCCCGACTCTGTCACCCTGGGCTGCAGGGCTTCTCCGCAGCCCTCCTCCACCCAGGACGTCAGCTCTCTTCTGCATGGAGGATCCAGCCCTTACTCGCAGCGGCTCTTTCCTTCCTTGGTGGTGTCTCCAAGGTGCACAGAAGTTTCTGGCTACAATCTCTTGTCTCCTCAAATCTGATTGTCCAGTGAGAGGCTCTGGGCACCTGCAGCCACCAGACAGATTCCTGATGCCTCTGGGGTCCAAAGTCCACCCAGTTCTAAGCAGAACAGGAGCTCCGAAGTCAGGAACGTTGCCTAACCTGGCGGAAGCAGGAAGGGAATTCAGAGATGGGAGTTCACTGGTGGTGGTGATGGAGGCCAAGCCATCTCGGAGACTGCCCGGTGGCCTGCCCATTAATAAGGACTGCAGCGCTGGGGGGTAGCTGGCATTCGTAGGTGGGACCCTGAGAAGGGAGGAGCCAACAGAAGGCACTGCTGGAGAGAAATCAAGAAGCCTGAGGCTACGAGAAAGGACTTAAAGACTTGGTCCATGGGAAGAAGACTGCTGCTGCTGCTGCTGCTAAGTCGCTTCAGTCGTGTCTGACTCTGTGCAACCCCATAGACGGCAGCCCACCAGGCTCCGCCGTCCCTGGGATTCTCCAGACAAGAACAGTGGAATGGGTTGCCATTTCCTTCTCCAGGGAAGAAGACTAGGTGGTCTTTGATCATTGCAGGCAGAGTTAGCGAAGGGGAAAACAGTGTGGGCAGTCACATGGGCAGAGACCAGGGGAAGACAGGAGGCCAGGCTGACTTGAGAGGATGCCTGAGAACTTTCTGGAGAATTTTCTGGACAAGAGGGAAATGGGAGGAAAATGGGAGGCGTAAGAGGACTTAGTCCTTCTTCCTTCGGAGAGGGCAAAGTGTTCACAGGAGGAGTGTGTTTTAGGTTTGGAAGCTCAGTTCTGCAACAACTGATTAACTATAAGGCTGCAGTCTGTACTTCAGCTTCCTCTTCTGAAAAGCAAAAGCAGTCCATAAGGGAACGATGAAAAGATGAATCTGATGTGCCCCCTGGTTGACCTACACTGGGTTCCGTTCAGTAAGGGCTCGGTGGGCCCCTTCGTGGCCCAGAAGCTTCCCCTTCAAGTGCAGTGCGTCTCTCCTCCAGGTGCTCATCACCTGCAGTGGTTTTCTCTCAGCCCCTGCCTCCATCTGCCTCGGGGCTCTCCCCAGCTCCCCTCCTAGCTGGACCAGCCCCACCCTGTGGACCATCCTGACCACAGCCAGGGGTCTGGGAGCAGGCCCACAACAGATGCTGCGTGCTCTGAGTGACCTCCCCAGCCACAAAAAGTCTCTCCTCTGAGCTCCAGCTTTGTCCAAACACTGGCCACTCGCAAGGAAGAGAGAGGGCATGTGTGCGGGCCTCAGCTTCCTTGTCTTTAAAATGGAAGCCTGGGTCTTCGAGACCTCTTGGAGGCCTCTCTTGGAAAAGAAGCTGATTTTTTTTAGAGGGAAAAAAAAATCATCATTTTCTGGATTTAATAAACAGAAAAGTTTATTAAATGGGAAAGGTACACCCATAGAAATGTCTGAGAGATGCTGTGAGGTTACCAGCGGAGGTAGATTTGACCTCCAGCAGCTCCCTCAGAGCTCAGAGAAGCTCTGTGGTTTTAAAAAAAAACACAACAAAAAAAAATATACTCTTGATACAGGAGCTCTGTATCAAAAGAGAAAAAAATTCAGAAGAGAAACTGGCTCTTCCTTTCTTCCCACTCTCCACTCATTCCTTTCTTGGCAGGCTGAATCGCAGTGTCCTGGTGGGAGGGGACATTTGAGGTTCCACAGAGCCTCCACCAAGGCCGGAAACTGGCTCGAGAACTTCAGTCAATCACAGTGGGACCCTCAGTCCACATACAGGTCCTCCAAGAGACCCTGACTGGGCAGAGCGAACACTTTGCCCTTCTGACCAGGCCATGCTCGGGCCCACCGGGCAGGTCCTGAAACTTCATCCACGTAAGCTAGCATGTCCGCCTCCCCTGCTAGACTGTGAGCTCCTCGAGGGCAGGGATGGTGGGGCCCCTTTTCCATCAGGGAACACACTTGTTTTCCGACGACTGACTTGTAGATGACTTAAAAAGTATCGGTGATGTATTTTAATTAGGTAATTGACTTTGGTAAACAGTAGGCAGTGGTACCGTGACCAGAACTGAAGGACACGGACCAAAAAGAAGTCATGAAGAGTGCAAACCATGAATTTATTTGAAGGGGGAAGGGGCGGCCACTGAGTTTGATGCGCCAACTGAAAGTGTCCAGTCTGGTGTAAAGCACCTGGAGATACAGAACTTAGGGCTCAGAAAAGCGGTCTGGAATATGTTTGGGGAAATCAGCATATTGACTTGTGCATCATGGGTATGTATGAGACGAGCCTAGGAGAGAAGAGTGCCCAGAGCTCTTGACACTGGAATTCTGGGAAGTCCATTTTGTAGAGGACAAGGAGGTTGGCCTTAGGACTACAGAGAAGCAGAGGGACAAGCAGGAGGGTCATGGGGGCAAAGGGAGGAGGGAGTTTCAAGAAGGAAAGCCTGGAAATTGAAGCAGGGTCCTTAACCAAGTGGTTTTGAGAGAGACAGAGAGGGTGGGGGCAGGCCTGATGGTCAAGTTCTTCCTACAGTAATGGAAAGTATGGAAATAAATTGAAGAATATGCTATTACAAGGAGCAAGGTGGATGCAGCAAAAAGTTTTATAAGCAAAACAAGCAAACAAACAAAAAAAAACCCACAGGAGCCTTAGCTAGCCCTCTGCCTGGCTATGCTTCTTTCTATAGTGAAAGATGTTCCGCACTCTTAAGTTTTAACCAGGAGACGAGAAACTGAGGTTCTCCAAGTCTTCCTTAAACTCCTTGTTATCCTCCTCTCCTTCGAGTCTGTTGCTTACCTCATGGGAGAATGGTAAGAAAGACCAATTCCATTATGGAAAGTATCCCCAACAGGACACGTAAGCACACAAATGCCCCCTAGGGCTCTGCCTCTGGCTGTGCACGGAACAGGATGCGTAGATTCTACATGAGGCTAAAATGGAAAAGTTGCCTTCCTCCAATCGCAAGCAGAAGCTATACTCACAGAACGAAAGATAACTTTCTGTACACTCAAGATCCTTCTTCCTCTACCTCCGGTCTGCTCAGAGGACTGGGTAAGGAGCAATAGAGGGAATGGAAAGAGCAGCAAAGCCCCTGTCCTCCAGGGGTCTGCAGTCTACCTATAACTGTACTCGAATGCTCCAAGGGCCTCCTGATTTTTGGAATCCTCCAAACCAGAACTGGGGGTGGGGCCACTGGACCTGTCCATTGCTAGCCTTGAGCAAGGAACATAACACTCCCTGGGCCTGATTCTTGGTCAGTAAAACAGGAAGAATTCTTCACATTTTTGTATTAGGACTGGAAACATGCATGAAGCACTTGACATGGTGGCTGGCATATACACAGAAGAGTTGCCTTGATCACTCTGGGCGCAATGTGAGGCCAGAATTCACACAAAATTGAGCCAGGTAGGGCAGAAGAACGTGAAAATAAAAATTAGCCTTCAAAGGTAAATAGGTTTCCCTCTGAACAAGATGCTGCTCGCGAAGTCTAACTTATTCATCCACCCATCCATCCATTCATTCAGCAAACATTTTTGTAGCACCCCAAGTGTTCCACATTATGAACACATTAGGACCTTAGGAGCACAGCTAAGCCATCAGAGTTTTCCGATCAGATATTGGCAAATAAGTCAAGCTTCAAACCCAGGTAACTCCTGTCTTCCATTTTCCTTATGTGTATTGGAAATGCTGTAGAGAAATGAAACATGATGTGAATCTCTAGAGCCATTTCTAGGCTTTATTTCTTTTTTTAGTGAAATTTTTTCTTTTCGACTGCCCTGGCTTTTCACAAAGAATCTAGCATCTACAGATTGTAGAATTTCTAAGTAAAATAAAGAATCTGTCTTCATATAATGGCTTTTACAATAATGCTTGAAATATCCCTTTGTTGAAGTTAATCACTAGAGAACCACTCTTCCCTCCTGCAGGGACCTTACTCTTCACTCTTCACAGCTTAAAGAGTGTCGGGGATGAAGACACTTTGGAGAGACACGAGAGAGATCAAATTAGAAGTTTTTTTTTTTACTGGCCAAAACCTCCTCACTTTTGAAAATATAAATATCTATGAAGTTTGACTGGTCTGTTCTTTGTTACCTGGTCTCAGCCATCCATTTTTCTAATTGCTCTGCAAAATTCAAGCACATGCTTTCTTTACCCTTGGCCCTCCCTTCTCTAAGAGAAAGCCAGCAGGTAGCCCATCCCAATCTCAGGAGAAGCTGCTGCTAAAAATTCCTGCAAAGGAAAAGGGTAGAAAGCCACAGAAGGTCCTCGACCTCTTGAGCCCAAACTCAAGAATTTGAGGGGCCCTCAACCATCAACCCGTCTCATCCTGAGCTCTGTGAACCCGGAAATCCCACCTCCTACTCAAATAGGAAAGACTTAGCTCTGTCTCCTAACTTCTCATGGGACCAGGAGGAGTTGTAGTGATGTATTTATCAACCATGCACCTATTTTTCTTATTGCCGAACTGTGTCATCGATCATTGTCTGGGGTTCCCTCTCCAGCCCTCCGCAGGGAGCTGGCCAGAAAGGGAGCCTTAGATGCCAAAGAATTGTCTTTAGAGAACTTTCTAGTGGATAAAGCACTCAGAAAGGAAGAACTGAGACATGTTCTTTATTAGCTTGTGGATTATAATGACGGCTACCTCGTATTACACCAGATGATTCTCCTTGGTGTTTCTGACATGTGTTTACTCACATCATCTTCAACAACCATTGCAAGACGTGCTACTCAAAGCGTGACCTGTGAATCAGCAGCATCACCACCATCCAGGAGCTCATGAGCGGTAATAGGCATCTCAGGCTCCCACCAAGAGCTAGTGAGATCTAAACGGGACTTTTAATAAGCTGGCGTGTTCCTGTTCCTCTTTGAGAAGTGGTGCTCTAGTCACTGCTGTTATCCCCATTTCACAGATAATGAAACCAAGACATGGAGAGGCCAGGTAACATGCACGAGAATATGCAGAAAGTAAGAGGCAGAACTGGGATTTCACACTGAAGAGTCAGGCGTCAGAGCCCGCTCTCTGCAGCCCACACAATGATGACGTTGAATCACCACTAAAATACCTCCCCAGACTAATTGCTTATCCCCAGGGCCCTCCACTCTGCTGCCAGGCTATACGCAAAACCCTGCCTCATCATCCATCCCAACACAGTATTCAATGTCTCCCCAGGACCCCAGAGACTGGGCCTAAATCCTCTTTCACAGAGGATAAGACCCCTGACGCTATGGCCCCAGGCAGCCTTAGCAGCTTCATCTTTCAGCTTTCTCTGCCTCCCCACTCCTGTCACCCAAACTTGGGGACACGCTTGCCTCCTCTCACAGTTGGGAAGTGCCTTGTACCTAGAATTTTCCTCCTCCTCCACTTGGGCAAGCCCAAACCCAAGCCCAAGCGTCAGTTCAACGTGGAGGCACTTCTAGCACCTTTGGCCAAGCTATATCATCTGAGGCCCTGCGTGCAGGCTTGTAATGCATAGCTCACAACATGCTGATAAGTCTTGTAAGAAGTTACGGATACACATCTCTCCCACAACTCCGACACATGACCCCCGCCCCCGCTAGAAGAGGCCACACCCGTGTCCACAGGGACCGCCGCAGCACTTCACCCGCAGTGGTGAGCTCACTCGCTGAGTCAGTGAAGCGAGTCGGCTGCCTTGCTCCGCAGATGAGTGGGAAGAATGGAACGTTTTACCCAGTGACACTTCTGCCTAAAGGGCAAGGGTCACCTTCCAGATTATGTTTTGGAGAAAGGCAATGCTGGAAGAAGCAGTTCAGAGCATCTGATGAGGAGCTTCATCTTAAAAGGCACCAACTTCTCCACCAAGCCTCCTGGAGTAGAGGCTGGAGAATACAGTTTCACCACCATAACTTTTCTGTTCGTATCATGATACTCGAGGGAATTCCCTCAATGTCCCTTTAGATTGCCCTGTATGAAGCCAGCACCCAGGCTATTTGGCCTAGTGGGACGTGGCCCTTTCAGGATGGAGGAAATTGTTTCACTTCATAATGCTTCCTCTTATTAGAGTTCTACATCTTGCATCAAATCAACTTGCCCTTTGAAACAGCCTCCTGGGCCGGCATCCAGATCCTATCTCCCCCTATCTTTCTGGCTCATAAACCCCTTCACTATTTTGCCATTTTTAATAAAGACATGAGTTTCAGTTTTTAAAAAAAAGCAGGGTGGGAAGTGCTCCTGGGAGGTCTAGGCACTTTGGGAAGCTGTCCTGAACACAAAACCAACTCTTGCGACCATATCCACCAGCAAGGCAGTATCTATTTTTTGAAAAATCTTAGATGTCAACACTTTGCCCAAAATGTTCAAAGGAAAACCAAAAATTAAGCCAGAGACTGTATCAGAAGAGGGAGACTAAAAAATCTGTCGAATTTTTTTCTTAATTGCCAAAGAATATGCCTATTTGAAGAGGGTCTCCATTGTTAAGTATCGTAGTTGGAATTCCAATTTAATGTTTTAATGTCTTATTCTTTTTGCAACCCCATGTACTGTAACCCGCCAGGCTCCTCTGTCCATGGGATGGATTCTCCAGGCAAGAATACTGGAGTGGGTTGCCATTCTCTTCTCCAGGGCATCTTCCCAACCCAGGGATTAAAAACTGGGCCTCCTGCATTGCAGGCAGGCTCTTTACTTTCTGAGCCACAGAGAAGCCCAATATTTTAGTTAATTTGATTTAATATCAAATTGATATCTAATATTATTTTTTTTAATTTTATAAACCCTTGAAGTTTTCAACCATTTGTAATATTCCCAGGTGGACCTCAGAAAATGGTGATCCTGAGGAAATGGTGATCCTGTAGGGATTTGCAAGACTTACTTTTACTTCTCACCCGCCACCATCTAGAATCAGTAGGAGTGATCTCTGTATGTCTGCCATGGAACCTTTCTTTGCCCAGGGACTCAGGGCCCTCCACGCAGTCAGCCCTAGTCCTGGATCCCACTAGCTCTCAACATGCGGAAGAACAAACCGGGCACCTTGCTCCTGGCCTTTGTGTTCTTCCCTGGACCTGTGGTGCCCCCTCATGCCTGCCCATTCGCCATCATCCTAAATCCCTCCACCAGTCCCTCAACATCCATCTCCTCTGCTGGCACTGGCACAGAGTGGGCTGGCTAGTGACGACTGCCACCACGCCCACCAGGAAGCTCCCCTTGCCACCTCCCTTATCCTTAAAGAACTTTTGAAACGCAATGGTAATTGGCAATTAATATATCTGACCACATGTTTCTGCCGGCTTGGTATCAGGAGCTAAATTATACTCCATTCGTTTCTCCCCATAGTGCCTGGCACCTAACAAGTACTCAATAAATGTTTGTTGGATTAGCTGGATGAGTAAATTTCCCTGCACATTTTATGAATGCTAGCTGTGATTATAGACAAACATAGAAGTCTGTGTATATATAATAGTCTTTTCTAAGTGCAGTTTTTAATTGTGCTGTATTAAAATGAGACAAATTGTAAAGAATATTGATGAGTTATGCTCGTGACATCTTTTTTCTGTTAATTAGGAAAGTTGTAGTTCCAAGTAAAATGGTACTTGGGTCACCCATGCAATAGGTATGAAACAAGAGTAAGGCAGAAAGCCTAGGCAAGCCAGAATTTTGCTGCACCAAGACAGCTTTTAACCTCAATCTCTACTGCTAATACAGTGGAAGGAGGGGAAAGGGGTTTATAGGGATATTGGGAAATGCTATGGAGGAAAACATTATAAGAATAGACAAATATTTTCCAGGCAGCCCTCAGACCAGATGCTCTCCACTTTTTGCCCCTCTTTGTTTCCTAAAACAAGATCCTAAAGCTTTTTTCAGTACCACAGAACACAACACAATCAGAAGGGACTTGAAAAGGGACTCTTCCTCACTGGGGGCTCTTACCACCATGATGAAAATTTATATAACAACAATCAGCAGTTCCCCTGGACTTAGACAATATTTTGAAAAATTATTGTGAAAAATTGCACCAGAGAGACTGAGATCCCTTGTAGCATTCACTTTGTAGCAAGAAGCACAGACAGTGGTTAAGAGCTTTGAAGCCAGGTTGCCTGGGCTTGCCTCTGGATCGCCTGGTGAGTAGCTCTCATTTTTGTTCAAGTAACCTAGCCTCACTCTCAATTTTCCTTTTCTGTAAAATGGGGATAATTATAGCTTAAAGAGTTGCTGTGAGGATGAAATAGGTTAATACTGAGAAATAAATGGGTTAACATTGTCAAGGGCTTAGAAACGTGCTTGGCATGTGTCACACACTGTTGTTACACAAAGAGTAATGTCCAGTGCAGACCGAGTTGGATAAAGATACAAAAGGAAGGCGTGATATCCATATTCTTTTGTGAAGTGTCTGTTCAAGTCCCTTGCTCATTTTAATTGGGTGATTCGTCCACTTATTATTTATTTCTAAGAGTTCTCTATTGGCTCTGAGTCCCAGTCCTTTGTGAGATATGTGTATTTGAAACACATCAGAAGATGCTCAGAATCATGATTCATTAGGAAGATGCAAATTAGAACCACAATGATGACACCCACAAGAATGGCTAGCATTAAAAAGACAGAGGAGACCAAGTCTTGGGGAGGATATGGAGCAACTATAATTTTCAGTGCACTGCTGGTGGGAGTGTAAAATGATATAACCATTTTGGTAAACAGTTTGGTAGTTTCTCATGGAGTTAAACATTCACTTACCCTATGACTTGGGTATTTACCCAAGAGAAATGAAAGCATATGTTTACACAAAGAACTTATACAAGAATATTCACAGCTGCATTATTCAGAACAGCCAAACACTGGAAACAACCCAAATGTCCATCAACAGCAGAAGGGACAGCACCCGAGGGGGTACTGATCTAATGGAACAATGACCAAGATGGATCTCATGGACATGATGTTGAGCGAAAGATGAGTAGACACCATGTGCTTTCACTTACGTGAAGTTCAAGGACAGGCAAAACTAACCTATAGAGACAGAAACAAGAAAGCAGTTCGCTCTGGCTGGGAGGGGGGTTGACTGGAAAAGACCAGAAAGGAACATTGTGTGGCAGTGGTTGCAATGGGGTGATTCTGTCCCAGAGAGAACATTCAGTAATGTTCGGAAGCATTTTGCTTTGATTGTCGTGTTCTAGCCTCTTCCATGACAGTATGGAAGCTGTTAACTCTCCTACAACGCACAGGACAGCTGCCCACAAGAAAGGATGGCCCAGCACCCCCCTGTCAGTAGTGCAGAGGCTGAGAAATCCTTGTCTGGAGTAATGGGAATGCTCTATAGCTGGACTGGTTACATGGGTTTGGCAAAACTCATCAAACCATATTTTGCTGGGTGTAACTATAACCCCAGTTTTAAAAAGACACTGGGCAAAATGGCAAAAGGAAAGGAAACACATCATGAGATGTTTCCTTGGACACACGTGGTTCCATTATTAACCTTCTGAGGAAGAATCATCAGTTTTTTACTATATCCATGCTGCACCTACACCAGTATTGTATGTAGTCTGATTTCGTCAACCATTAATAAACATATGTAATTTATCTAGAGGGTGAGTTCATTTATTCGCCACTAATCTTTTTGGATGACCCTACCAAACCCTGAGTTAACCGCAATTCCTTCGGAGGTTGAGGCCAGATCTCAACCAGGAAGGACCCCATTGGCAGCCTAGCAATTAGAAACCTTGCACCCAGTGGGCAGGTAACCTTTGCATAAAACTCATTCCTTTAAACAGCTTGGAAGACACCAAAAGGCAACAGTTTTTAGTAGAATTTTTTTTTAAGTGTTTGAGAAATAGATCTGTAGAAGAACATAGGAAGCTAGGAAATGTATCTTGCCTTTTGAGAGAATATCAGGGCATGAGCAGATCCTTCCACAAACTATTCCTTGGTGCAACAGCCAGTGAAGCGCTAATAAAGGTTAGCAACCCCATCCAGCTGTATAGAGCCACAGCACTTGAAAGGTATTGTCATACAGAACAAGTACTTGATCATCACAGCAACTCTGAAAGGTAAGACAGCTACTAATCCTCCCACAAATAAGTGACTCTTAGAATTTAGACACTTTGCTGATGACAGAAACGGGTTCAGGACACAAACCCATAATCCTGTGGAAGGGCATGGATGGAGGAAACCCGGAGGCAGGAGTCTATATGGCCAAGGCAGCTTGCAGCCTGGAGCCTGAGCCCCCAGTTCCACTTTTGGACCACACTCTGGGTACCTGGGAACCGAACTTTGTTGCCCAAAGAGCCCCAAGCCCACATCCACGGGCACCGTGAGCATCTTTCCCAACTCTGTTGTCCTAAGTATAGACCACATCACCAGTGTGACCATGCTTAGACCAAAGGGGTGTTCACAGGTATCAGAGAAGACAGGATCAGTAACACTTGGGAGTGTGAGCTGGGTCATCAACGTGTCGACACTTGGGCTCCTTGTAGCATAGGATGAAAATTGGGATGAGAAGAAAATGGGTAGTCAGGCCAGTGACCATTTTTCCCAGTGCTGCCATGTTCTGCAATACAAAGAGTATGAGAACTCTGAAGTCTGAACCTGGCCTTCCAGCTCATCATGAAGGTATATTTGTTAAAGTAGGAATAGAGTATTAATAGTTTGCTAGTTTGGTTTATGGGCTTCCCCTGTGGCTAAAACAGTAAAGAACCTGCTGCAATGCAGGACCCCAAGGTTCAATTCCTGGGTCAAGAAGATCCCCTGGAGAAGGAAATGGCAACTCACTCCAATATTCTTGCCTGGAGAATTCTGTAGACAGAGGAGCCTGGTGGGCTACATTCCATGAGGTTGCAAAAAGTCGGATAGAACTGAGCGACTACACTTTCACTTTCTTTTTTTAGTTTGGTCTATAATTTACATTTTGTCAAAAAGGACGTGGACCTTCATTTGTACCCTTGTCTTATGCCATACAAATCTTCAGGCAGGTCTGAAGTCAGGCACAAATGGGAAATTCAAGGACATTCAGTTGGGCTATAGTACCAGGTGTTCTAGCTTTAGTGAGAGTTGTAAAGAAGTAAAGAGAGGAAAAGGCTTCCCAATACCTCTAGAATCCCTTTCCTCCTACCTTGTTTTCGATTTAGTCACTAAGTCATGTCGAACTCCTTTGCAACCCCATGGAATGTAACTTGCCAGGCTCTTCTGTCTATGGAATCTCTCTGGCAAGAATACTGGAGTGGGTTGCCATTTCTTTCTCCAGGGTATCCTCCTGACCCAGGTATCTAACTCAGGTCTCCAGTATTGCAAGTGGGTTCTTTACCACTGAGCCACCAGGGAAGCCCTTCCTCCTGCCCTCAAATTCTCCTTTTAGAAAACTATTGTTTTCCACCCGCATCCCCATTCCCCTGGTAAAGAAACGGGAGAACGAGATGACTGTTGATTGTTTTGTATCCATATTTCTAAACAATTTCCTATGTTAATTGATTTTAATGGGAATACCACTAAGGCTGCACTGTGAAGTCTGGATACAGGATATTTCATAAAAACACTCTTTATCATGTAAGTACCCATTCCCAATTTTCTAAAGTTTATTGGAGATGGACAGGCTTGTCAAATAATTTTGGTATCTACTGAAATGATTATTTTTTTTGTTTGCTTCAGTGCAATGAAAACTAAATGGTCATGAATTTCCTAGTATAAATCAATTTTTCTCAATTTCAAAACATTGAAATGTTGATATTTTAAGATTTTGTCTTAAGCAGTATTTTTTCTATACTGTTAATTTTTCTCCCGTTTTGTCTGATTTTTTAAAGCCAAGGAAAGCTAACAGAAGAATCATGGTTTTTGAAATTTATGAGAATTCATTCATTAATCTATCTAGTCTTAGAGATTTTTTAATACCTTGATAACTTATAAATTTTTACCTTAGCTATTTCTTATATTTCTCCAGTTCTTAGAGATCATTTGAGTCATGTGTATTTTTTTTCAAAATCATATTTGTGATTTCAAAAATATTACCAAAATTGTGCATGATTTTTATAGCCATTTTAAAGTCTTTTTTCTATCTGGCCAACATTTTCTTTCTCATTCCTAAGTAAGTTTGTTCAGTTGCATAGTTGTGTCCGACTCTCTGAGACTCCATGGACTACAGCGCACCAGGCTTCCCTGTCCATCACCAATTCCCAAAGCTTGCTCAAACTCATATCCATTGAGTTAGTGACGCCATCCAACTACCTTATCCTCTGCTGTCCCCTTCTCCTCCCACCTTCAATCTTTCCCAGCTCAGGGTCTTTTCCAATGGGAGTCAGTTCTTTGCATCAAGTAGCCAAAGTATTGGAGTTTCAGCATCAGCATCACTCCTTCCAATGAATATTCAGGACTGATTTCCTTTAGGATGTACTGGTTGGATCTCCTTGCAGTCCAAGGGACTCTCAAGAGTCTTCTCCAGCACCACAGTTCAAAAGCATCGATTCTTCGGGGCTCAGCTTTCTTTATGGTCCACCTCTCTCATCCATACGTGACCACTGGAAAAACCATAACTTTTGATTAGACAGACCTTTGTCAGCAAAGTAATGTCTCTGCTTTTTAACATGCTGTCTAGGTTGGTCATAGCTTTTCTTCTAAGGAGCGAGCGTCTTTTAATTTCATGGCTGCAGTCACCATCTGCAGTGATTTTGGAGCCCCCCAAAATAAAGTCTGTCACTGTTTCCATTGTTTCCCCATCTATTTGCCATGAAGTAATGGGACCAGATGCCATAGCTTAGTTTTCTGAATGTTGAGCTTTAAGCCAACTTTTTCACTCTCCTCTTCCACTTTTTCTGGAACTCTTGCTTTTTCAGTGATCCAGTGGATGCTGGCAATTTGATCTCTGGTTCCTCTGCCTTTTCTAAAACCAGCTTGAACATCTGGAAGTTCACAGTTCATGTACTGTTGAAGCCTGGTTTGGAGAACTTTTAGCATTACTTTACTAGCATGTGAGATGAGTGCAGTTGTGCAGTAGTTTGAGCATTCTTTGGCATTGCCTTTCTTTGGGATTGGAATGAAAACTGACCTTTTCCAGTCCTGTGGCCACTGCTGAGTTTTCCAAATTTGCTGGCATATTGAGTGCAGCACTTTCACAGCATCATCTTTCAGGATTTGAAAGAGCTCCACTGGAATGCCATCACCTCCACTAGCTTTGTTCGTAGTGATGCTTTCTAAGGCCCACTTGACTTCACATTCCAGGATGTCTGGCTCTCGGTGAGTGATGACACCATCATGATTATCTGTGTTGTGAAGATCTTTTCTGTACAGTTCTTCTGTGTATTCTTGCCACCTCTTCCTAATATCTTCTGCTTCTGTTAGGTCCCTACCATTTCTGTCCCATATCATGCCCATCTCTGCATGAAATGTGTTCTCTCTTTTTCCTGATAAAACTTGCCAGGTGACATTTTCTACTTCCACAATTTTCAGGTTACATTTCAGAGCCACAAGAGAAATTTTTATTGTTTCACACAATAAAAAACATATTTTTATGTTGTGTGTTTATTTTCATTCATCTCAAAAGTATCTTCTAATTTCCTTTGTGATTTCTTCTTTGAGTCACTTTTTTGATATGTGTTGTATAATTTCCACAAATTTTTTAATGTTCTAGTTTTCTTATCTTAACTAATTCCTAGTTTCCATTCACTGTGGTTAGTGAAGATCCTTTGTACAATTTCAGAGTTTTTTCATTTATTGAGATGTGTTGTGGCCTAATACGTGGTCTATTCTGGAGAATTTTCCAAGTGCACTTGAGAAGAGTGTGAATTATGCTGTTGTTTGGTAGAGTGTATGTATGTCTGCTAGGTCTAGTTTACCTGTAGTATTGTTCAATTCTATTTTCTTAATGATCTTTTGTCTGTATGTTCTATACATTATTGGAAATACAGTATTTAAGCTCCCATCTATTATTGTAGAATGGCCTATTTGTCTCTTCAACTCTGTCGATTGTTGATTTATATACATAGGCTCCATTTGGGGGTACATATAGGTTTATAATTGTTATTGCTTCTTAATGAACTAATCCTTTTATCAGTGGGCTTCCCTGGTGGCTCAGCTGGTACAGCATCTGCCTGCAATGTGGGAGACCTGGCTTCAAGCCCTGGGTTGGGAAGATCCCCTGGAGAAGGGAACGGCTACCTACTATAGTATTCTGGCCAGGAGAATTCCATGGACTGTATAGTCCATGGGGTCACAAAGAGTCGGACACGACTGAGTGACTTTCACTTCACTTTTTATTGATATATGATGTCCTTCTTTTTCTGTTATAACAGTTTTTAACTTAAAATCTGCTTTGTCTGACATTAGTATAACCACTTCTTTTGGTTGCTATTTGCACAGAATTTTTTTTTTTCATTCTTTCACTTTTAACCTATTTGGGTCTTTGGATGTAAAATGAATCTATTATAGGGAGCATACAGTTGGATCATCCTTCCATTATCAGCATTTTAATTGGTGAGCTTAATCCATTTACATTTAAAGTAATTGCTGACAAGAAAAATTTGGCTTCTGTCCTTTTACTATTTGCTTTCTAAACATGGTATCTGTTTTTTGTCCCTCAGTTCCTCTGTTACTGTTTTCTTTTGTATCTTATTGATCTTCATTCCTTCCTCATTTCTCTTTCTGCACATTTTAAAGTTATTTTCTTATGACTTACCCTGAGAATTGCAGTTAGCATTCCAAATTTATAACACTCTGCTTTAAATGGATACATTTTAGCACCAGTAACATGCACAATATCTGCCCCCATTCCATTACATTGTTGGTGTCACAAATCACATCTTTATATATTGTGTGCCCTTGAACTTCTGGGTTTATACTGCTTGGTGTTCATTGAGCTTCCTGAATCTGTAGATTCGTACTTTTCATCAAATTTGAGTTTGGGGCCATTAGTTTTTTCAAACATTCCCTCTGCTTCCTTCTCTCCTCTCCCTCTAGGGTTGCCCTAGTACATATGCCAGTGTCTAATGGTATACCACAGGTCTCTTAGACTTCCTTCATTTTTCTTTATTCTTTTTTCTTTCTGCTCCTCAGATTGGTTGATTTTAATTGACTTATATTCAAGCTTGTTGATTCTTTCTTGTACTTCCTCAAATCCATTGTTGAAACTTTCTAGTGAATTTTCATTTTCTGCTACAAGGAACCTCTTCTTCCGGCTACAAAGAGCCTAAAATCAGTCAGACATATGAGCTTGGTGGTCTTGGGTCCTCTCTGAGCACACATCAAGCCCTGGACATGCACCTTGGCTTCTGGTTTCCCAAGTATGCCCAGGAACTTACAAAGCCTTTACTTGGCCCTGCTTTTCAGCCTCTTCCTTCCTAGACCTCGGAGTCTGTCTGCTACTCGTCCACCTGTTGTCCCCAGCTCCAGAGGGGTTTCAGATAATAGGTAGTATGTTCCATTAAATGCTCTTGACAACCACTATCCAGGAGGTCACTCTAGTACTCAGGGAGTTCCAACAGGATGAAACCAAGGAGAGACATTAATCTTATTCCTCAGATTGTCCCCACAAAGGGCAACACCCACAGCTACAATTCATTGAAAACAATATCCATATTCCCCATTTTGGCACCAGCAAGCTACACCAGGAATGTAGGCTGGTATAGCCTTTATGGCTTTAGTTCAGCTGGATAATGGGGGATTTTTAGATGCATAAGTAAAAACACCACATTGCTCTTGCCAAAATTTAGCAGTTTCTTTCTTCATGAAGCATGCCCCTGATGTAAGTTTTAACTAACTTCTAAAGTTCTGGAAAAGCTGATTCTGACAAATCAGGCCCACTAGCCCAGTGGAAGGAGGAATTCTTAGAACTTCTTACTCCACCTTTTTCAGTGACTACTTATAAAACTTTTATAATTTTGTCAGTGGAATCACTGAAAAGTTTTAACATGTTAAAACTTTATTTATTGCCTAGGATTATATAAGCTTTAAAAAAATTTTGATAGTTCACAAAAATATGTATTCTATAGAACATAAAATTTAATTTATTAAATCAGCCTTATTAACTCATTNCTTATTAACTCATTTATTCAAATATCTTATATGTAATTTTTTCTTATCAATCAAAGATAAATGATGCATTTAGTCCTCTTATTGCTTTTAACAGCTTTCATATACATCAGAACAGTGTTAATTATATTTATCAGGCTGTACATTACACCCCTAGTACTTATTTATCTTATAACTGAAAGTTTGTACATTTTGACTACCTTCATCCAATTCCCCTTCCCCTAACCAACTGCCTCTGGTAATCACAAATTCAATCTCTTTCTCTATGAGTTTGTTCATTTGTTTGTTTGTAATATATAGTTGAGTTATAATACTGTTAGTTAATATTACATAGCATAGTGATTTGATGTTTTTATCCATTTTAAACTGATCACCCCAATAATCTAGTTATGATATGTCTCCATACAATATTACACCACACCATAGAACGTAACTATTGACAACATTCCCCACACTGTACATTTCATATCTGTGACTCATTTATTTTGCTGCTGGAAGCTTGCACCTCTTAATCTTTCTCACCTGTTTCACTCATTCCCCCACTCACAACCTCTCTGGCAACAGGAAGAACAAAGTTCCTGTTTGTTCTCTATATCTATAACTCTGTTAGTTCAGTTCCATTCAGTCACTCAGTCGTGTCCAACTCTTCGTGACCCCAGAGATTCCCTGTCCCTCACCAACTCCCGGAGCTTGCTCAAACTCATGTCCATCGAGTCAATGATACCAACCATCTCATCCTGTCCTCCCCTTCTCCTCCTGCCTTCAATCCTTCCCAGAATCAGAATCTTCTCCAATGAGTCAGTTCTTCTCATCAAGTGGCCAAAGTGTTGGAGCTTCAGCTTCAGCATCAGTCCTTCCAATGACCTTCTGTTTTGTTACGCTGGTTTGTTTGTTTTGCTTTTTAGATCCCATATATAAATGAAATCACACAGTATTTGTCTTTGACTTACTTTACACATCATAATATTGTCTGGGCTTCCCTGGTAGCTGAGCTGGTAAAGAATCCGCCTGCAATGCAGGAGATCCCTGTTCAATTCCTGGGTCCAGAAGATCCCCTAGAGAAGGGATAGGTTACCCACTCCAGTGTTCTTGGGCTTCCCTGGTGGCTCAGATGGTAAAGAATCCATCTGCAATGCAGGAGACATGGGTTCAATCCCTGGGTTGGGAAGATCCCGTGGAGGAGGTCATGGCAACTCCAGTATTGTTGCCTGGAGAATCCCCATGGACAGAGGAGCCTGCTGGGTTGCAGTATGGGGGTGGGGGTCAAGAAGAGTCAGACATGACTGACTGACTAAGCACAGCACAGTAGCACGATACTGTCTAGGTTCATCCAAGCTGTTGCAGATGGAAATTTTTCATCCTTTTTATGACTGAGTTATATTCCACAGCACATGTAAATTCTTCAATCCATTCATCTATGGATGGACACTTAGGTTGCTTCCATATTCTGGCTATTGTAAATAATGCTGCAATTAGCATAAAAGCCTATACATCTTTTCTAAGTACTTTGTTTTCTTCAGATAAATACCCAAAAATGAAATTCCTGGGTCATATAGTAGTTCTATCTTTAATTTTTTGAGGAATCTGCATACTAAGTGGCTGCACCAATTTGCATTCCCACCAACAGTTCACAAGTGTTCCTCTTTCTCCACATCCTCAATCAAACTTTGTAATTTGCTGTCTCTCTGATATTAGTCATTCTGACACGTGTGAGGTGATATTGCACCATGGTTTTGGCTTGCATTTCTTTGATGATAAATTAGCGATGTTGAGCATCTTTGTGTACTTGTTAGCCGTTTGTATGTCTTCTTTAGGGAAATGTTTGTTCAGATCCTCTGACCATTTCTAAGTTTTTGATGTTGCTTTTTGAGTTTTTGATGTTGAGTTGTGAGAGTTCTTTGTATACTTTGGATATTAACCCCTTGTCAGATAATATTGTTTGCCAGTATCTCTTCCTATTCAGTATGTGGACTTTTTGCCCAGGGCCCATCAAAGTCAGGGACTTCCCTGGTGGTCTGGTGGTTAAGACTCTGTGCTTCCAATGCAGCAGGCCACAGGGCTTCCTGTGGGAAGCTAGTAAAGAATCCATCTGCAATGTGGGAGACCAAACCCAGGCTTGATCCCTGGGTTGGGAAGATCCCCTGGAGAAGAGAAGACCCACTCCAGGGTTCTGGCCTGGAGAATTCCATGGACTGTATAGTCCATGTGGTCACAAAGAGTCAGACACGACTGAGGGACTTTCACTTTCACCAAAGTCATAATGCACATAGGAAGAACTCTGTCGTCTAGAGCCCAGTCTTTCCCCTGAAAGCTCTGCGGACGCTTGTCAGTTGTCTTTTAGTGCTATTGACTCAGAAAATGGTGTGTTTGATTTTTTCATATCTGGCATGTTCTTTGATTTTTGAATATTTCTATTCTTTATATTCAAAATATTACCAGCATAGGCCTGGATGCTCATTATTCACTTTATCAGTTATGCAGGAAAGACCTAAACATGTTTCTTCAGCTCAAGCAAGATGTCTTCTATTTATTTGATCACTGTTTTTGCTCTCCTGTTTTCTCTGGGGGATTTTTGTTTTATGTAAATTGCATCTTCTCAATAAGTGTTCCTTGAAAGTGAAAGTCGCTCAGTCGTGTCCAACTCTGTGCGACTCCATGGAGTATAGAGTCCATGGAATTCTCCAGGCCAGAATACTGCAGTGGGTAGTCTTTCCCTTCTCCTGGGGATCTTCCCAACCCAGGGATTGAACCCAGGTCTCCTGCATTGCAGGCAGATTCTTTACCAGCTGAGCCACAAGGGAAACCCAAGTGTTCCTTGGTTCTTCTCTATTCTCTCACCTAAGTGCTCCAAGTACTCTTAGGCTGACTTTTGGGAGAATTTCTCAGGCCAGTATTTTTATTGATTCAATTTCTAGTTTCCAATCCACCATTTATTTCCTCTCTGCCATTCCTAATTCAACAATGAAGCTTTTCATCTCCTTGCAGGATTCCTGGTCTCATCTGGTCCTTATTCATTATAATCAACCACCATAAAGGTAATTTCTGTCTTTAATCTTAATACACACCAAGTTCATGTTTTCTGGAGTTCTTTTTTGCATATTTTAATAACAATAGTATAGGTATTCATTTATTGTAATCCTTCAGTGTCACCATCCTCTTGGCAATTTTTTTTAATGTAGTCAATCCTTTTTTCCTTTTTCACCTCTTTATGCAGCAAGGTCTTTGCTTGTCCAGCATCGACATTGGAGATGAGTTCTGGCAGAGAACATGAAGCTCTCTAGTTGTATGATGCTGGCCCAAATTAAAAGGGAAGAGGGGATATTCTGAATAACGTACAATGTAACTTTGATCTTATGAAAGCAGGGCAGGTGGACAGCAGGGAGTTTCTAGAGCCAATAGCTATGAGCAAGGAGCTCCATTAATGTGCTACAGAAAGTCTTGTCTATATTTGAGGCAGCAACCAGGAATCACTCAGGCCAGAGCCTCCAATACTCATTAACTGGAAAAGTTGCCCTCAGCAGTCATCAGCCATTCACTGCCTGGCCATCGTCACTAATTGGAAACACATACTGTTTGTAGCTCATGGGCCACGTGGCCCAGAGTACCTGGTACATTTCCAAGAAATGATGGTGAGATCAAGGTGAGTCTTTTGAAGGGTCAGTGGCCTATACTGTCTGCCTTCCCTGGCCCCTCCATAGAAGGGAACACAGATCTTCAATCCTTTTCTGGGTCCCTTGCGGCCAGTTGTTTTCCAGAATTCAGATTTTAAAAAGGTAGAAGCAAGAGAAGGAGGGTTATCATAACAGGAAAGAATCTTGCAGGGCAAAGGTGGAGTATAAGTTACACCAAAACATGCCACCCATGATTGAGGCAACTGGAGCATCCGGTCAGTCCCTTGGTTAAGCGGGAGGGAGAGGGAAGATGAGGCATAAATTCTCAGATGCTTTGAGTTCTTGCCAATGTGAAGGAACAAAGTGTCCTCCTGTAGCCCGAGGGTAGTTCTCCAAGAAAGAGCCTCAGGTCTCAGGTGTGGTCCCTGGGAAGTAAAAGCACATGCAAATGAAATTCTAAAAATAGACACCAGGGTTCTGGGCAGAGCACCCGCCTTGCCCATCATACGTGCATCACACAATAACCAGGTAAGTTTCAGGCAACATCTTGGAATCAAACACATATTCTGCTGCAAAAACATAAGAATCCTAGTAAATGAGATAAAGGGGACAAATTGTACAAACATGTTAGAGCTTTCTTCAGAGTTAATGTACCCTAGAGCAGACAGGTTGGTGAAGTAACATCATATAGATCATAAATACTCTGGAATTTTTTTGACTTTTATTGAGGTAAGATTAACATGTAAAAGTTGTATCTGTTTAATAGATACAATGCTAATACAATTTGGGGATAAGTACACAAACTCTGGAATTTTTCCTAAAGAATTATTCAGAATATCTTCAAATCCACACTGCAAACTAGGCTAATACCTTTAGCTCTGCATGCAAAAACCATCCATGTCATCCGGGGGTTCCTGTGAGCAGGTTGGAGTTGGATGTCAATTGGAAGCAAGTGCTCAGGTGAAGAACTAGTACCATGTTAGATGCCATCTCTTACTATGTCCCGTGTCCCTCCTCTCAGGAAGCATGAGTTTCTGAACAGCCTCTACTCGGGTCAACAGCCACGATCTCTTACTCACAGATAAGTGCATGTTGGTTGGCCAAAGCAGCAACTGATTCATTCATTTTCACCATTTCACCTGTGGGAATTTTTCTCGTGTATTCCCAATATCATGACTATTATCCATCTCAGTTCAGGTAGGAGCAGAGTCTGTGAGGCCAAATCCATTTTGCTGCCAATTTTGAAAGCAACTAAGCATCTTCAAACATGTTCACGTTTTGGAATTGCAGACATGGGATCTCAGGCTCGTACTAAGGGACTTTTATTGTGATTTCTCACCTCCTCCTGCCCACTCAAGCAAGCTCCTCCTTTACACAAGGGGAATCACAAACTCCTTCTGAATCCAGAAATAGCAATCCAGCAGAAATCCCTCAAAGTTTCCTGAATGTGGATGCCATACGACAGCTCCCTATTTTATTCTCCCATGGGAAGAAGGGAGGGGAGAATAGCATGTTCTCAGATTGCCTCTTACCCTAAAATCTTGCTTACGGCATGTAATGCTGGAAACAGGGCGGGGACGGAAGATGGGTGTTTCAAGAGCCATGCCCTTTCTGATAAGGTGTCCTCCTTTGCTAATCAAGAGCTCTTTATTAACTACCGGTAAATACTAAGTTCTTAGGTGTTTACTGCGGTCTCTGCCAGGATGCAGCATGTGTTTGCTGTTTGATGTTTCTTGGTCTCAGTCATATACTCCCGTCAACGTGCGGTCCTTCTGAAGTTGCTATCGTGTCTTTACCACATAACTGGCATCGCTTATGTGTCAGAAACATCCATTAATTTATACCAACCACTTACTCATATACACAAGTTTAAGCACTTGCTTTGGCAGTTTGGAAATCATGGGGTTTTCTCTGAATTTAGGGTACAAAACACTCTAGTCCACTGTTGTGTCCCTCAGATTGGACATGATTCAGTCAACTGTTACAACAAAACCAAGAACTTCTGATAGGGAAAACATAAGCTTAGGAAAAATGTTCTTTTCCTACCATAAAAACTAAACCCTAAATATTTAATGGTATGTACAACAGAAATGATCATTTGGAGTATACCTAGACCCAATTGGCTTTGGGGGGTTAATTCTTTGTAGGTCAGGGTTAAAGAGGTGACCAGGGAAACAGGTTAGAATGAATTCAAATTTGTACGTAATCCTCTAACCCAAATCTCACACATCATGAAAAATAGATCATCAAGGGAACTTTGATCTTTATTTCAAGCTTCCACCTCACTTGAAATTCAAATTCTACTGAAGTGATTTAGGACTGAAACTCAGGAGCGAGCAAGGACTTTGAAGTCAGGCAGCCCTGGCTTCACCAGTTCTGGGTCTAGTTTTGGAAACTGAGTTCATCTCTATAAACCCAATCACCCATCACTGGTGTGCCCCTTAGAACCTACCCCATAGATCTGTGAGAGAACGGTCTTGAAAACCCTGACCACTACATTTGACACTATATTTGACTATATATCTGGAGGAGACAGAGCAGGTTGCTATCACCATTGTCACATGTGAAAAATGTTCACCCCAGACCACTGCCTTTGTCAAAGACCAAGAAATACGGCAGTTATGTTTTTCAGGCTGAAGTATTTTCTATAAAAGTTGACTTCCATAGTCAGGTGCCAACCAGCCACCAACCTACAGGAGGTATATTCCTTGTCATAGGTGTTGACGGAAGTACACAGACCAGCAGCTGAGCCGCCCCGATGGAGGGGCCACCCAGAGCCTCAAGTGGGGGGCTTTCCCTCCACATACCTGACACTGGGCTAGGAGCTTGGAGCTCAGCCCAAAGAGAGTCCTTGTCTTCACAATGGCTAGCAGAGATGATGGGACAAGGCAGCCAATGCCCACCACCACAAGAGACATCCAAAAGACATCCCTGGTCATCCAGCGGTTAAGAATCTGACACAGGGGACGTGGGTTCAGTTCCTAGCTGGGGAACTAAGACCCCACAGGCTGCAGGGATCTAAGCCCGCATGCCACAACTAGAGAGAAGCCTGCACACAGCAACGAAAGGCCCACACGCAGCAGCTAAGACCTGATATAGCCAAATAAACAGTGTCAAAAAACGGACATACAAAATGAGAGCCTGGGGCTTCCTAAGTTCAGCATTAGGGCTGAGCCTTGAAGATGGATAAAATTTGAATTTTCCACTGGGAGGAAGAACATTGTAGACTGTGAAAGGAGGTCACCTCTCTGTCACCAGCAGGATTATGAGGAAAAGGAAGAGAGCTGACCAAGCTGAGACTAGTGGGATCCGGCTGGTCTCTGAGGCCAGGTACGACTCTGTGCAGGTGTGGGCCATGGGGGCTGGAGGCGGGATGTGCCTGTGTTTCTATGCCCCGTTCCCTCTACAGAACTTCAGCCTTGATTTCCATGTGTCCCCTTACAGTACCAACATAAGGACACATGCAGAAGGAATTTTTCTCTACCTACTGAGGACTGGAATTAGAGTAGATGCATTAAAACAGTGCTTTACCATCCACGGTTTTGTTTCTGTAAGTTGAAACACAGGACATAGAATTTTAATATCCCGCTTCTTAAAGATACTGACTTGGTGAATAGACCTCAGATAATCTCCACCACCACACCGGACAGAGTCTCCAGGAGAGGTCATTCCAGAAACTTCCCCCAAGCTGGAACATCTGTAGCTCTCAGTTATTCGGTTCCTGGCTCAGCCTTCCTGTCTGTGCCGACCACGACGATTAAAAATGCATCCAAAGTAAACCTCAGACAACTGAACTCCTTCAGCAACGTGGGGGGCACTCGGCCTCAAGGGGTGGTCACCCTGACTCGTTGCAGACGTTTGCCCCAGGTGCTTAGCAGCTGGCTGGAACGATTCATGAAATTCTATCTCTCCAGCCCCCAACACGCTGAGAAGTTACCCAGGGAAACCAATCTGTCCCACCTGTAGAAATTAACGGTGCCAGCTCAGCATATTGGCAGCAAAAAGAAATTTACACAGCAAACAAACCTGCTGAAAAATTGGAAATATTTGTTTAACAGAAGCACATCGATTAAAGTCACTCCAAGATCAAATTACTCTCCCAGCCTGAGCGATTTTACCCCCGGAGGGGAGCAGACATATATATTGGCAGAGTATTGATGAAAAGACCAAGTTATGTCTAGATGTACCATATTAGGGGTGTTAATCTCAGAAGTGGCTCATAAGTTTTCTTCTCCACCCTGAGTGTTCATTTGGAAGAGTTTAATTCCAATACAAACAGTAATAAGGAAATAAAATCACTGATGTATGTCTTTCCAATATCCGTCTTTGGTAAGAACTTTTCATTTCTATGGTCAGTTAAAACTCATCTTACATAAAATGTTGAGCTCATTTCAAATAGACTTCCAGGGTTCCTTGGTTTCTCAAATCCTCCACAATTGCGAAGGAAAATACAAGCCCGAGCCAAAGCCACTTCTTAAATACAAAGGCAAGCAAGTCACCAAGTATGTTTAACATGAGAGCTATGACAATTGCAAGGTTTCCTCACCAGCTACCTGAGGGCTTTTGAGGGCCAGGCCAAGGTCAGCAGGCCACTTAAAAACAATTCTTCAGCTATCTGAAGAGGCTGATTAAGGTTTCTCCACGTGCGTGCAAGCTAAGTCGCTTCAGTCGTGTCCGGCTCTTTTCGACCCTGTGGACTGTAGCTAGCCCGTAGAATCCATGGGACTCTCCAGGCAAGAATACTGGAGTGGGTTGCCATGCCCTTCTCCAGGGGATCTTCCTGACCCAGGGATCGAACCTGGGTTTCCTATGTCTCCTGCATTGGCAGGCAGGCTCTTTACCACTAGCGCCACCTAGACCTGCCAAGCTAAATATCACGAGGTGCAATAAAGAATTTGGGTTTTGCTTTAGGTTATTCAATAAAGAACTAACTCAGAGTTAAATTTTGCTTTCTTAAACTCCTTAAGGGCTTCCCTGACAGCTCAGTTGGTAAAGAATCTGCCTGCAATGCAGGAGACCCCAGTTCAATTCCTGGGTTGGGGAGATCTGCTGGAGAAGGGATAGGCTACCCACTCCAGTATTCTTGGGCTTCCCTAGTGGCTCAGATTGTAAAGAATCTGCCTGCAATGTGGGATACCTGTATTCAATCCCTGGGTTGGAAAGAAGCCTGGAGAAGGGAAAGGCTACCCACTCCAGTATTCTGGCCTAGAGAATTCCCTGGATGGTATAGTCCATGAGGTCGCAAAGAGTGGGACACAACTGAGCGACTTTCACTTTCACTTTCAAACTCCTTAAATTCCTAAGACCATTTCAGTCTTGAAAATAGGATCACATATTTTAGAAGATTTATAGCTTTTCAGACAAGAAATTTGTTGTTTTTCTTTTTCACCAAGATACGGAAGCCAGAGCTCACTCCAAGTTTGATTATGACATGCGCTAAGCAGCCAAATTTCATTTGGAAGAATACAGTTTTGGGCTGGGGAGAAAATGCATGCTCTAGTTCCTGATAATTGATTTGCAAGGTTCCAATTTAAGTAGCAAACTGCTCCTGCTATCCGGGTATTTCATATCTTATGTGAGCACTTAGATAGAAAGCTCAATATTCCTCATGCTGACCAGGAAATGACAGGAAGAACTGCAATTTAAATTTGAGGCCATTTCACAACACTTTATTTTTAATATTGTTCTAAGAGGCTCTGGTTACAAATAGATCAGGTTAGTTAAAAAAATAATAAGAATATTAATATAGGGGCAAGGATTAAGAGGTACAAATTATTATGTATAAAATAACCTACAAGGATATATAACATAGGGAATATAGCCAATATTTTATATTAACTATAAATGAAATATACTCTTTAAAAATTGAGAATGACTATATCATATACCTGTAATTTATATAATATTGTACCTCAACTATACCTCAATAAAAAAATAATATAAATAATATCTTTTCAGTGAACTTCTACCCTAGTTCTCCCCCCAGCAGGTAATCAACCCCAATCATAACGACACCTGAGCCCAGGAGTTGGCCAAGTTGGAAATTTCCCATTTACACACGAGGACACAGAAAGCCTGAGGTTTGCTCAGCTGACGATGGAATCAGGGCAAACAGCCAGGCTCCTCAGCCCCCAAACAAAAGAGGGAAAAGACAGTGGACCAGGGTGAGGATTTCCCAGCTTCAAACACCAGCTGTGATGCTGGATCTACATGTAAGACTTTGAGAAAAGCTATGTGTTTCCCTCTGCAGGCCACAATTTCCTCTTTTGTAAAAAGAACAGGTTGGGAGAGAAACTTTCAACTATCTCTTCATCAAGAACACCTTGTGGCCTGATGACAACTTGTCCAAAAAGTAATCGAGGTACCAGCCTCAGGGTCAGACTGACTCAGACTTGATGTCCCACTTGGCTGTTGTCACAAAGCCACGTCCAACTCTTTACAATCCCGCGTACTGCAGCACGTCAGGCTTCCCTGTCCTTCACTATTCCCTGGAGTTTAGCAAACAACTCTGACCATCCTTTTCATCCTCTGGGACTCTTGGTTTCATTACTGTAAAATTTAAACAGAAAATAGTTGTCATATCACAGTGCTGCGGCAATCCCATGGTCTGTAGCCCACAAGGCTCTTCTGTTCGTGGAATTCTCCAGGCAAGAATACTGGAGTGGGTAGCCATTCCCTTCTCCAAGGGATCTTCCCAACCCAGGGATCGAACCTGGGTCTCCTGCCTTGCAGGTGGATTCTCTACCCCTTAGCCACCAGGGAAGCCTGACTAATGAGGTAATGTGCAGGAAATACTCAGCGGGACACCCGACCAGGTGAGAAAGCTCCACACTGAGATACGTATGCTCTTATCCACCCCCTGGCAGGAAATGGGTCCAGCCCACCTTCCTTATCTGTGGTTCCAACTGAAATACCTGGACCCCGTGATCTAGAGTTCGCCTTCAGATAACCCAGAAACACTCTGCGTTGCTCTTCACTGGGCTTCCAGGTGGCACTAGTGGTAAAGAACCTGCCTGCCAATGCAGCAGCTATAAGAGACTCAGGTTCAATCCCTGGGTGGGGAAGATTCCCTTGGAGGAGGGCATGACAACCCACCCGTTTTCTTGCCTGGAGAATCCCATAGATATAGGAGCCTTGCATGTTACAGTCCATAGAGTTGCAAAGAGTTGGACACTACTGAAGTGGTTCAGGGCACACGCACACTCTTCACTACTCTCCTGGGCAATGAGCCCATCCAAACAGGCCCCATACTCCTGGTGGGCTAGGTAAGGACCCTCCAACCTCCAAGGGTGATCCTGCTGACCAGTGATGCTGGCCCCAGAACAGAGCAGCCACAGTGGCCCCCAAGCCCACAAGGACCCCACTTTTGCTCCAAGATACTGTCTTCCCCTCCTCTCACCTCCCTACCCTCTCTCCCTCCATTGCCAAAAACCTTGCTTTTTATCCACTTATCCACCATTTTTCTTCCTGGCCCTTCCTTTGCCGCTTCTGACCTTTTATGCCCTTTTCCTAGGGAAGGCCTCACCTTGCTCTCATGACTTGCTGTTAGCCTGTTTTATTTATCCAGCATGTTCAGTCATGCCCTGTAGATGATGCTACTTGCACCTCTTCCAGGTAAAATCATTTTCCCCACCCTCCAGAGCTTCATCCCCAACAGAGAATGTCACAGTCAGTGTCTCCTCCAAAAGTATCTCAGCTCCTCCTCCACCCAAAACTATCCCACAAAGACTGAAGGCAAGGGTAGGCAGTCCAGAATGGAGGGGGGTGGGCAGAATACCAGACACTGCCTCCCAGAGTCGATAGAAAAGCCACCTTGTCCAGCATCTCATCTGATGATGGGGACCCTCCTAACATAGCCCTCCCTCGTGGCCTCTGAGCTATTACTCTATTTGCATCCAATGTTTTACCTATCTGTCCATGGCAGTCCTTTCATCTTTAGAGAGCTCTGATCATTTCACCTCCCTTCCTTAGACCATCTCCCTGTGGTTCCCTCCCCTGTAGAGTTAGTTTGTTGGATGAAGGGATCTCAGAGTATCTGCCTGGCCACCAAGAATTGCCAGTGACCTCCAGAAGCTAGGAGAGTCACGGGACAGACTTCCTCAGAGCCTCCAGGAGAAACCAACCCTACGGACACTTTGATTTGAACTTCTAGATGCCAGAAGTGTGAAAGAATACATTTCTTCTGTTGTTTTAAATCACCTAATTTGGGACATTTCCTATTCAGGAAAAGGTCACAGCATAGATCCTTCCATTTTTCTGTGCTCTGGCAAAACACAAACTGCTTCCTACGACTCCTTTGAATTCACATAAATGGGACTGTGCTGTGGACTGCTTCTGCTCCTTTCTCATTTCCTTGTGATGCATCTACAGCATCCAAACTTCACGTAGCAGTAGCGTGCGTTCACATGTTCCCAGGACACTCACAGTGAGGGTGCCCAGACGCCTTCCTGACACCTGCTGCCACAAACAGCTGCCATAAACAGCCTGCACGCATGTCAAGAGGCTTGTGTGACAATTTCCTTTGTTTATACACCCAGACATAGGACTGCTGGGTAATGAGGACTTCTTGTTATCGTTGTTCAGTCGCTAAGTCGTGTCCGATTCTTTGCGACTCCACGGACTGCAGCACGCCAGGCTTCCCTGTCTGTGCCTGTTTAATTGGGGTAACCACTACAACTAGATTGCTTTTTGGAACAGCTGTACTTTTCTCACTCCTACCAACAGCTGGGGAGAGTGTCCTCCATCGATACAGCCCCATCAACGCTGGTTGTGACTCGATTTTCTATACTTCACCAACAATAGATGTCACATTTTATTTTTAGCATTTCTCTAAGAAGGAGCCCAAGCAACTCTTCACATGACTACTGGCTGTTTCTATAAATTATCTGTTTGCCCGTTTTTTCTGTTGGAGTCTTGTCTTATTCTTGTTGGTTCGTAGGAGATCTCTGTGTATTCTAAATCAGTTAACAAATTTTAAGCAGGAGAAAAGTGAAAGTGTTAGTTGCTCGGTCGTGTCCAATTCTTTGTGACCCCGTGGACTGTACCCACCAGGCTCCTCTCTCCATGGAATTTTCCAGGCAAGAATACTGGAGTAGGTTGCCATTCCCTTCTCCAGGGAATCTTCCCAACCCAGGGATTGGCCCCAGGTATTGAACCCCGATCTTCTGCATTGCAGGCAGATCCTTTACCATCTGAGCCACTAAGGACTCTTTGAGCAGGAAAAGGGTACCCTGGACACTCTTAAAAATAGGTTAGAGCCACAAGAGTTTTTGCTCATATCTGTTACATCTATCAGTATTTACCATTTTAGAAAACAAGACTTTCTAAAGATTTCTTTATTTATTAAAAAAGTAATAAATGCATTATATGTAAACATAAATAACATTTTTACTAAAAATTTCTCTGTTTCCCAAAACAAGAAATATAGGGAGGAGAGAAGCAAAGGTTTTTTTCACTTTTCTACATCTTTTCAGTGTGTGACTTAAAGGAAGACAGTGAGATGCTCATATCTGCTTCTGCGGTCCTGCTACCACATGTGATCTTGGCTGAAGCCTATGAGGACATGTAGTTGGGAAGAGAAAATGCATTTTAATAGTCTTTGCAGACTATTTTCTTTCTTCTCTCTTACCTCCCAGTTGGACACATCCTAAGTGCTTTGTGAGGTGTATTTATGACAATAGCTGTTGACATGGGTGGACCTCTAAAGTGGGGTCTGAGCAGATCTGGGGCTGAGCCTGGTGTGTCTGCACAGCACAGGCAAAGGAGAGCTGAAAGGCAGCCTTTGAAAACTCCACTGGTCCTCTCTTGCCCTTTCAGTAGATCTTTTATGTGTAAGAGTCTGTAGCATCATTCATTGGTCATTTGGGAAATATTAGTTCACAGAGTTGCAGAGACCTTCTAAATGTTGACATATTTCATTATACAGCATCAAAGAAGTCACATTTGTTAACATCACTGACAATCCCATAAGAAAATCTTTAAGTATTAGGAATCTATCAAGCTCACAATGGTAGACAAGTTTTCCAATGTGCAAATCTTTGTTGAAAGCTTGACTGTTATCATTGCCAGCACGTACAGCCTGCCTGTCCTTTCCTCCAAGCTCACTTTCTTCATTTCTGAGAAAGGGTGGAAGGAGCTGGGATCTGAGGTGAGTGGTTCATTTTCAGTCTCCCAGATTCTACCATGAAAACCTTCTAAGCCCAGCAGCCGGAACAGCACGGCCCCCAGACCAGAGCTGGAGAGTAATGAAGCCCTGGGCTGCTCCCTCATTCAGCAGCAGAGGGCAAACTGGGAGCTCTCAGCCTACAGACCCAGGAGCACTGACCCCTCTCCAGTGGGGTGAACTCAGAGTCTCAACTCTTTCTTCTGCAAGACAGCGATCAGAACAGCAACCTTCAACCACAATTTCATGAGCACCTGTTATCTTCCTGACTCTGGTTGAGCAGTGAACCGGCCCGGAGAAACTGGTGTTCTGGTGATGAGTGCAGTGGGGTCCTGCGGTGAAGACAAGGGACTGGAGATGGGAGAACAAAGGCCAAATCTGGGTCACGGGGCAAGCTTTTACTCCTGAAGAGACCCCGGGCATCACATAATCTCCTGGCCCCCATCTCTCTGATAATTTTCCACCCCTAGAATCCCAAATAATCATCAAATGACGATCACACTGGTTCCATACCTGATGTTTCACTTAACGTATGCAGAATTATTATAGCTAGGTCAAATATTAAAAATAGTTCCTGCACATGCCACCCTTAGGGTCTGATCATCACAGATGGTTCATAAAATCCTCATCCTTCAATACACAGAGACAGATTAAAGATTTGAGGAATTTTAAACAAAACCATTTTTCCCTCCCTCTCCCTCTCTCTCTCTCTCTCTCTCTCTCTCTCACACACACACACACACATATCCTTTATACCTTCATTAACACCCCATTCTTTTAAGGTCTTCAAGGAATTTTGGTCTCCTAGGAGTACCAACTAAAATGCAAATAACCCAGGAGAAGGGCACAGCTAAAGCCATCAACAGCTTACACTGGAGTTAACAATTAACTCTTTATAACCTGAGATCAACTACCAACTCTCTCACTCAGCAAATGAGGCTCCCAAACAAATGACCCTCAGGCCCAGAAAGGGGAAGCACCTCCTGGCACCATCAACAGTCATGCCGTCCCCAGACGACCCAGCCCAAGGGCAGGAGAGTCTTTGCTGGAGGAACTGGTCCCTGGCTCTCAGTCCAGGCCTCCACAACCTCATCACTTTGCTTTGGGCACCATCGGAGGCTCCTCTACCAGCACAAGGAGAAAGATGCCCCCTCCTGGCTGCAGACACCTTGCACCGCGGCCTGCAGCTCAGGGAGTGACTCTGGAATCTCAAGTCCACTCACTGCTGGTTCTCAGAGTTCAGACCGTGAACTCCACGCTGGCCGCTGCCTCCATGCCAGTCCCTCAGCTTGCTTCTCCCCGGGCCGTCTCCTGGGTTTCCACTGCAAGGCTGCCTTTCAGCTCTCCTTGGCCTGTGCTGTGCAGACACACCAGGCTCAGACCCCACTGGAGAGATCCATTCACGTCCAGACGGAGGGATTCAACAGCTATTGTGATAAATGCACCTCACACGGCACATAGGATGTGCCCAACTGGGAGATAAGATAGAAGAAAGAAAAGACATCTAGAAAACAAGGAAGGTGAGTAATGAGTATTCTTAAGGCGGCTCTGACCTAGGTCTTGTCTGCAGGACACCCCTTGGTGAGGCCTCTTTAAGCCAAGATCATGTGGTCCCACATCCTGCTCCTCTGGGTCTCTCACGTGGCTTTGTGGAGGTCATGGGCGGCTCAAATACAGCAGTTAGAGACACACGGAAGGAGTCACACTGCACCCAGGGCTTCTTCACAAGGTGCTGGAAGCCCTTCAGTTTAGACTTCAGTCATTTAACATCCAGCTATTCCTTTAGTCTGATACTTTGATTTTTATTTTTAAATTCTTTCAAAAAATATTTATATCTGAATTTCATATAAATAGTTTTACTGAACGATCGGTTCTTAAATTCTATAGTGTTTTGCAGTTTTCAAAAGTTTAACACCGTGATTCCCTATAATCCGTAATAACCCCTCTTTCCCCCAACTCCTATATCGCCCCTCCCTCACCCCTTCCCCCTGCGCTGTAACCACTGCTCTGTTCTCTGTATCTGGTAGTCTGCTTCCCTTTTGTTTTCCTCACAGTTTGTTGTATTTTTTAGATTCCACATGTAAGTGATATCATGCAATATCTGTCTTTCTCTGTCTGACTTAGTTCACTTGGTATAATGCCCACCAAGTCCATCCATGTTGCTGCAAAGAGCAAAATTTCATTCTTTTTCATGTCTGACTATTATCCTACTGTGAATACTGGAGTGGGTTACCACTTCTTTCTCCAGGGGATCTTCCCGACCCAGGGATCGAACCCGGGTCTTCCGCATTGGAGGCAGACGCTTTAACCTCTGAGCCACCAAGGAAGCCCAATATTCTACTGTATATACCTCCACCCTTTCTTTATTCATTCATCTCTTTATGGACACTTAGTTCCTCCTTACCTTGGCAGTTGTAAATAATGCTGCTATGAACATTGGGGTGCGTGTATCTTCCTGAATTAATGTTTTGGTTTTTTTTGGATATACACCTGGAGTGGAATTTTTGGGTCATGTGGTAGTTCTATTTTTAGTTCAGTTCTTCTGCCCTTTTCAAAATCAGGTTGTTTGTTTTCTTTGAGTTTGAGTTATACCAGCTGTTTATAAATTAGCCCCTTATCAGTCATATCATTTGCAAACATCTGCTCCCATTTAGTAGGTTGTCTTTTCATTGTATTTTTAATTTAAATCCTCACTTCAGCAAAATTGATGTGCATGGAAAGTAAATATTGATGTGTTCAGAAGAGCAGATGAACTAGCACCTACTTATGACAGCCTTGAGCCTGGCCCCTTCTGTGTGTTATTTCATGAATCTTCACAAACCCTACCTTGCAAATGTGCATACCCAACAGAACACATCATTGGGCAGGTGTGCCCACCAACCACCTCCTCAAGCATCACTGCTGCTGCTAAGTCGCTTCAGTCATGTCGGACTCTGTGCGACCCCATAGATGGCAGCCCACCAAGCTCCCCTGTCCCTGGGATTCTCCAGGCAAGAACACTGGAGTGGGTTGCCATTTCCTTCTCCAATGCATGAAAGTGAAAAGTGAAAGTGAAGTCACTCAGTTGTGTCCAACTCTTAGCAACCCCATGGACTGCAGCCCACCAGCCTCCTCCATCCATGGGACTTTCCAAGCAAGAGTACTGGAGTGGGGTACCATTGCCTTCTCCACAAGCGTCACTGACATGCATCAAATTTAATGAAACACACACAAAAATTACAGTCCTTTTGTTAAGTCTGGAAGAAACCGTCAAGATCATTTAGTCCAACTAGCTTTCCAGAGGTGACAGCTGCAGCCACCAGGAAGGGGTGGTTTGTGTGGGGCCACACACACTGGTGGACGCGGTGTAGGGAGCAGAGCCACCTCCCACCACGCCTGGGCTGCCCTCCTCAACAGCCAGGACTCTCCAGCGTTGTCCCTTGAATAATGCTGCTGCATTATTCATCGCTCAACACACTGCTGAAGCCAGTTTTTCAGTTTGAGGAAAAGGAGGAGACATGTCACAGACTTGTTTAAGGGTCCCATGACTGGTACGGTCCTCTTAACAAATAATTGCCTATGCACATTCTCAGAGTTTCAGACACAATTGCATGGGTTCCCAGTGTCCCCTTCCCATGCCAAGCAGTTCCTGGATTCCCCCTTGAACACTCATTCACGTATCCCAGGGGCAGAACACTCAAGGCAGTCCTTACAAAAGGCTGACATTAAAGCATGGGAGAATCCCAGGTGGTGCTGGTTGTTCCCACCTGCCAATGCAGGAGACGTAAGAGATGCAGTTTCAGTCCTTGGGTTGGAAAGATCCCCTGGAGAATACTCCAGTATTCTTGCCTGAAGACTCCTATGGACAGAGGAGCCTGGTGGGTGGGCTATGGTCCTTGAGGTCACAAAGAATCAGACATGACCAAAGCAACTTAGCACACACACACAGACTCAGAAAGGACCCTCCACCACTGCCTCAGTCTCCTAAGTCCCACCCTTTCTCCATGTCACTTTCCCCACACCTCCACTAGCCATCAAGATTTCAGTCTTTGCCAGCCATGCAGTATGAGAAAGTTGGGGGATGGCTATATAAGGGCAAGGGAATTACAAATGCACCCCTTTGTTGCTTTGTTCAGCTCACCCTCTGCCCTGACACAGAAGCCTTGCTTAATTCTGTACTGAGCTGAACGGTGTCCTCCAAAATCATGTCTACCTATCTAGACTTTCAGAATGTGACTTCCTTTAGAAATAAGGTCCTGATAGATGTCTTCAAGTTAAGATGAGGTCATATTGCATCAGGGTCGGTCCTAATCCAATAATCGGTGTGTTTATAAGAAGAGAGAAATCTGAACAGAGGCCTCCACAGAGATAAGACAACATGAACACACACACGCAGGCAGAGAAGTTGGCCATGTGAAGACAAAGGCAGAGATTGGGCTCATGCTGTCACAAGCCGAGGGACACCAAGGATTGTCAGCCGCCACCAGATGCTGCAAGATGCAAGGAGAAATTCTTCCCTAGACCCTTCTGAAGAGGCATGGCACTGCCAACACCACAATTTTGGGTTTCTAGTCTACAGAACTGTGTAAGAATAAGTGTGTATTGTTTTAAGCTACTCATGCTAAGTTGCTTCAGTCCTGTCTGACTCTTTGCAACATTATGGACTGTAGCTCTCCAGGCTCGTCTGTCCACGGGATTCTCCAGACAGAATACTACAGTGGGTTGCCATGCCCTCCTCCAGGGGATCTTCCTGACTGAGGGATTGAACTCAGGTCTCTTCGTCTCCTGCATTGGCAAGCAGGTTCCTTACCACTAGTGGCAATTTGTTTTGGCAGCACAAGGAAAAAAAATAAGACATATAGTCTAGCCTATTTCTGTCCTAGTCTGCCCACCTCCCATGTAACCACTGTCTTTGTTTGGGGAAAGCTGTTGCTACATCATGAGAAACGCTGGATTGGAAGAAACACAAGCTGGAATCAAGATTGCTGGGAGAAATATCAATAACCTCAGATATGCAGATGACACCACCCTTATGGCAGAAAGTGAAGAGGAGCTAAAAAGCCTCTTGATGAAGGTGAAAGAGGAGAGCGAAAAAGTTGGCTTAAAGCTCAACATTCAGAAAACAAAGATCATGGCATCCGGTCCCATCACTTCATGGGAAATAGATGGGGAAACGGTAGAAACAGTGTCAGACTTTATTTTTGGGGGCTCCAAAATCACTGCAGATGGTGACTGCAGCCATGAAATTAAAAGATGCTTACTCCTTGGAAGAAAAGTTATGACCAACCTAGATAGTATATTCAAAAGCAGAGACATTGCTTTGCCGACTAAGGTCCGTCTAGTCAAGGCTATGGTTTTTCCTATGGTCATGTATGGATGTGAGAGTTGGACTGTGAAGAAGGCTGAGCACCGAAGAATTGATGCGTTTGAACTGTGGTGTTGGAGAAGACTCTTGAGAGTCCCTTGGACTGCAAGGAGATCCAACCAGTCCATTCTGAAGGAGATCAACCCTGGGATTTCTTTGGAAGGAATGATGCTAAAGCTGAAGCTCTAGTATTTTGGACACCTCATGCAAAGAGTTGACTCATTGGAAAAGACTGTGATGCTGGGAGGGATTGGGGGCAGGAGGAGAAGGGGACGACCCAGGATGAGATGGCTGTATGGCATCACGGCCACGATGGTCATGAGTCTGAGTGAACTCCAGGAGATGGTGATGGACAGGGAGGCCTGGCGTGCTGCGATTCATGGGGTCGCAAAGAGTCCACGACTGAGCGACTGAACTGAACTGAACTGTTGCTTTCCAAGGGGAGTCCAGGTACAGCCCTACAGTTTCAGATAAAAACTTCCTTTTCTAAATCTAAGCAAGTAAATTAAGTCTAAAGTAACTGAATCTACTAAGTGCTCGTGCTCAGTCGCTCAGTTATGCCCACCAGGCTCCCCTGTCCATGGGATTCTCCAGGCGAGAATACTGGACTGGGCTGCCATGCCCCCCTCCAGGGGATCTCGACCCAGAGATCCTGCGACTCCTGCATTGCAGGCAGATTCTTTACCACTGAGCCGCCTGGGAATCTAATAAGTACGTATGAACCTCATCATAGATCCTCATCTCTAGAATGTAACCAAATGTCTCAGTAATAAATCTCTTCAACTAGCATCCTTGCCCCAAACACACACACATATTCTGGGGGAAGAGAATGATTTCTCACATAAGTTTTCTGGTTAAGCAGTTCAAGCAAAGGCAGGATGATCCCTTATCTAAGAAGCTGACATAAAGAATTATAGGGAGCAACAGCTGGCACCCCCTTCCAAGAGCAGAAGCCCCTCCGTTTGGGTGGGATTAATCTGAATGGGCCCTGATGGGTCTAAACCATGAGTCACAAATCAGCATAGTCACAAATCAGCATAACCTCAACCCCCGAGACACAACACTCAGTTCAGAAAAGGCATGTGACCTAAGTTTGTCCAGTCAAAATACAGTCTAGGATTTAGGTCTTCTGGTTAGAAGAAAGAAATAACCCCCCTCTTCTACTGAACATTAGCAGGAAAGCATGAGTTCCTCTCTATGTTCCTGGCAACCATCTTGAGACCACGTGGGGCGCCGATGCTTTGGAAAGTAGCAGGAAGAGAAGAACAATGTTCGGTCTGAATGTCATCCTGAGCCCTGGATCTAGTTTTGTTGTACATCAAACCCCCGGGCTTTTCAATTACCTAAAAACTCCTGTTATCTTCTCAGCTGGTTTCATCTGGGTTTTCCGGATCTTATGCCCCAAAGCACCTGAACTGATACAGAATTTCAATCCAGTAGTCATTTGGGGCTGTCTTAAGGGACACCTAAAAATGTCGCATATCCTGAAATTCAAAACATGCTATGCCGGAGCTCTCAAAATCCCGCTCAGCAGTTCAGCGTGGCTCCCGCTCCTAACAGCTTCTCTTGTGTGGACATGGAAGGTCACCAGCATGAGAGCTTCCAAATTGTTGTTATTTACAAGGGAACAGGTCAGGGGGTGTTCTAATTTTTTGAGCCAGAGCTGACTCCCTCAGATTTGGCTCCCTCTGACCTGAAGGCACAGTGGTGAGAGTGTGCAAATTCTCCCTTTCTTATTTCCCACTAACCCTCTTTCCCCGTCCCCACCCCAGTCACCTCTGTGAGCCATCAAAGGGTTAAATGCTAGCAAAGTGGCTTTTAAGAACAGCTGGAAGCAAAGTGCTGCCCCAGGCTAACAGCAACCAATAAAAGGTCAGGAGGTTGAGGGAATCATTTTCCACGGGAATCATTTTCTAAAGGGAACGGCAAAGTTATTTAAGTCACCAGGTGGGACACGAAAAAGGACAATCTTTCTGGGCTCTCAAGGAAAGGACAGCGCTTGACCCCATAGATTTTGCCTGTCCCCAACCTACATAATGAAGCAAAAACCTTGCATTAAATTAATTTTTATGTATAATGTTTTCTATACATATGTGTGTGTGTATATATATATATACGCACCATGCTTGTTTTCATTTTGAAAAATAGTGTCACCTCTTTGGGAATAAACATGGGAGAAGGGAGAGAGGAACATAAAATGCTCATAGCCTTTGACCCAGTAATTTCACTCTTGGGAATGCAACCCCAAGAAATATATTCAACAGAGGAAATCAGTTTCGTGTGCAAAGATGTTCACTGCCACATTGTTTATGATAGGAAAAAAACTAATGGGGGTGAGTTCGTAAATTATTGCACATTAATGCAAGAGGATATCACGGGCCATTAAAAATGCAAAGTAACAACATGGGAAACGACACCTTACAAAAGCAGACATAAAACAATATGCACAGGGTGACTGGAACTGCCCTGCTCTGAATCTGCAGTACATAAAGCCAGGAAAGTGTGGCCATAATGAAAAAGCTAAATTGAGAGACCTTCTTCTATTTCTCTATTTTGTTTAATGTGAATTTCTTTTTTCTGATTAAAAATGTAATTTTGGTGGGGGGGAAATGAAAGTGTTCATAAATCATGGTAATGGTTTAGTACATCTCTATGAATATACTAAAAACTATTGGATTGTACATTTTCAATGGGAGAATCATATGGTATATTATTATGAATTATATCTCAAGAGTTGTGTCCGACTCTTTGCGACCCCATGGACTGTAGCCTACCAGACTCCTCCGTCCGTGGGATTTTCCAGGCAAGAATACTGGAGTGGCTTGCCACTTCCTTCTCCAGGAGATCTTCCCAACCGAGGGATCGAACCTGGGTCTCCCGCATAGCAGGCAGACGCTTTACCATCTGAGCCACCGGAGAAGCTCAATAAAACTGTTACCAAACATGTAATTTTGTTTTTAAAAACGTGAGCCCTTTTCAATGAAGAAGGGAAAAGATCTTTGTTTCCAGTTTAAGTAACATTGTCATTCAACAGCTGGACCTACAGGGCTTTTTAATAAATCTCAACACAGTTTATGAAGCTGGTGACAAATAAAATCTTGAGCCCAATTTGAACCAAAGCACACCCATTGTGATTCAGGAGACAGGATCCTCCCTGGTGCCTCTCAAGATGGGACCAGTGAGGGAAAACAACTTCTGAAATCAGACAAAGGGAACTCAAATCTCAAAGCAACAGAATTATCGTAGTATTGGTTTGAGCAGCTTACTTATCCTTTCTGAGCCTCTGGTTTTTGCTTTCCATAAGATGGAGCCAACTTTGTCTTCCTGATAAAGTTGCTGTGAAGATTAAATTGCATCATGTATGTAAAGTATCTGACATAATAGAAGATGCTCAGTGCTGCTATATTTTTGTTAGACTATCTATAATATAGAGGAGCAACTGAACTAAGTCTTTAAATTACTTTGAGTTTTGTTCAGGGGCTACCGATCATGACAGAACCTGGGAAGTGGTCTGACATGTCTGTCTGTCAGAGCTGCGTCTTTCTGGACTATCCCCTAGGGAAGCTGAGGTTTTTCTAAGAGACTGACCACCGGTCCCTGTCACTGGTCGCCTCCAACAACCTGAGCCAACAACAGCTGTGTTTGTCCATATGGCCCAGCTCCACCACAGGAGCCTGGAAAGAAGAGAGAAACGCTTTATCCACCGGCTCCTAAGGCAACAGCTCACTTCAACAGGGAAATGAAATGTTAGTCACACGGTCGTGTCTGACTCTGCAGCCCCATGGACTGCAGCCCACCAGGCTCCTCTGGCCATGGAATTCTCCAGGCAAGAATACTGGAGTGGGTTGCTATTCCCTTCTCCAGAGGATCTTCCTGACCCAGGGATCAAACCCAGGTCTGCCGCATTGCAGGCAGATTCTTTACTGTCTGAGCCACCAGGGAGACAAAATCAATTAAACCAGTTTCCAACAGCCATCTCAACTCCAACTGGAGAGTTTCATTCGCGGTAAAATGGACTTCCTCCTGAGGAAATTCTGCAGCATCACAGCAGTGCTCCCAGCCTTGGGAGCGTGAAGCCCTGGGGCTGGGCGTTGTCTCTACCCGCTTACAGCCTCCAGGCAAGTCTCAGATACGCAAGGTCACCAAGACAGCATTTCCGCCACTGGGAAAATGGGACTTAGGTATGCAACTCATATTGTACAGAGGATTAAATGAGACAAAACAACATTCTCTGGGATATGGTAGATGCCCAATAAATGATAGTATTCGCCCCCTTCCCCGTTGTGTTTTAATTGGTGGGATTTTCTTCTGCTGAGACAGGCTCATCCATCCTCTTCCTCATTCTCTCTCTTACTCCCCGGCCCCAGTCCTACCCTCCGATTTCTTCTCTTTCCGAAACCAACAAGTCCCAGAATCTTATCCTCCAACTGTCAGTCAGCACCAACTCAGGCCACGGCATATGGCCCCGCACAATCTCCCCATGATCTCATCCAGTTGGCCTGTTATTTTTATAGGCTGGTATTAAGAAGCATAAGCCAGGAATGTTATATACACTGTCACGCCGGGTATTCTCAGGCCTGCGGTGCAGATGGAGTGTTCCTAGAATTTTATGGTATAACACATGGGCCTCTAGCCTCCATTTCAGACCCCACACTCTCCAGGGACCAGAGGAAAGCCTTGGAGGGCTCCCTGCCCACTGCTGCCCCCCCCTCCTCGTTTGTCCAGCAACTGTTCCCCTCCCAAGTCGTGTCAGCATGAGCAGCCATCACTCAGAGAGACAGAGAGAGAGAGAGGAGGTTGCCAGGGGAAGCAGGGAACTCTGCAGGGGCCCTTTGCATCCTACCAAGGAAGAGTTTATGAGCGGAACAACCCATAAACTGAGCTACTTGTCCTAACAACACTCCTGTTCCTCTACACACAGGAACTCTGAGCATCGCACGGAGGGGATTTGGGAGAGCAATTCTTCCTAACACAACAACTTCCCTTTAGGGAAAAAGCAAGGATTTCACAGCTGTTGGACATTTAATAGAATGGTCAAAACTGCAATAAATTATCTGTGTAAATTATGAAAATGAGCTGTGGTCTTATTGCTCTGTAACTCCCAAATGTAGAAGAGAAAAGCAAAGAAAAGGCAAAAGTGCCTTGGACTAACAAAGGCAGGATGAACGTTCAGCACACCCCTGGCCCGTCATCATCTCCCCCCGCCCAAACTCCACCCCCTCCCACCTCCACGTGGAATCGCACTGCTGTTCTTCGCTTAATATATGTTCCTAGCTCTTGGTCGCTCAATAATTTGCTGTCATCAGTTGTGGTTTCTTTCCTGGTAACTGCAATTCCTTACAAACAAAGTCTGCGCAAACGTCTTTCTTCTTCCGCCCTGGCCGCCGCTCCAGCTTTGCCTCTTACGCCCCTATCCTGTGCCTCTCCCGCGCCATGTCTTGCCGCCCACCCGGCCAGGCTCCTTTGCTTTTCTGCCTCTTCTGTCTGCCTCACCCCTCACCTGGGTAGGATCGGCCCTGGAAGAGAAGGGACAGGGTCACCAACGTCTGTGGGTGAGGACCAACTCCTGAGCCCACACACACAATAAATGGATTCAAGGCCAAGGTGGCAAACCCATTAGCCACTCCTGCCATCATCGGGGTGATGGCGAGTGGCTGTATTGGAGGAATGCGGTCACAAATGGGGCCCTCGGACCCCGACAAACTCTTTGCTCTTTCCCTCACTCGGAACAACATCAAAAAATTAAAAGGTCTAACCCCCAGGTCCCAAGAACTCACAGCACCTCAAAAAAAGAGAAGGTGAACATTTACAACTACATCCAGCTTTTCCAAAATGTGAATAAAATCAATAAAATCCATGTGTTGGGTTATAGGAAGACTACACAGACTCACTGCACTGTCATTTCTCTGCTGTGGCTCTCAACACGGTGTTCACTCAGTCTGGGGTAATGCACAAGAAACTGCCTGTAATGCAGGAGACTTGGGTTCGATCCCTGGGACTAACACAGGGTAGGATGTGTCTTGATTTCCTGCACTGAATCTACACTCCAATTTATCTGTGACAACCTCTGTGAAGCCTCCCTTTTACTACTGACATTTGTGACCCAAACCACCCCATAGTTAAAGTTCTCAGAGAAAGTAACCCACAGGGACTTTCTGATCATAGAATTTTTTATGCTAAGGGACATGTGAACAAAAGTGCAAAACAACCCATGGAAATAAGCCAACTCTTCTCTCCCTGGTTTTGAAGACAACTCAGAGGGTCGCCAGCCCACCTCAGAGGTCATCCCCACGATGCTGGTTCCTATAGGCAGCCAAGGGCCTGGCCTGCTGTCGGTACAGAGGTCAGACTTATGGGAGCTGCATTGAAATGATGTTCCTGAGAGTTCTGACCTGCAGATGTGAAGGTGTTGATATCACAAAGGGAGTGGGGCAGATCCTAAGAAAAATGGACAGCTAGGCTGACCCTGGAAAGAGAGACAAAAGGAGGAGAAACTGTGAAGGCAGAGGGAAGTCCAGAGAAAGGAAGAGGGAACATGAACCGGGGAGGGGATGGGAACAGCATGAAGAAAGCTGTAGGCCAAGGGAAGTCCAGAGGAAACCGAAAGAGCGGCTCTGAACTCTGAGGACATCTCAGGCGGCGAGCATTCATGAAGAACTGTAGTTAGACAGTGTCTTGTTCAAAATTTGGTGTTACAGTAAGCCCCCTACATTCGAACAAGTTTCATTCTGACAGCATGTTCATAATTCCAACAAAGTTAGCCCAGGTACCCAACTAACACAGTCGGCTATACAGTTCAGTTCAGTTCAGTCGCTCAGTCGTGGCCGACTCTTTGCGACCCCATGAATTGCAGCACGCCAGGCCTCCCTGTCCATCACCATCTCCCAGAGTTCACTCAGACTCACGTCCATCGAGTCGGTGATGCCATCCAGCCATCTTATCCTCTGTCGTCCCCTTCTCCTCTGCCCCCAGTCCCTCCCAGCATCAGAGTCTTTTCCAATGAGTCAGCTCTTCGCATGACATGGACAAAGTACTGGAGTTTCAGCTTTAGCTTCAATCCTTCCAAAGAAATCCCAGGGCTGATCTCCTTCAGAATGGACTGGTTGGATCTCCTTGCAGTCCAAGGGACTCTCAAGAGTTTTCTCCAACACCACAGTTCAAAAGCATCATTTCTTCCGTGCTCAGCTTTCTTCACAGTCCAACTCTCACATCCATACATGACCACAGGAAAAACCATAGCCTTGACTAGACGTACCTTTGTTGGCAAAGTAATGTCTCTGCTTTGGAATATGCTATCTAGGTTGGTCATAACTTTCCTTCCAAGGAGTAAGCGTCCTTTAATTACTGTAGCATAATAGGTTTATAATACTTTCCATACAGATAATACAGAAAAACAAAAAATGAAGAGAACATTTCTAATTTTATAGTACAATACCTTGAAAAGTACAGGACTTCAGTACAACATTTAGCACACAGGGGCTGGCATCGAGTGAACAAGCAAGAAGAGTTCCTGATGGAGGAGGGAGAGGAGGTGAGAGATGGTAGAGCTGAAGAGTCATCAGGAACAGGAGACAGAGGGCAAGCTGCCAGTTATGCACACCTGAATGCATGTTCTCATCTTTGAAAGTTCACAATATGAAGGTCCGTATGCAGGGGACTTACTGTATTAGGGTTTTAGATGAAGAGGGAATTTATCCCCATAATTTTTAGGAGATAAACCTGAGAAGGTTTCTAATAGTGCAAATTCCCAGGCCCTGCCCTTACAGATCTTGATTTTGCGTAGGCTCTGAGGTCTAGGAGTAGATATATCCCCAACAAGCTCTCAAAGTGATTGGATGAGTGAGTGACCAGGTCTGGGAAGCCTTATATTGGTTTGCCCAGCCTCCTGCCAACCGGACACTGGCAGTCCAGCTCTGATCTCACTGATATGTGTCCTTGGGCTTGAACACTTCCTGGAGCAGGAAGCTCATTACTTTTGAGAGAGCTCTGGTTGGAAGAAAATTCTGGTTTTTCACATAGTGCTTGCATCTGCCTCAAGAAGCAAGTTCTACCAATTTAGGAAGAGATGATTTGCCAAGGAATTGAAGATATATACCCCCTGGGCCCCAAAATGGGGGACATGATTGCTGTTGCTGCTGCTCTAACGTTCTTTATTTCCTCTGCAAAATGTGCAAGCATGCCATGACATCCAGTGTTCGTCTAGGACAAGTTTTGTGTTCATGTCCCAGATCCTGTGCATGCAGAGTCTTCCCAAATGAGCTGAAAGGTCAAATCACTCAAGGACCCTCCTTTACTAGATCAGTCAAGAAAGCAGAAGATAGTTGCCCGTTCTTGCCAATTCTTGTCAGAAAAAGATGGACTCTATCCAACTTTCTAGGGAGAGACTAGGAAGACCAATGCCCACAAAGTGTGAATGTGCTATGGGAACTCTTCCTAACCAAAAAATGAGGTGGAGGGCCTTGTTCCTGAATTAATGGTCTCCTAGAAAGCGGTGCTGATCATGGGCTCTGAAACTCTCAGGAATCTTTTCACCCATGAACTTGGAAACCCCACATGTGCTGTTCTTAACAAAGTCTGATAACTTTTTCAAAGAGATCTCCTGGCTACTCGAAATGGGGCTCCCCAGCCAGACTCTACCTGCCCCACCAACCCTAATGTGCATGCTTACTAAGTCACTTCAGTTGTGTCCAACTCTTTGCAACCCTATAGACCATAGCCTGCCAGTCTCCTCTGTCCATGGGATTCTCCATGCAAGAATACTGCAGTGCGTTGCCATTTCCTCCTCCAGGGGATCTTCTGAACCCAGGGATCAAACCTGCATCTCTTACATCTCCTGCATTGGCACACAGGTTCTTTACCACTAGCACCATCTGGGAAGCCCAATCCCACTGCCCCCTGTTAATCTCCAGCCAAGTTAGCCTGGCATCCAGCCCACTATCTGGACTCCAGGTCTGAGAAGGTCAGGTCCATCAGTAAGAGGGGAGAAGGTTCCCGCCAGATGGTCAGTTCTTGCCGAGAAAATCAACTGATGAGACACCAGTTAACATTTCCGGCTGAGTCACTGAACATGAAAACACACACAGACTTCTGGGGAAATTCTGTGTGACGTAGCACATTCCAAAGGCTAGGTGTGAGTTGTTTCAGCCAGGACACCTCCTTCCCTGGAGAAAACTACTGCCCTGCAACTCAGTTGATACGAAGCGAGCAGGAATGCAAACTCCTGCCAGGACTCTGTTAATATTGGCAGTGATTCGGATCATTTCCTAGTCTAGAAGCTAGAGAAGCCAGAGCACAGGTAGATAAGGGTCTGGAGGGGGGGATGAGAAGAAGGTGACTGACTGTTCCTGGAACTAGCAATTAGACTGCTGAGAGCCCGCAGGGCTAGCGCTGGGCAGGGGTGAAGGGGTAGGTTCATTAGGAGTTCACCAGCGAGAACCTACAGGGCTGCGGGGAGCCTGCCCAGGAGGCAGAAGACAAGCAGCAGAGAGACTGACACCAGAGGCTGACCCCTCTGGGCATCTATTACACACAGGACCCAGCATCACCTGATTTCATCAGATCGTCCCTGTTTTACAAGTGAAGAAGATGAGGATAAAGGAAAACACCCAAAATCAGAAAGCTAGTTACTGAGGGGTTAGAAACTAGGGTAAACATCTGTCTAAATCCAGAGAGCATTCACAGCAGCTGGTCTTTCTGCTCCAAGAGAATAAAGGTTTCCTTAGAGTATAAGAAATGAAAATGACTCTTCCCCTCCTTAAGTCAGCAAAGGTCTCCTAGCCTGAACGGTAAGATTGACCCTGTGCCCTCTCCCGCCCACTTCTAGGCAGACCACCAGGCCATCTTTTACAGGATCTCACCCCAAACCCAATGCAGGGGCCCCCCCGTCTGGAAGATAACCCCTGCTAATATACTATTGTTCACCAGTAATTGCTTTCCTTTCAGCTCCACCTTTCCTAAAGCCATGGGCAATTTCTCCCAGCATCTACCTTCTTGAAGCTTTTGTTTAAGTCTTTAAAAGACATGACTTTCCAAAGAAATAATTAAGGCTTTCATGCCCCACACTTTTAACAAATATATTTTGACCTCGTTCCATCCCTTATGGATGTGAGCAGTTTTCTGGCACTTTGAAGGGATTTCCATTCAATTATCCTCCAGAATCCTCTTTTCTCCTCTCCTTTCTTTCAGCACAAAAAGCTTCCCATTTGCCTCCAAAGGTGAAATTAGGTGCTTGCCCATTCAGCACCGGGCAGACTTTTAAATTGGATGAAATAATAAAGCTTCTTTGAATTTCAGGGCAGCCTTCACAGAAAGAAATTAGAATCTGCCCTCCGAAGCAGCTCCCTGACTCGTTGTCCTTCTATTCTCTCTGTGCTCTGGGGAAAGGGGCAAAGGTAGAGCTGGGATTCACAAAAAACCACAAAGAGCCTTTCTTAAAGAGTTTATTCAGGACTTAGGATAAAAGAAGCGTGATGGTCCCTCATCTCGCGATATTTCCGGGCCCCGCGATGTGCTGGTCTTCACAGCTCAGCATCTGACCCTCAGCCTCCGTACCACGCCTGGAAGAAAACCTTTCAGAGCAGGAATTGTGACTGCTGCCACGTTGTGAGTCTTTTGTTAATAGAACAGAATGAATTCAAAAGCAATTATGATTAAAATCAAACAGAAAGCATGAGGGGGGGAAAAAATGAACAGAAATGATAGGATTAACTTGACCAGTATCTTTTAACCTGAAGCCGACAACTCGCCCTGAACAGCTCGCCTGAACGTGGACAGTCTCTTTACATGCTACATAAAGCATCCAGCTGCTTCTCCCCCATTCAGGACAACCCCCACTAAACACACACACACACACAAATCCTAGACATCCTAAAGAACTATTTATAGGAGAGATCTGACCAGTTGTCAGCCTGTAGTAATTAGAGCTATTTTAAATAATTTCAATGGGAAGAGTATCACCCATATGTCTCCTACAACATGCCTGAAATACCTACCATTTACTGTTGTGCCGTGATGACTTCATTCCCAAAGAAAAGCAGGGAGTATATAGCCGAGTGACAGCCTGTCTTTGGGATAACCTGCCAAATGTATAATGAAATTGAGGGATTCACTTGTCTAATTAATTCAGTGTCACCTGGCAGAGGAAAGAGCTTAAATAACTTGTACAGAAAAGTTGAAGTTTCGATGCAGTTCTGGAGGAGGTGAGACAAAGCGAATGAGTGGAAAGCTCACAGGACTCCTGCAAGGGGTAAGGGGACAAGAGAGAATCCCAAACCAGTCTGCATAGACAGTATCTCCTGCTCCTCTGCTGTGTCCAAGGCCAAGATGAGTCTTCTTTTATTAAATCGTCAAAGCCTGGTCCATCTAATACTCCAAGGCCCTTCTGCAGAAGAGCTTTTTATGTGGTATGAGAACATTCACTCAAATGATATATATCCTCTGATCTAAATGGCCCTGTCCATGTGCTTCTTCCTTTGATCGACACAGTGTCCCCATTGTGCTTCTGAAGTCACATTAATCATCCTATGTTGTCCACATGGTGCTGGAGAAGGCTCTTGAGGGTCCCCTGGACTGCAAGAAGATCAAACCAGTCAATCCTAAAGGAAATCAACCCTGACTATTCATTAGAAGGACTGATGCTGCAGCCCCAATGCTTCGCCACATGATGTGAAGAGCCAGCTTATTGGAAAAGACACTGATGCTGGGAAAGATTGAGGACAAAAGGAGAAGAGGGTGGCTGAGAATGAAATGGTTAGGTAGAATCGCCAACTCAATGGACGTGAATTTCAGCAAACCCCAGGAGATAGTGAAGAGCAGGGAAGCCTTACGTGCTTCAGTCCATGGCGGCAAAGAGTCCATGCAAAGTCCACGGCATCGCAGAGAATCAGACACGACTTAGGAACTGAACTAGAGATGTCCAAATGGGGAAACAGAAACATTTAAAACACAGCTTGCTCTAAAATGTGCTGGAATATTTGAACCCACCAGGCAATCTCTGCCAAAACAGAAAGAAATACATGAAATTCACAACAGCTCCCTCCAGTCCAAAGGAAATAACAGCATCTCATGGTCAGCCATGGACTTCCCTGGTGGCTCAGAGGTTAAAGCAGCTGCCTGCAATGTGGGAGACCTGGGTTCAATTCCTGGGTCGGGAAGATCCCCTGGAGAAGGAAATGGCAACCCACTCCAGTATTCTTGCCTGGAGAATGACATGGACGGAGGAGCCTGGTAGGCTACAGTAAATGGGGTCGCAAAGAGTCGGACATGACTGAGCGACTTCACCTTCACCTTCATGGTCAGCCATGCAGACCCAGCCTCTGTTTTGGTGAAAATATGAAATTTCTCAGCTGTTACCTTACTGAAGTGTTTTCAGAAAGTTAAAGCACAGATTGCTGGGCCAACCCCCAGAGTTTTTGACTCAGTGGATCTAAGCTGGGACCTGAAATTTTACATTTCTAGCCAGTTCCCAGGTGCTGCTGCTGCTGCTGGTCTAGAGACCGTCTGAAGAACCACTGACCTTAATGACGAATCTCTTCACTGGGGAGATGGCCCCTCAGTCAGTCAGATCTCATGAACATGTCCCAGATTGGGGAATCAAACACTTTCATCTGTGTTTCTTTCTACATCCCTGCCATCCAGTTAAGGATTGTTAGCAACTAAGATTTATGGCGAAAATAATTTTTAAGTCTCAACCTACAGCACTGGAAAATGACTGAAAGAGAGTGTGAAATGTCTGTAGCACCTCATTTTCAGAAATCACTAAACATTGAAAGCAAGCTAACTGTCTTTCAGTGGATGACTGGTTAAACAAAGTCTGGTCAGTGGTCAAGAGTCTGCTCGCCCACTGCAGGGGCGCAGTTTCGATCCTTGGTCAGGGAACTTAAGGTCCTGCAAGCTGAGCAGTGTGTTGAGGGTTGGGGTGGGGAATACTTAAAAAAATAAAAAGAACAGTGGTGCATTCTTACAATGGAATATTACTCAGCAATGAAAGGGAATAGATTACTGATACAGGCAACCAGCTGGATGAATCTCCTGGGCATTGTGCTAAGTGAAAGCGCCAGTCTCAGTCTCGACAGGGTGCTTACTTATCCTTCTTTTCACATGAAATCCTTAAAATAATGAAATTAGAGTGATGAAGAACAGTTCATTCATTGTTTTAGGAATTAAACTGAGAAGAGGCTATAACTGCAAAGACATCAAGGAAGTTTTGGGGGTGAAAATGAAACAGTTCTCTGGGCTGATTGTTGTAATTATGTAAGTATGGTAAAATTTCATAGAACCTATGTTAAATTTTTTTAAAAGGAGTCCATGTAAGAACCAGTAGATTCTGTTTAAGATCTGTGATGAATAGTGTTCTGTTGTGTCAGTTTCCTGGTTTGGGTAACCGTGCTATCGTTATGTTAGGTGATATTGGGAAGCCAGGTGGAGAATATGAAAATACTGTGCTATTTCTGTAACTGTTATGTATGTCTGAAAGTCATTTCAAAGGAAAAGTTTAGTGACTGGGGAGATGGAATATACTTGAATAAATTCTAAATAAATAAAGACGGCAGCAGTTTGAGGTAGAAACACTTGGTGAGCCAGGAGAACAGGTTATGGTTCTGAAACTGTTACTAACACTGCATAGACTTGAGCAAGTTTCCTAACTTCTCTAAACTTTACTTTTCTCATCTGTAAAATGGGAAGAGGGGATAGACTATGTGACTTTCTAACATTTCTAGTTCTAGAGCAAAACCCTTGGACCAAAGTGTTTCCAATTATGCAAGCCTGCAGTCTTCTAAATCAGCTTCCTTATAAATTTTCTATAGGTTTCTGATTTTAACAACTCACCAAGAATTCCCTCCTTTGGTTTTTAATGCAGTTCCCAGCTATAGTCAGCAAAGATGCTTTGATTCTGCCCACTTTTTCCAAGCTTGAGGAAAATTCTCATCCCTCATGTGTCTCCACTCTTCTTGCCTCTAGGAGATACTCTAAGCTGAGCCCATGGTAGAGAGCCCCAAGCAAGGAACTGCTGCACATGCAGAAGACATAAGCCAGGGCAGGGCCATTAGATGATCAGGTCCATGATGTAAGGACTCAAGAAAATGCAGAGAAGCAAGCAGGGCTCATGGACAAGAAAAGCTTTCCTGAGTCTGCAGGCGCTGGACATACAGTCAGATGCCCCTGCTTCCTTAATAGCACACACTAAAACTTACTACTGACCAATGCCTGCATAACAAAGAAGACACGCTGGGGCTTCCCTGGTAGCCCAGTGGTAAGACATCACCTCCCCATGCAGGGGACCTGTGTTCGATCCCTCGTCAGGGAGCTAAGATCCTGCATGCCTTACTGCCAAAATACAAAAACATAGACAGAAGCAACACTGTAACAAAATTCAGCAAAGACTTTTAAAATGCTCCACATCCCAAAAGAAAGAAGACACACTAGCAAAGTGATCTTGAGTTTTTTAATGCCTTACCAGAAAGGCCATATGGGTTTATATTTAGGATATATTCAGTGAGAAGGAACAGACAATACCACCCCAACTGGCCCTTTTTTAAAAAAGGAAATTTAATGACACATGGAACTAGAAGTCCTAAAGTAGGGGAAGTCCCCCTGTTGGTGACTTTAGAACTGAGTTGTCCACACTGGGCCATTGTGTGCTTAAAATGTGGCTGGTGAGACATGAGATGTGTTTTAGGCATACAATACTCACTGGACTTCAGAGACTTTGTTCCAAAAAAACAGGAATGCAAAATATGTTATAATAACTTTATACAGATTATATAATTTGATTCTATTTTGAATAAACTAGGTTAAATAAAAAGATTTATTGTTTGACTGCACCATGTGACATGTGAGATCTTAGTTCCTCAACCAGGGATCGAACCTGTGCCCCTTGCAGTGGAAGCACAGAAGCTTAGCCACTGGCCCGCCAGTGAAAGGGAAAGTGTTAGTTACTCAGTTATGTCTCTTTGTGACCCCATGGACTATAGCCGGCCAGGCTCCTCTGTCCATGGAATTCTCCAGGCAAGAATACTGGAGTGGGTTGCCATTCCCTTCTATAGGGGATCTTTCTGACCAAGGGATTGAACCTGGGTCTCCTGCATTGCAGGTGGATTCTTTACTGTCTGAGTCACAAGGGAAGCTATATTCTTTACTTTTACCTGTTTCTTTTTCTGGTTTTAATGTGGTTCCAAGAAAATGTTAAATGCTTATGTGATTCACATTTTGTTTCTACTAAACAGTCTTGCTTCCGAGCAGTTTTTCTCCCCAGGAGATATCCGGCCATGTCTGAACCCAATTTTGAATGTCAGGGGTGGGAACGTTGCTGGCATCTGTTGGATTGAGGCCAGAGATGCTACAATGCTCAGGACAGACTGTACAACAAAGTGCTCTGGCCCAAAATGTCAACAGCTTCCAAACTGAGAAATGCTACAGCCCAGGATTTTCCTCTCTGCTGTTGACAAGACTGACTTCCTTTTAAGACCGATTTTCCTCGTGGTGAAACATGGCTATAGGACAGTCATCTTCCTTGTTGGTGTCTATGGAGGAAAAGGCAGACTGCCCTTTGCTCTTTCTTAAGATCAGAGAACTTTCCCCCTGACAGAAGAATCAAAATTTCAGGGGTTTATGTCTGGGATCAATGAATAAAGTACTATTTTATTAACAAATTAACTGCATAATAGAAAATAGACTTCTATTATGTAAGTGGTCTATTGTTATTCTCTGAAATAGACCTGGCTTTGGAACAGAATTGTTGCCAGGAGAAATGGCTGTGGATCACATGCAGTGACTTCAACAGACTGCTTTGAGTGATTCTCAGCATTTTCCATTATTGAATGAAGATGTATTCATTCCTACCACTGCACTGGCAAAATAGAGTGTTCTCATTAAGTGATGTTTAAACAATTAGTTTTATTTCTCTGCAAAACTGAATACCCAGCTATCTATTTGCAGGGTTATAAGACCATAATTTTTCTCTGTATTATTTGTTCTTTAGATGAAATTCAATAAACCATCCATGGCATTTTTAATTCCATTGATTTTCAGAAAATATAATAGAAGTTACGTGGAAGATTGGAGGGAGGAGGAACTGCAGTGTTTCAGCAGAGAGACACTCTCCATTTTTAACCGAATCAATATTCAATCACCTCAGGGCCAGAAAAGCACATCCTTACAAGGAAGGGAAGAGACGTGAAGTTTATGTTATCGGTGGGGGCGGGGGGAGGTGGTGAAATGTGCTCCTAATCTTTTCCTTTACCGAGAAGAACCCAAGATTTTTGAAAGCAGAAAGGCAAATGCCCCTTGTCCAGACAGTGCGATCAGATACTAAGTTCCACTCTTTCAAAAAGTCATTCCTTACGAGTACCCCCGCTCCCTTATTTTAGAGACACTGACCTGAGTTCGCTTTTCTCTTGCTCTGACAAACAGAGAAGTCTCTCCTTAAGAGTCTCATGTGATTGAAAATGTACTAAAGGGGCCACAGAGAAAAGAGAAGAAGAATCTGGACCTCACTGGGCCTAGACTCATGCCTCCCCTCAACCTCCACAGCCCCCTTCTGTGTCACCTCTCACCCGGGGCTCACTGTCAAAGTAAGTCTGGCCCTCAGTACAGCTCTGATTACCTAGAAAACTTGAAAATCCCTTTGGGGACATGAAGATGTACATCATCCTTCTAACTGTTCTGACCACTTCACTGCAGTTCACAATGTACCCTTCACTCCTAAAGGAGACTCAAAGAGAGGTATATTTCTTGCACAATAGCATTAGTTAATTGCTGTAACAGAGAAGACCCCGAATCATAATGGCTTAACAATGGAAAAGTCGTGCTCACCCACTTCAATGCCTTTGGCCCTGGTTGGGGAGGACCAGAGAGGTCTGTGCAGGGACTCAGGTAGACGGCTCCCCCATGTGCTTTCCAAGCCTGCCTTGGGGCCGCCTTCTAGCAGGTAGGTAGGAGGCATAAGCAATGCTTAACCACGTCTCTGCCACCTGGGTGCCACCAACATCTTTTGCACCCATCAGGGAACCATATAACACCCCTGCCTGGGCAGCCGCTTCCCAGGGGGCACTCGGTACTGTTGACGGGCCTATGAATTTGGGGAGGGGACAGTCAGCTCTCTTTGCCACAGACATCATACCAGCAATCTCAAGGCCTCCCAGAAGGACCGAAAACAGTTCTCAACATTACAGTTACTCTAAAAGCCCAGTGCCTGTTGCTTAAATGGCATACTTGTCCCTTGCAGCAGGATACAGATGACGCAGTTTCCAAAGGTTGCTCACTGTAATTTGGGGAGGTGGCAGGAGTCACTGCATTTTGAGTTCATACAAGCTGGTTATAAACCGCAGCTCTGCTACTCCTGTCTCAGTGAGCTTGGGCAAGCTCTCAGGCTGACTCCCTATCTCTAAAAAGAGCCATTGCTAGTAAATGTTTCCGTTTTTGTGATGGAGATTGTTATTTTAATCAGAACACTTTTTCCAACCCTGCTTCAAATAAATAATAAATCCAGTCTCCTTGAAGATCCATGAAACAGTTAAGATTCTAATAAGCCTTCAATTAGAACTGGTTGGACTGATGTTGAAGCTGAAGCTCCAATACTTTGGCCACTTGATGCAAAGAGCCAACTCACTGGAAAAGATCCTGATGATGAGAAAGATTGAGGGCAATGGGAGATGGGGGTGACAGAGGATGAGATGGTTGGATGGCATCCCCGACTCGATGGACATGAGTGTGAGCAAACTCCGGGAGATAGTGAAGGACAGGGAAGCCTGGCGTGCTGCATTCCACGGGATCAAAAAGAATCGGACATGACTTCACAACAATAAAAGAAGACTTGTCTTTGAAAACAGACATTTTAAACATCCTGCTGCTGCTGCTAAGTCACGTCAGTCATGTCCGACTCTGTGCGACCCCATAGACGTCAGCCCACCAGGCTCCCCCATCCCTGGGATTCTCCAGGCAACAATAACTGGACTGGATTGCCATTTTCTTCTCCAGTGCATGAAAGTGAAAAGTGAAGGTTAAGTCGCTACCTTCCTTTTAATTTTTACAAACCTCAAACTGAAAAAACTTCACGTTTTGAAGCAAAACATATTTGTTTGGCTTCGCTTACTTTGTTGTATTATTTATTTTTTAATGTATGTCTTTGGGATGTGTTTTGTAAATGGCCATCTTCTTGTGTGGAGTTGTACAGATGTATTTGCAATGAATCCAGAGAAATCAGTCATTTATGAGATTTTCATAATCCTTAAATCTGAAGAAATGATAATAGACAATGTTAGTATAAATGGGCCCAGATTCCCATCCTTCAATGTTCCAGAGGGATTCCATCAGCTTCTGGACATTCTCAGTCTGATTAGATGCAAAACCATTGCCTCCTGAGCTATAAATACCAAAGAGGGTCATTCCAGCCTAAAATATAGAACAATTCTATAGCCGTTTATTAGTTTTAACCTTGTGATTGTCTTCCATGCTGATACTGTTTTAGGCCACCATTCAAATAAAGCAGCTTAACAAGAGGAAGGCTTTTGTCATGACAAAGAAGGAAAAAACGAAAATAACAAGGAGAAGTAAAGCTGAGTCCAGAGCGCACAGCAGCCTTCGCCCTCGCTTGTGTCTGCATCCCTCCTCTTCCCGTGGTTAAGTCGCTTAACTTTGACCCTACACAGTCCCTCACCAAGTCACAGGGTCAGGGGACAGGGAGGGATGGGGAATGGGATGAGGTGGACGGCAGAGGGTGGAGCTCATGTCCTGGCACGGGAAGTCCCAGATGAGCTGGAGCCAGACGGCAAGTCATCGGTGAAAGCCATGACCTGACCTAGAAGCACCAACTCAGGCTAGGAGTTTCAAAGAATTTAAAGCAACGGTAGATGGTGACTGCAGCCATGAAATAAAAAGATGCTTGCTCCTTGGAAGGAAAGCTATGACATACCTAGACAGCATATTAAAAAGCAGAGACATCACTTTGCCCACGTAGGTCCATCTAGTCAAAGCTATGGTTTTTCCAGTAGTCATGTATGGATGTGAGAGCTGGACAATAACAATGGGTGAGCACCAAAGAATTGATGCTTTTGAATTGTGGTGCCGCAGAAGACTCTGAAGAGTCCTTGGATAGTAAGGAGATCAAACCAGTCCATCCTAAAGGAAATCAACCCTGAATATTCATTGGGAGGACTGATGCTGAAGCTGAAGTTTCAATACTTTGGTCACCTGATGCAAAGTCAACTGACTGGAAAAGACCCTGATGCTGTGAAAGACTGAGGGCAGGAGGAGGAGGGGAAAACAGGAGGAGATGGTTAGATTGCATCTCTGACTCAGTGGACACGAGTTTGAGCAAATTACAGGAGATAGTGAAGGACAGGGAATCCTGAGGTGCTGCAGTTCATGGGGTCACAAAGAGTTGGACACAACTTAGCAACGGAACAATAACGAAGTGGAAACTGAGTCAGATTGGAGGTTGGGCGAGGATCAGTGGGAGATACCTGATTGCCTGCCATGACTAGCTCCCTAGCTTGACTTGGTGCCTCATCCCTCACTGCGGAGCGAACTGGAACACTGGGAAGTCTTCAGGAGCAAGGCTAGGTCAGCCGCTACAAGTTCTTCTGTAACAGGAACAAATGACTGTGCCTCGGGACCCCTTTCTCCATTTGCCCATTGAGTGTGCTTGTCCCTGAGGTGCTCAGGCCAAGGAGAGTCAGGGGCAAGCAAACAAATGCAGTATGGTGAGTGACAGGCAGAGAGCATTCTGGGAGAACAGAGGAGGACCACGTAAATCATAGCAAACAAAGGGGCAGATGACGAGGGAGAGGGTGGCAGAGGCCTGGGCCGTGTTCCTAGTGCTCCAGACCCCATAGCAATCAGCAGAATGAAATGGGCTCTAATATCAGTAATCAATTTCCTTATAACAAATCACCCAAAACATGTATTATGGCTCCCCATTCTGTGGGTTGGCAGTTTGGGTGGGGCTCAGCAGAGGCATTCTTTTGCAGACTTTCCCGGGGTTATTTGTGTCTGCAGTTACTTAGTGGCCCAGCCAGGGTGGGATGATCTAATATGGCCAGACTGTTGATGCTGTTTCTTGGGTTTCTCTTTCCACATTGTCTCAGAGGGCCAAGAAGACAAAGTCCCAGAAACAAGGGCTTATCAAACTTCTGCTTATGTCATGTATACTAGCGTCCATTTGACCAAGGCGAGTTATTTGCCAAGCCCAGAGCCATGCGGGGAGATGTGGATACACATGGATGGATGCGTACACAGGGAATGGATGTCCCAGAGGTGTGTTCACAGGGGTGGTTATTGTAACCATCTGCAGAGCTCTCTTGTCTGCCTTACCCCAGATCTGATGTTAGATTCTGTTGAAGTGTTCCCGCTTCACCTGTCTCCAGCTTTCAACAAGGAACCACGTTAAGCTAAGGGACCTGAATCTGGAGTCGTCTCGAGTAACAGCTGCAGCCTCCAACCCCTCCCCAACTCCTGGAACCAGGACCTATCTGGTCAAGATGGAGTCTCAGCCTGCCTCACAGGTTACCTTTGCCAAGAGTCAAGAAGCAGCAGCGGATTCATGTTGATGTGTGACAGAAAACAACAAAATTCTGTAAAGCAATTTTCCTTCAATTAAAAATTAAATAAACTGAAAAAAAAAAAAAAAGAGGCAGTGACCTGGGTGAGGTCAACTAGTCATTCACAGCCCAGATGCCAGAGGAACAAAGGAAAAGAGAAGCTGCTGAGGAAGACAGATCTATGGGAACTTGGTGGATATCTGAGAGAGCAGAGGGGGTCTTGACAGCTTTGTGGTCCTAACGAATTTCTGACATCTAACTTCTAGAGGTCACAAGCACTCAGCACGTTCACATTTCAACAAGACCCATCATGCGTGTGTGCGCGCATCCTCAGCCACTCAATCGCATCTGACTCTTTGCAACCCCATAGGCTGTGGCCCGCCAAGCTCCTTTGTCCATGGGACTTCCCAGGCAAGAATACTGGAGAGGGTTGCCGTTTTCTACCCCAGGGGATCTTCCTGACCCAGGGATCAAACTCACATCTTCTGTGGCTCCTGCATGGGCAGGCAGATATTTTACCATTGAGCCACCCGAGAAGTCCCACCAACACAGTGACCTCCACCCAAAAATATATCTCTGCTCCAACCCGACTAGAATATACACTTAAGAACTCTTCACAAGAACATAAAATCTCAACATCGTGAGGAATTAGAGAGGCTTCTGGCCTGACCGCTAATTTTTTCTGATGGGTAAACTGAGACCCAAGACGGTTAAGTGATCAACAAAGTAATAAGTGCAGAACTGTGAGAGGTGTAGCAAAAGAATTAAGAACACAGACTTAATCTGACCTAGATGTCCAAGACTTGCAATCCCCTGGAGGGTATGGTGGGCTTCCCAGGTGGTGCCAGTGGTAAAGATCCCGCCTGCCAATGCAGGAGACAGAGGAGACGTGGGTTCAATCCCTGGGTCAGGAAGATCCCCTGGAGGAGGGCATGGCAGCCCACTCCAGTATTCTTGCCTAGAGAATTCTGTGGACAGAGCAGCCAGGGGTCCCAAGGAACGGGACACAACTGAAGTGACTTAGCACACACACGCATGATAGCTGTGTGTTTTACTGAATAGGATAGCTGTGGGTTTTACTTCCATACTTGATTAAATCAAATGAGATTTTCCAGCTAATCCAATGATTCGAAAAGATGTAAAGAATCTGAATAATCCTATTTGAAATAAGTCTTATTCCTGGAACTCATATGACCGTAACTCTTCACTTAGAAAAGAATCAAAGACAGATCACAAATCTCCATTGAGCAACATCACTTTTCTATTAGACTTTCTTTGGCACATTAGACATTTTTTAATATACTTTATTTTTAGAGCAGTTATAGTTATTCAAAAAACACATTAAACTTTTCAGCAAGATGTTTTTTATTAAAGCATAAAAATAGGCCTAGTCTGTCACTATCATAATAAAAAATGCTGAGCTGCTAAGATCAAAGACAGTTTTATGAAGCTCTGTATATTTTCTTGGGTAGGTACACTTGCAAACCCTAGGACTTGCAATCACAGCTCTAATTTACTGAAGAAAGAAAAACCTTTTCCTCCCACACGTGTGCATGCTAAGTCACCTCAGTCATGTCTGACTCTTTTGGGACCCACCATGGACTGTAACCCGCCAGGCTTTTCTGTCCATGGAATTCACCAGTCAAGAATACTAGAGTGGGTAAGCCATTCCCTTCCTCAGTACAAAAAAAAAAGTTTAAAAAGAAAGTCTCCCAACATTGTCAAGTGTCTCCTGGAGGGAAAACCCTTCTCAGCTGAGGATTGCTGATCAGAGGAAATCAAGATAATTAGGAGCCTACATTTAACACAATCTATGCTTTCTTCACCTTCTATTTCAAGTTGCAGAAATAATTAGAGCTACATTTGCTGATGATGTCAGCTAAGTGTTTGCCGTTCTGTCATTTAATTCTCACCACAATTCTCTAACAGGTTTTACTAAGATCTTTGGTGAAGGTTCAAGACTAGATGAGAAAAGGAAGGACTGTGATCAGTTCAGTTCAGTCGCTCAGTTGTGTCCAACTCTTTGCGGCCCCATGGACCACTCAATGCGCTAGGCCTCCCTGTCCATCACCAACTCCTGGAGTCCACCCAAACCCATGTCCATTGAGTCAGTGATGCCATTCAGCCATCTCATCCTCCGTCATCCCCTTCTCCTCCTGCCTTCAATCTTTCCCAACATCAGGGTCTTTTCAAATGAGTCAGGTCTTCGCATCAGGTGGCCAAAATACCGGAGTTTTGGCTTCAATATCAGTCCTTCCAGTAGACTTATGGAATATTGACTGAAGTGAGATGAAGGTCTATCAGAGCCCTGAGTGGAGCAATGCGGATGTTGTATGTCAACTCCGGATGTTTCATTCAAGGTCGATCTTTTGCTTTAAAATCTAGATTACATATTTTCTTCACACACTTCTTCCTCAGTATGCTGCCAAGTCACTTCAATCGTGTCTGACTCTGTGCGACCCCATAGACGGCAGCCCACCAGGCTCCCCCATCCCTGGGATTCTCCAGCGAGAACACTGGAGTGGGTTGCCATTTCCTTCTCCAATGCGTGAAAAGGAAAAGCGAAAGTGAAGCCGCTCAGTCATATCCGACTCTTCGCCACCCCATGGACTGCAGCCTTCCAGGCTCCATCCGTCCATGGGATTTTTCCAGGTAAGGGTACTGGAGTGGGGTGCCATTGCCTTCCTCAGTATAAGTCCTTCATTTATTTTATAAAGGCCCAACAACAGTGAGATCCGCTGGGCTTTTAGCAAATGAGGAGGATATCACCCAAACTCATTTACTTATGTAAAATGTGCCAAGTCCCTAAACCATTGGTTTCAATGGGTTTCTGTCCCAAACCTAAACAGATTCTTGGTGGGAGTGGGGCTTTATGTGTTTAGCAAGCTAGTTCCTCCAAAGAAATAGAGGAATTCAAATTGCTTAGAACTTTGGACGTAACAGATATCATGCTAGAAATAGCATTTGTCATCTTTACCTAATCCTTTCAACACCCTGTGATGAGGGGCATTATTGTTATCTTCAGTTTTGTGGTGTAACAGCTGAGGCTCTGAGACCTCTAGCCTCACAGCTCTGTGGTGGCAGAACTCACACTTGGACTTAGATCTGTGCAGTAACAACGTGGATGCCCTTGGGATCTTAGCACTTTTCCTAGAATTCTCACCAACCCCATTAGTAGTACTGATTAAAGGGGGAAATGCATGCCACTTAAATGAGAGGGAAGCTTTAGATTAAATATGTGTGAGAACATTTGATCGTCTAAGTGGCCCTGGAGGTAGACAGGTATATCTGGCAATATCTTGTGTGTGATATTTTGGGTAAAAGTGGAGCTGAGAGAGTGGAAGTTAAAGAACATAACTCAGTCAGCTAGAGGAGTATGTTTCCACGAAGAAGCAGGAGTTATAGAAAAAGTGAGAGGGGAGAATTGAGTTTGGGAAGTAGCCTTTGCAAATTGGAGAGTCTTTCTCTGAGGAAGGTCTTAACTGTTTAAAAAAAAAAAAAAAATCCATTGAGCTTGCTTGCTCAACATTTCCTGTTAAGGTGCCTTTCTCCCTCTGGTTTTGCAGTGAGATCCCAATGAATCAACTGTGTGTCCAAGAGTCCATGAGGGCCCCCTTTACCTACTCTTCACATCACTGCATGGAAGGAAACCTCAGAAGAAGGAGAAGAGGGGAGAGAATACCAGTTGTCTTTTCAATCCAGCACTCTGGATTGTCAGAGATTAAGGGAGTGCACACATGGGCAAGCTACTCTTCCCAAGTCCATAAGCATCCTCCATTTGTTGCTCAGAGACTTAAGTCATCCCCAGATATTTAGGTTTCCTTGACAAGCCTACAACAGGAGCATGTTCTATCTGACATTAGATGTTCAGTGGTATTGGCTGGGGGGCGGGGCAGGGTTCCTCCTATTCCAAGATCTCTGCTCCAAGACTCCAAGAGTGAACTGAGAAGGACAAAGCAATCCCACAGCCAGGTGGGTTGAGTTCCCTGCTAGGAAGCCAGGTGGTCAGTTTCCTCTGGAAACAAGATTTTGGAACAGAAGCGTCTGAGGCAGCCATCATCCCAAAGGGATGCCAAAGGGTTCTTGAGCCCCTTCTGTGAAGCAGCTCAAATCTGATGATAATTCAGACGTGTTTGTTTCATCCCTCCAGATGCTCTTTGTCAGTTCTGCACACCTGCCCATTTCCAGGTCTTAGGGGACATGGACACCATCTGCACGAAAACATCAATTTTAATCAAAAATCTGGCAGAAAAGCTCAGTTTTAGTCCTAAAACCAAAATAGATATATGAAGAAATAGAGTACCAAACTCATGAGAAATTTTTTAAATAAAAAGCAATTTTGAATATGTATCATACCTTAATTGAACCACTTCAAAGACAATCTCCTCCTCAGATCTGGAGCTGAGATGTTTGCTTGTTTGGGGTGTTCAGAGAACTTCTGGGCAAACTGGAAGAACCCCACAGATGAATCTGAACCTCGGAGTCCACACTGGGCTGACCACAGGGCCTGAGACGGGGAGGCACAGAAAACAGCCTTACTGTTTGCAGAGCTGTTGGAGCCCAGCCACTAGTTACCAATCCAGCCAGCAAGAGTGTTCCCAAACTCCTCTTGGTCCCTTGAAAGTAGGCCCTCTGTGCGGATTCAAAATCCAGAGCCCTCAAAGATACAGGAAGAGAAGAAGAAGTTAAGACTAAAAATGCAGAAGAGCAAATCGCAACCTATGATCCTTTTATTTCTTCCCAGAAGCTCGACTTCTGGTAACAACAGATTACAATCACAACCCCCAACTTCTTCCAAGCTGATCCATGGCAGGTAGCAACTGTTTCCAGTTGGAGATCTTCACTTGGGTTTTATTTCAAGTCTGTAAGGCTGTGTGTCTGTGTGTGTGTGTGTGTGGTTTTAGGGTGTGCGTGTATGTGTGTGTGTGTGTGTGTGTGTGTGTGTGTGTGTGTGTGTGGCTTTTGTTTGGGGAGGCAGACGGAGAATCTTAAAGAAGACAATTCATAGGTTTGGGAGTTTCTGGGGTTTGGGGTTTTTTTTGAACTTTTGTTTTGACAAGAGATTACAGGTGTTCCCATTTGGAACATAAACTATATTTTAAAATAATAATAATAAATTCCTGAAAGTCCCTTTGGCCCAAAAAAGGAAAAACAGCAGACAGACAACCTTTTGGGAGACGATCCCTTTTTGGCAGGCATTGAATTGTCCTGGATAACATTATCCAGATTGCAGACTGCAAAGGTGCAGGAGGGGCCCGCCTGAGATCTGGGACTTATTAACTGCGAGAGCAGCCCTCCACGCTTGTCAGTTCTGCTCGCAGCTGCAAGAGAGGATTCTGGAAGCAGGATGCAAGGTGCTGTCCTTCCTTAGCAGAAGGCCCCTTTTCTGCCGTGAATTGTGTTTAGCCGGTGACTCCCCTCCAGCCCCCACCAGCCAAGTACAGGCTTTTTTTTTTTTTTTTAAGGGAATGTAGGCAACAGCTCCTAATATAGGAAAGGGAAACACCTTTCTAATCAGAAGTGCTTCTAATTAGAACGAATTACCAAACCTGCCCTACAGTTAATTGCTGCAAACAAAATCACTAAAGAGCAATTAACAAGTGAAGGCAGGAGCTGTCAATTGATCCTAGAAAGAAAGAAAAGAATAAATAGAAAAGAAGCAGTGTGAGGAAGGAAGGAAGAAGGGAGAGAGGGAAGAAGGAAAGGGAGGTGGGGAGGCGGAGAGACTTAAATCCAGTGTAATCTGTCAGGAGCATGTATACGGTTGTTTTAAATCATCTCTCTGCTTCTCCGTCATCCTGTAAATGTTCACTTGTGAAATCTCAGGGCATTAAGTCTGCCAAAAGCATCAGGAGTGAATTAGGCAGTGAAAGTAGACAGCAAGTGAAAAAACAACCCAGACCCGTTATTTATGTATTGTTCACCTGAATTTCCCAAGCTTCCGCTAGGCTCACATGGATCCCAAGTTGGCTGGAGACATCTGTTTTTCCAGTTTTGTCAACATCTCCAGAATTCCTTTGTATAAGTTATGATTTTGCCCAAAGCTTAGAAACTGGTGTGTTGATTTCACAGCAAACATTTGGTTTATCTCTGAACTGGAGAAACAGAAATTCCTGAACTCCAAGTCCTTGCACGTGACGCAGTTCACACAAGAATTTTTTATATCTGCACTTATAGGTTGAATTGTGCCTCCCACTGCCAAAATGATTCACATGTTGTAATCCTAATCTCCAGTCTCTGAGAATATGAACTTATTTGGAAATACAGTTGTTGAAGATGTAATTAGGGTTTCCCCGGTGCCTCAGAGGTAAAGAGTCTGCCTGCAACGCAGGAGTCACAGGAGACGTGTGTTCGATTCCTGACGTGTGTCAAGAAGATCCTTTGGAGGGGGGCGTGGCAACCTACTCCAGTATTCTTGCTGGAAAAATCCCATGAACAGAAGAGCCTGGTGGGCTACAGTCCATGGGGTCTCAAAGAATTAGACACAACTGAGCATGCACGCATGCACACATGAAGATGTAATTAGTTTCGATGAGGTTAACTAGAGGAGGAAAGCTCCCAATCCAATGACTCACATCCCTATAAAAAAGGGAAATTTGGACACAGAGACACATACAAAGAGAACTCCACATGAAGATGAAGGCAGAGATCGACAGACCAATGTGCAGCAAGCCAAGGAACACCAACGATGGCCAGTGGACCAGGAGAAGCTAGAAGGAAAGCGTGGAATAAATGCTTCCTTGCAGCTCAGAAGGAACCAACTCTGCCTACATCTTGATCTTGGACTTGAAGTCCCCAGAACCGTGAGACAATACATTTCTACTGTTTAGTTATAGTTTCCCAGCAAAGTAACACTCCTCCTGGGTCTGATCTTGAGTGGCCTCATCCTGCAGCAGCTTGAAGCAAGGCCAGAGATGGAGGTCAGGTCTCAGAGGAAAGGCCCTGAATCCTAACCACTAGACCAGTGTTCAGTGACAAGGCCCTGGCTCTGCGGCTTTGTGGAAAAGAATTCCCACAAAGACAGAAGGTTGTGAGACAAGTCTATATGTGTAGACAGATAAGTGAGCAGACTTGCAGAGAGAACCGTGCCCTTCTGGCAGTTTAAATCTCTTATATGAGGCATGTCTTCTGGTTTCCTCCTGCCAGTCATCTTGCTTTGCCTGATTCAGAGTCACAACTTGGTGTATCTCAGGATCCTGGCAGGCAGGGATCAGCCCAGGCATCTCTCCCTCCTGGAAGCCCCTCATAATATATCCTCTCCCTGAAGGATGGGTCAGGAGCCCTCCGCAGCATTCTCACAATGTCCTGCACCTGCCTTCAGTATGTCTCTTAGCCAGGATGGATTCTACCGCAAAGGCCTGTGGGGAGTCAGCATCACTTACTATGCAGTGGTGCCCTCCTCCCTGTCTAACCTCCAAGGAGCCTTTCTGCACATGTATGATTGGGGAAGTCTCCTAAAGATGAGAATGAGAAATAAGCAGTCTCTTCTCTCTGAGCAAGACCCAGCCTGATCCCACCATGGCCCTGCTGTTTTTCGTCTTGGAGTATCGGTCCACAGAGAACCAGCTGCAACCGTTTGCCTCAGGGGCTGACCTATCTCCTACTTCAGTTCTACCTTATGCTGTCCTCCTCAGCGGGCCCTCTCTGGTGCCCGCATTTGCCACCACCGTCATTTAGTCCTTTGCCACCTCCTAGCCGCCCTGCCTGCCTCTCAGATTTCCTCACCTTGAACGTCTACTGCACCTGGGGGAGATTTCCGCACCACAGCCCTGACCCTAGAACCATTCTTCCATAGGATTAGAAGAATAATAAAAACAGTAAGAATAATAATCTCTCAGGTGCATTTTATATGCAGGCATTGTGGGAGACACAAGGAAGGCAAAGAAAATCAAAGAAATGTCTACTCTCTAGGAGCTCCCCAGCCTACTGATGTGGGTGAGGACAGACACAGCCTAGATCACTGGGTAGAGACATACTCCAGGCAGGTGCAGGACATTGTGGGAATTCTGCGGAGGGCTCCTGACCCATCCCTCAGGGAGAGGATATACTATGAGGGGCTTCCAGGAGGGAGAGATGCCTGGGCTGAGCCCTAACGCACTGGCTCTCAATTCTAAGTGCACACAGCAGTCACTTAAGAAGTTTCACAATTGTCAAGGCCTGTGTCCAATGGGCCTCCAGACCCTGAGGTCTGGGGGTGGCTTGGGTTTGGAAGTTGCACAAAACCTCCTGGTGAGTGAAACACGTAGCCCATTTTGAGAACCTCTTTCCTAAGGCACTGACTCTCTGCACCTTGAAATCATCTGAAGGGTTTTCACAAACTCCAGTGGCTGGTCCTACCCAGGAGAGATTTGATTTAATTGGTCTGGGTGTGGAGAGGGATTAAAGAATTTTTTTTAACTCACCCCCAGTAAGGGGGTTATGTGTAGACAAATTCAAGAACCACTAACTTGTAAGGATGCATCTCAAAATTGAATGTACTTAGAAATCATCTTGAGATCCTGTTCGTCGGCAGATCTCCAATCAGTAGCCTAGGATGGGAGGATCCCCTGGAGGAGGGCATGGCAGCCCCCTCCAGTGTTCTTGCCTGGAGATCCTGTGGACAGAGGACCCTGGCAGGCTACAGTCTAAGGGGTCGCACAGAGTCAGACACGACTGAAGGGACTTAGCACAGCACAGGATGGGGCCTAAAATGCTACCTGTGTAAGGACTCCAGGTGCTCGTGTTGCCAGTCTGGAAGCTGCAGTTTGGAAAGCAAGGCCTTAAGAAGGAACACAGTTTCTCCAGGTAGAGAGAGTGTGGTCCTGCACCAGCAGGGTGGAGACAGGAGAACAGGATGTGGACTAGAGAGGCTCTTGGGGGTCATTCAGTGGATCTGGTGTTTGATGTGGATGTGAGGCATGGGACAGTCCAGGGCACCGGTCAGGTTTCTAGCAAAGAAGCCTGACCTGCCTAATTGACCACAGAACATCCCAAGCAGCGCCAAAGTCTTGCTAACTTCATGGTCCGTTTCACATTTTCCAAACTCATCAAAAGTCTTCTCATTGTTCATCTTCACAGACAGAACTAACCACGCCTTCCTTGTTTTTCTGTCCTCTTTTGCCAACACCCAGAGTACAAACGCAAATGCTTCCAGTGGCCAATTTGTTATGGGCTTGAGTGAAGCAGTCTGGATGGGTGTGAAGGGAAAAGTAAAAGTTCCCTTCTGCTACCAACCCACTAATGTATATTATGATATTAATATTAATTAATTATACCTTAAGAATATATTATAATGCTCAATTAATGTCTTCACAGTAATTAATACAAAAAAGACATTAAAGGGAAATAATGATTTGAACACATTGATTTTGCATCAGAAAAATAAATAAAAGCTAGAAGACAGTAAAACATTTTTTAAATACTGAAAAGTTTAAAATTTTTAATGTCAAAATATTTTTTAAATGATAACATAAATTTCTTGATAAATTGACATCTTTAAAATGCTGAAAGGAAAATGTCTGCTAATCCAGAATTATAAATCTAGAAAAATTATCCTTTAAAAATGAGGGCAGAATAAGACTTTTTGAAATTTAAAAAAAACTGAAAGAACCCACTTGCCAATTATCCTGCTCTTCATGAAACTCTTCAGGTTGCAGGGAAGTGAGTCTAAAGGGGCACTTGGATCTATGGAAGGAGTGAAGAGCCCCAGAAATGGTAAACACACAGGTTAATATAACACAGTGTTTTAAAATTCCTTTAAGAGACAACTGAGCATTTTAAGCAAAATCACAATAGTATATTGTAGAATTTTTAAAATAAGCACAAGTAAAATTTAAGATAGCAATAACACGAAGAATGGGGAGAAATTACCTTATCCCATTGCAAAGATTTTACATTTTATCTGAAGTGATACAATATAAATTCCAATGTGACTGTGATTAATTAAACATGCATAATGTAATCACTACAGTAACCAATGCAAAAGAATACAAAGAGGGGAAAGCTAAAAAGTCAATACAGAAAATAAGATGAAATAGTATTTCAAACAGATATTTATTGATGTATAAAAAAGAAGCAAAACTCCATGATAGTATTTTGGAATGGATGTCTGATAGGTAAAATTATTTTAAAACGCAGGGAAATGATTACCACCGAAGTCAGGGAGTGATTACCTTCGGCCTGAAGAAGCGGGGATGAAAGGGAAGAGGCATGAGAAGGATTCTGGAAATGCTGAAATGTTCTATTTCCTGACCCCATGGATGTTTGCTTCTTTTCATAGCTTTGTTTTGTGTACTTTTCTATATGTAGCCTATAGTTCGGAATTATTTAAGTTTTTAAAAATCAGTGAGAAGAAATTAAAAGCATTGGCTCCCACCTACCACTAGGACTTGGACAGCAAGGAGATCAAACCAGTCAATCCTAAAGGAAACCAACCCTAGATATCCACTGGAAGGACTGATGCTGTAGCTTCAATACTTTGGCCAGTCAATGCAAAGAGCTAACTCACTGGAAAAAACCATGATGCTGGGAAAGATTGAGGACAGGAGAAGGGGATGACAGAGAAAGAGATGGTTGAAAAACATCACTGACTCAATGGACGTGAGTTTGAGCAAACTCCGGGAGATAGTGATGGACAAGGAGGCCTGGAGGGCTGCAGCCCATGGGGTCGCAAAGAGTCTGACTTTGACACAATTTAGCAGCTGAACAACAATAACAACCACTAGGTCTTAGGAGAGGTTATCTTCTCAATTCCCGGTTTTCCAAGTCCTCCTGAAGGGATTTTTGCGAATGATTGCATCCTCCTAGCTGCCTCCACTGACCCAAGCTCACAGTTGTCCCAAATGTGGGCTCTTTAGCAGCAGAGGCAAAGATCAAGCGTCCCCGCCCAAGAGACGCTGAGTCCAGCTGCACCAGAGTAGGGCAGAAAAAGCTCGCACGTCACCAGGAGAGCAGTACCTCCGAGGGTGAGCTTTGGGACATTTTTTAGCAAGCCAAGTTCCTGCCAAGCAAGATGCATTTTCAAGTAGAGCTGAAGATGTGCCTTGTATCTGTCTTCACGCAGAGCAAACCTCTAACCCACGTTCCTCACTCAGGCGCTCACACAGTACCCCTATGACTCCCTGTCCTCTACCCTGATTCCTGCTGGGCCGAGATACTGAGATCAAGAGCTAGACTTAGTGGTACAGAGGCTAAGACTCTGTACTCCCAATGTAGGGGACCAGGAGTTCGATCCCTGGTCAGGGGACTAGATCCCACATGCCACGACTAAGAGTTTGCATACCTCAACCAAGATCAAAGATCTCACACGCTGTGTCTATGACCTGATGCAGCCAAATAAATAAATATTCTTTAAAAAAGAAAAAAAATACTACACTTAAATTTGATGCTATCACTTCCAGGGTAACCTTTGTCAGATCACTCATCCTCTCTAAGCCTTAAACTCTTATTCTTGAAGTGGTGGTTTTATCCCGACCTCCACAGGCTTGAGAGAACATGCAGGAGTGATCTGGGCTGGCTGGGCTGTGAGCGCCAGCAGTGGGAGCAGAGAGTGCCAGGTGCCTGATTCAACCTCTCTAGCAGCAGCCCCCACCCCTGCCATCCTGAACGCCCATGAGCCCAGCCCCGCACCCACCCTGCATTCCTGCTGGCACGCCTGTGGCCAGGTTGGGTAGACTCTGGACAGGCCGTTTGCTCACTCGAGTCCTGTGTATTCTGGGGGCAGCGAGAGTGTCACAGTTAGACCTCCACTTCAGTTCGAAGATATCCGTGCTTCACCAGGGGGGATCAGAGGGTGGGCGGGATAGGAGGGGCCACAGGGGAAGGCGCCCCTTAAGTGAGCACTGAGGTCAAGCCGTGCTGACCACCTCCAGCCTCGGAACACACATCTTGGGATTTTAAGTTAAACACCAGCAGGATTGCTTCACACATGTTTAATTGTAGTTTTCCATGATCTGGGTAATGTTTTTCAAGGAAAATGCATTTTCTGTGGTTTACCCAGCTGAAGACCAAAGAAATAAGAAAAATGTCAGTAAACCAGGGAGACAGGGTTGACAACTCATGTAATGATGCTTGATTTCAGTTGAACATTTGTCCAGACTCTTGCAGGGGACATTACTATGGCTCAGCAGCTTCGGCACCTCAGCTCTCGGGGTCCATTCAGGGCTCTGTGAACATTTTCCTTTACTGTATTTTGCATAATGATTAAGACCCAACTTTTCTCCTCAGTGACCTGCCCGCCTTTTAGCTACTAGGGCAAAGAGCACAGTGTTTCAGGGCACAGAGTCCAGCTGCCTGGATTTCAGTTTTGGCTCCAAGTGGCTCAGTTTCCTCATCTGTAAAATGGGCGACAGCACCCTCCTTATAACATAGGCTGTCCTAAGGATAAGTGGACGATCCCCAGGTAAAACGCTGAGGCCAGCACCTGGCACACGGGGAGGCCTCAGAAAGCGCATCTCTTATTATGATTCAGGAAACCTCAATTCCTCCAGTTTCACATTCTCTGTTGGGTTTTCTTAGAAACATAAGCCAAGGAATTTCTGCCTCAGACAAATTAAGGTTTTTTTGTTTTTTTTCTTTTTCAGTCTCATACGAAAGGAGGCCTACCCCCTGGTTAAATAGTTCTAGTTACCAAAGAACACACTCTTATCTCACCAGCTATAACTTTTCATAACTTATTAGATTCACTTAAAGTGATTTTAATTACACTCTAGTTTCTCTACATACAAAATGAAATGCTGGCAAGTAATTGTATTTGCCCCATCTATTATGTTCAGAAAGAAATTAGAATAGCTTAGTGCACCCTTACTGTCCAAAGGCCTCTGTAAGAAAGGAACTTGCCAGGATTTACTGAGCATGTCAGCCCCTCGAGAGTCAAGGGGGATTGGGTAGGGAGTGGGTCGATGCTGTCAGTCAGTCTTTCTGTGATGACAGCCAGCCTGTGATGCAACTTTCAGGAACACTGGTCTTCTCGCAGACTCAGCTCTTGAATTTTCTTAGGACTTTTCCTGTCAAACGGCCTCCATCCCACTCTCTCATCACTTTAACTGCTTCCCACGGCAGCTCAGCTGGAGAAACAGGAAAAAGATAAAGGATGGCTTTGGGCATGCATTGGGTTTAGGGGGGCCCAGTACCAGTTTCTGTGTAGTAGTTGCCGTGGGGTGGAGTGGGTGCCTAGGTATTAGCTATTTTGTGGCTGGGAGAAGCACAAGTACAAGTAACAGAAAGCTTCTTTCTAGGACAAACGTTAGGGCATGGCTTCCATGGGGTTTCCCAGGCAAGAATACTGGAGTGGGTTGCCATTTCCTTCTCCAGGAGATCTTCCCGACCATAGAAGATCATTTAAGGCAAAGTACTCTGATAGCAGCTGTGTCATACAAATGGAATCTTGTAAAATGAGCCCAGTGAGTCTGTCAGCTTTCCAAAGTCAAAGAACTTTCTGGCATAAGCACTTTCTCCGGGTATAGAATGTCAAACGAGACCAAGGTTGGTGGGATGATTAGATTTATTCTCACTCTCCATTGCTTTCCAATAAATTTGGGGTCTGAAGGCAGGTGTTCTGGAAAAAGAACCACACATGTATGGTGTTTTTAGTCCCTTTGACAAATTAGGAAATCGGGGTTACAAAACTTTGAAGCCACGGGCACATGGCTCCAAAGTGACCAAGCCAGCCCCAGACCAGGTCTGTCTGCTGCCTTGGGCTCACAGTCAGAGGGAGGCCTGGGTATTCCTTTATGTCCCCGCACATGAGGGTTAAGTCAGATCCTATTTCCCTCTCATGTAGACAGACACGGCATTGTGCTAATAAGCCTGATGGCCTTGCTGTCCAGACTTCCCACAGCATCTCAGAAAGCCTCAGTCTTCCCCTCTCCCCGCCTCTGCCTCCCTGGCTGGGGCCGCCAGGGAGGATGGAGGTGGAGGTCACGGGCAGCGTGCTCCACCGTCTAACGGTGCCCTGGTGACGGCAGGTTTGTGCCTTGTGCTGCTCCGGGGAAGCTCTGGAAAGTTCATCATGAGTGTCCTTGGGAATAGCCAGGCTGTGCTTGAAGCAAGCCTATCGCTACCCACCAACAAGATCCTAGAACACAGTCTGCACACACACACTGCCCAGGCTGTAGAGTTAACGCCTCGCTTCCCCAGGTGCGCCCCGCACGAGACGGATTAGGGTGGTACCACTCGAGACGTTTTCTCTGGCAATTATAATAGGTATTTTTTAAATGACTTCTCATTGTGGTAAAAGTCACATGACATAAAACATACTATCTTAACCATATTTAACTACATAGTTCAGTGGTACTGGGGGCACTCACATTGGTGTGCGTCTCTCTCCGTTATCCATCTCCCGAATTTTTCACCTTCCTAAGCTGACCCTCCCACTCCTCCCCTGACCCCCTGGCATCTATCAGTGTACTTCTGACTCGATGAATTTGACTATTCTTGGTATCACGTGTAAGTGGAGTCAAACAGTATTTGTCTGCACCTAATATATATTGGAGTGCATTTTTAAGGTTAACCTTGGCAACCCTCTCCAGTATTCTTGCCTGGAGAATCCCAGGGACGGGGGAGCTTGGTGGGCTGCCATCTATGGGGTCACACAGAGTCGGACACGACTGAAGTAGACTTAGCAGCAGCAGCAGCAGTAGCAGTAATATACGTCCTACAAATAAATTGTGCCTTCTTTTTTTCCCCTGGGCTATAGAGTAGCTTCTAATTAGTTATCTATTTTATACATACTAATAAATACATACATATAATATATATATATATATGTCAATCCCAATCTTCCAATTTATCCCTCCCTGCCTTTCCCCGCTTGGTGTTCATACATTTGTTCCCTATGTCTGTGTCCCTATTTCTGCTTTGCAAATAAGGTCATCAACACCACTTTTCTAGATTTCACATATATACATTAATACATTGTGTTGTGTAATAGCGCAGCATGTCCTGGCCTACCTGTGACTTCACCAGTATTGCTTAGGACAAGTTTTAAGCAGCGGCTCAGATGGTAAAGAATCTGCCTGCAATGCAGGAGACCCAGGTTCGATCCCTGGGTTGCGAAGGCCTCCTGGAGGAGGCAATGGCAACCCACTCCAGTATTCTCGCCTGGAGAATCCCCATGGACAGAGGAGCCTGGTGGGCTTCAGTCCTTGGGGTTTCAAAGACTGACTGAGTGACTCATACTTTCACTTTCAACACGTTACCTGATCTGAGGCATCTCCCACCTCTGCATTCCCAATTAGATGCACCCTGCCAGAGAATATGGATAGATGACTCTCCCGTGTATGAGAAAGTGGGGGAAGAAATAACATTTGGAGTCGTGTTAGCATGTTGGATGGAAATGGCAGAGAAGTGAAGACCACGTGTTCTGGAGTCAAACTGGTTGAACTGGAAATGTCAGCCCTTTAATTTCTTAGCTGTGAGACCTTAAGAAGTTACTAAACGTCTCTGTCTTATTTCAGGTGTTGAGCCACTGAAATCTGTGGGGTCTTTTGTTAATGCAACTCACATACCCTCATATAGCCCACAAGCCAAACTGCAGCAAAGAGTTTTCTTCTCAACTCATTTGAAAGGACATAAAGATATCAAAACTAAAAGCATATATTTACACCATTTAGTATCTTGCTATTATCAGTAACAATAAAATAAGGTAAAATGTTTAAGCCCAGACATTTTTGAAAGAATTATCTTCCTAATCAAAATCAACAGAGTTATCAAAGACACCACTGCTGAGCAGGGAAGTTAGCTCTCCAAGCAGGTTCACGACTACTGCCTGTGGGCTGAGCTGCTCATCCAGACATTAATTGGATCTACACCAGGGAGCACAGATTTCACAGCCGTGGACCTGCCGGCAGAGAAGGTATAACTTCAGATATGAGAATATGACCTTAAAATTAACAGTGCCTCTACTAGTCCACCTTAAGCGAAGAACATTTCGTATCAACAAATATTTTATTATTTTATTCCTTTAAGCTAGAAAAAGGTTTAACAATAATTTTTCAAGTTAATAACCTACAAGTCTCCTTTTAAGAAAATGAGTAAAAGCAAAAGTCCTCTGTCCAGCCTGCATTTTCCTCACTCCATCCGTTTACCATGTTCCTCTGTCTCATNTTCATTCCCTTGGCCTGTGGCCTTGCTCCATCTGGGTTGGGGACTTCCCCTTGCTTCTGAGTCTTCCCGTAAGGAGAGTGGGGAAGGGCAAGATGCTTTCTGTAAAAGGGACAGTCCAGCCTGTAGCTCTAAAGTCTGTTCCCATGCAGGGCCAGGCGGAAAGGCCTGAGCACTCGTGGAAACGTCCATGCCCTGAAATTTTCCCAGCCACATTGCAGGAGGGCAGGAGGGCTCCTTGAACTCTTCCCCCCATCCTTCTGAATCTCCCAGGAGTGCTCACACACAGGCTGTCACCTTTGGTTCCAGCCCATGCCCTCCCCAGCCCCCCAGAGACCCCTCATTAGCTTCCTGCCCTGGCTTCCTCCTCCAGGATTCAGCAGGAGGAATGCAGCTGAGTCCTCCTCCGAGGTCTTCTCCCAGCCTCTTTGCCCAGAAGCCACATCAGGGCCAGCACTGTCCTGCTGAGCTGTCCAGCACCACGTGGTGAGGTCATCAGCTTTATTTTTAAATTAATTTATTTATTTTAATTGGAGTCTAATTACTTTACAGTATTGTGCTGGTTTTTGCCATACATCGACATGAATCAGCCATGGGTGCACGTGTCCCCCATTCTGAACACCCCCCACCTCCCTCCCCACCCCATCCCTTGGGGTTGTTCCTGGGCACTGGCTTTGAGCACCCTGCCTCATGCATCGAACTTGCACTGGTCATCTATTTCACATATGGTAATATACATGTTTCAATGCTCTTCTCTCAAATCATCCCACCCTCGCCTTCTCCCAGAGTCCAAAAGTCCGTTCTGTATATCTGTGTCTCCTTTGCTGCCTTGCATATAGGGTCATCATTACTGAATCCCATATATAGGCATTAATATACTATATTGGTGTCACCAGCTTTGTTGATCACATTGTCTAGACTCAGCTCTGCCATCTCACCAGGATGACCTGCGAAAGGGTACTTACTGTCTCTGAACCTTGCTCCACATCCGGTCAATGCGTACTGTTGTGTCCACCACACAGCGTTGTTGACGGTATGAAGTGAGAAAAGATAGCTGAAGCGGGCACTCCAGCAGCGAGAGCGCCCTGCCCCCTCTCCATCACTACCCTTCCGCAGTCACGCACTCTCTCACACTCACGCACACAGACATCCAAACTCTCTCACACTCACGCACTCACACACACAGTCACAGAGTCACAGACATCTACACAGACACTCTTACACACTCACACTTGTATACAATAAGTCCCTTACGTACAAAGGAGTTTCGTTCCGAGAGCATGTTCATAAGCCCAGCTTGTTCATAAGTCCAGCAAAGTTAGCCTAGGTACCCAGCTAACACAGTCGACTACACAGTACTGTACTGTAATAGGTTTATAATACTTTTCACATAGCAATTCATAAAAAACAAACAGAAAATTAGGAAAACATTTTTAATCTTACAGGACCTATAAATGTACAGTAAGCACAACACAACAGCTGGCATGCACGGGCTGGCATCAAGGGAACAGGCCAGAGTTCCTGGCAGAGGAGGGAGCGGAGGCAGGAGACGTCAGAGCTGAAGGGTCCTCAGCAACTGGAGATGGAGGGCGCGCTGCAGAGTCGCTCGCGCCTGACGCTGACGGCACGGGTTCTGGCTCCTTGCTGGAACCAGAGGCACGTGCGCATCTTCGAAAGTTTGCAGTCTGAAGGTTCGTGTGCAGGTGACTGTGGTGCATATCCTCACGCTCATGCACAAACTCACACTCACACACCCCACACACAGAGACACCCAAGGACACTCTAACGTATATGTACACACAGTCACACGTACACACAGTCACAAGTACTTAGGCAGGCACATGTGGTCACACAAACGCGCACACACACACTCACGTATATACTTATACACTCTCCCATGTGTATATACTCCCTCACATTTGCATACATTCAACTTTCCCTTTTTTTAATCTTATATTGGTATATGGTTGACTTACAATGCTGTGTTAATTTCAGATGTGCAGCAAAGTGAATCAGTTATACACGCATATATATGCACTTTCAGCTTTCCATTTTTGACTTATTAATAGAAAAGACTGGGAATGTCTTATTTTATTAATCATTTATCAAGCAAGAGAGAGTACAGCTGCTTGGTGTAAGCAACACTATCTGTCCATCCATCTATCCATCCAATAACATTTGTGGAGAGTCTAACATGGGCCAGACTATGACATCATAAAGGGCCATCAGGCAAGGCCACCAGCCTTGTTCTCAGCTGCTGGAACTCAGAGCAGCCATGAGACCCTCCTTCGGCCTGGAGGAGGGTCTCATTTCCCAACACTTAGCCACGCAGCCTGGAAGCCAGAACATTACACAAAGACCTTTTGTGCTGGGAGGCCAGGGCACGATGGGGCTCAGGACGCTGGGGTCGCTTGGGGCTGGAGTCCCCGCTGGTCTTACAAACACTTGGAACAAATGCCACAGACCCTTCCAGGTGATGATCTGAACTGCAAAGATGGTCCAGCTTTCCCCCTGCCTGTCCAGCACTGAGTAGGGCCACAAGCTCCCTCCTCACCCTGGGGCAGCCAGAAGTTCATCCAGGGCTGCTGGGTGTGGTGCAGAGGGTCGGGTTTCAGCCGTCAATCGTGTTGATGCTGCTTTCCAACCTGCTGCTGCTGCTAAGTCGCTTAAGTCGTGTCCGACTCTATGCGACCCCATAGGCGGCAGCCCACCAGGCTCCCCCGTCCCTGGGATTCTCCAGGCAAGAACACTGGAGTGGGTTGCCATTTCCTTCTCCAATGCATGAAAGTGAAAAGTGAAAGTGAAGTCACTCAGTTGTGTCCAACCCCCAGCAACCCCATGGACTACAGCCTACCAGGCACCTCTGTCCATGGGATTTTCCAACCTGGCAGGCCCTGTTTAATATAGTGAAGAGGAAAACGTTCAAATAGGATCACAGCGAGCCAACCTCCTTCATACTTAGTTTCCTCATCTGTAAAATAGGAATAGGACTTCCCTGGTGGCTCAGTGGCTAAAACTCCACATTCGCAATGCACAGGAGGGACCTGGGTTCCATCCCTGGTGAGGGAACCAGATCCCACACGCCCCAGTGAAGAGTTCACAAACCACAGCTAAAGATCCTGCACACAGCCACGAAGACTGAGGGTCCTGCGTCCCGCAGCGATGAACTGGCACCTAACTAAGTAATTGGAAAGTACAAATTCAAGCATGTACACCTGTGGCGGATTCATGTCAATGTATGGCAAAACCAATACAGTATTGTAAAGCAAAATAAAAATAAATAAATAAATTTTAAAAAATGAAAAAAATTTAATAAATTGGGAACAATCATATAACCATCCCCCAGGACAAGTGTGAGGATTCAAAAATACCTGTGAATCTTTTTGCCTGGCAAGTATTAAGTACTCACAAACCATGGCTTCACTGTTCAATTAGATTACCATTCTTAGCTCTGTTAGGGTTTCTAACTATGCAAAATCATAGATATGCATATAAAAGTAACTGGAATGAATCACAGAAGGTTAAAAAATGTTGACTTGTTTAGACTAATGGAACTCTATACCTTTTTACTTTAATTTCCACTTTAGCGTTCTGATATTTCTACAAGAAATAAAAATCAAAATGGTAAACACAAGTTTCTAGGGCCTGATTTATAGGAGCCACTTAAGCAAAATATTTAACTTCAAGTCCTCCCGTTTATTTGCATCACATGCAGCATTAATTTTTCCTAATAGAACAGAAGGAAATACCTGGAAGCATCCATACCACACACAACTAGACCTCGACAAGAACAGCAGACACTCCACGCTACTCTTTCTTGATTCATATTGCTACGTCATCCTCCCACCTTCTTAAATATATTTATCAGGCTTATTTGTATGTTATTTTATGTTTTATTTATGTATTGTATTTGGCTGCTCTGGGCCTTAATTGCAGCACGTGGGACCTTTAGTTGCAGCCTGTGGGATCTAGTCCACTGACCTGGGACTCAACCCAGGCCCCTTGCCCTGGGAGCACAGAGTTTTAGCCACTGGACCACTAGGGAAATCCCTATCACCCTTATTTTAAAAAAACAACAATAACCACGACATCAGAAATTTATCCAGATACTGCATCCAAATCATTAATTCCATAGTAATCAAAAGTTCGCCATCCACAATAGCAATAATTTCACCCTTATGCGACATTATATTCTAAAGGCAAGCCACCTGATAGTGGCAAGGCCATGCCGGATACAGTGAAAGGTGACCGCCAGGTCTGTTCAGGACACAGAAGACATCGAAGACATACTTCAGGGAGCTGGGAGTATAGCAGGAAAAGAGAGAATTCCGTGAAACAGTACTTATTGGGTAGTTTTAACTCTGAGCTGTGTAAGCAAGGCAGACAGAGAGAGAGCTACTGTGGAAGAAGTCAAACTTTTTTCCATCTTGAAGGTTGAATACAGCCATTAGTCTCGTCCTAGAGACCATTCGAGCATTCACATTTAACTTCCAGTCAGCATAGTCATTCACACAATGCACTGGGCGTCGAGGAAGACACAAAATAAACACTAATGAAGATAAACTGAATCGTCAGATTCTTTCCCGGGGATCCCAGAATGAAGCCAGTCTGCACAGCCATTGCCTACCTGTGTCCATTTAGAGAAAATATACCTGCTTCTATTGACCAATAAAGACAGAAGGCAGAGGAAGGTTTTCTTTTTAAAAACAGTCTCCGAGCTACTGGGATTCACTTTGAACACATACCGTGTGCTTACCATGAGCCAGGTACTGTCTGGAGCACTTTCCATGGATGATCAGACTCAGTCATTCCCATAAATATGACACAGAGATGAAGGACAGAGACACAAGAAGAAAACAAAGAAAATACTAGGCTTTGTTATGAGGGCAACAGCTAGAATTAATTTCACCTGATAGGGTGATTGTGTAGAAGAGAAATAAGAAATGGAGCTGGGAGAGTAGTTTGGGCCACAGTCAGGGGGCTCCTGGCCACAGATCATGAGGGCTTGATATTGTCTTTATTTTAGTTTAGCTGCGTCGGGTCTTTGCTGCAGCAAGCGGGATCTTCTGTCCTGGTGCACAGGCTCCAGAGCATGGGCTCTATAGTTGCCGCTCGCAGGCTCTCTAGTTGCCGAGTATGGGCTTAGTTCCCCCGTGGTAAGAGGGATCCTAGTTCCCCGACCAGGGATCGAACCCACATCCCCTGCATTGGAAGGCAGCTTCTCATCCAATGGACCACGAGGGAAGATCCAGGAGTTTGATATTCTTTAGGGAGTAATCAAGGCCTCAGAGCAAGCGGGCAAAGCAATCTGTTAAGATTTCTTTCAGATTTTAAGAAATAAAGTGGAACCAGAAGTGAAGAAAGGAGAACCACTTTCAGGGACCCAGGAAAGAGCTGCATCACCATCTTTTCTCTATCAAACCCACTGCTGTTTGATCCCCACAACATCCCACACCATGGAAACTACTCTCTCCACTTGATGCCTAACTCTGTCGTGGGGATATTTTTTAACTAGCACCTGAAATAATCTTAAATTATTACCCCCAGCTTATTCTGACTCAGAGAGCTCCTTAGTATGGAGAAACACCCACTTTAAAGAGATAACAAGGCTTCCCTGGTGGCTCAGACGGTAAAAAATAAATCCGCCTGCAGTGCGGGAGACCCAGGTTCCATCACCGAGTCAGGAAGATCCTCTGAAGAAGGGAATGGCTACCACCCCAGTACTCTTGCCTGGAGAATGCTATGGACAGAGGAGTCTAGTGGGCTACAGTCCATAGGGTCGCAAAGGGTTAGACACGACTGAGCAACTAACACTTTTGCGTTTCCCTTTCAAAGAGATGATGGCTATTATATACCCACCCAGAACACCCTGTTCTTTCTGTCTCCTTGTCAGCCCCCTCTGCCCTGAGTCTCAGTGGAAACCCAAGCCTGCGGGCAGCTCTCTTGTTTCAATCAAGCTGTACTTGCCGTGGGGGAACACCATGATCCCTTCCGTGTACCTCCAGGCTGACGACAGTTTAGGATCCAAATAACTGACCCAAGTTTATAGTCAGAGAAACTGAGACTCAGAGAGGTGAAATGCTTAAAAAACCCAACTTCCGTAGGGAAACATCCCGGCTCAATACCACTCCTGCTTTTGCACAGTTGCACCTCACAGCCACCTGGCTGACAGTCTGACACAATCCCACCGCTCAGAGCGTCTGGACTGTGGACTCAGCCTCCCAGTGGCCGGCCTCAGATTAGAGTGAACAATAGGCTGGGGCTCATGGGGCTCGGTCCCTAGGGGCTGATCCTCAGCACCCGCTCCTAAGACCCTCCTACCATTTGTCACAGGATGCCCGCTGCTGTGCACATTAATCCAAATTGAGTTCAAGCCCTTAGCCTCTGTGTCCCATTGTAACGCTATCATTTTTCTTCAACACAAGATCAGAGATCTGCTAAGACCTCGTGTTGCCGACACAAAAGAAGAAAGATTTTGTTAATCTCAATGAAAATGAATTCTTCTTATTTTTCCTGAAAAAAAAAAAGAAAGAAAAACATGAAGATATTACATCAGCCTCTCAGAAAAAGCAAAAAACACAGAAAACGCTCTGCCATCATGATATAGTTAAAACACGCGGCTTTAAGAGTCGACACAAAGCATAGCAATTACACAGCCCTTCACCTTTTTCTGGCTTGTTTTATTATCCTGGATATTCCAGCTGCTTTTTCCTGGGATGTTTTTGGATACAATAATCCCATTAGCCTTAAAATAGAGTTATCATAGAGGAAGCAAGGTCAAAGAGGGGAGAATGCTCATAGGATTGGAGAGAAGAGGGCAAGGGGAGAGTGCCTAAAAATTGGAAACGTCTTTATGAAATCTGAGCATTTCAGAGTCAGAAGGGACCTTGAAGATGACTAGTCAGACCTTCTCATGAAACGCATGCACGCGCACACATACGTGTACACACACACGGTAAATAAGGTGAGATGGGGATGATATGTCCAAGGAAATGGATGTATCATTCAGGCTTATAGGTTAAAAGAAGTGGAAACAGCAAGGCATTTAGCTCTCTGAAAAGAGCCTTGTGTAAATTTCAGCAAGGTCTCCTTAGGAAAAAAAATACCATAATGACCCCTCTTTATCTTGTCAATACTTATCACTCCTCTGTCCTCGATAAAGCTCTCTTGTTGACGCATTTGTTCACTTTCAAACATCTGATTAACCGAATGATGTAGTATAGGGGTCCTCACAGTACATACAGTCTGGGAGCCAAATTGAGCTTGCTGCCTGCTTTTGCATGGCCCACAAGCTGAGAATAGCTTTTACACTTTTTAAGAGTTGAAAAAATATCTTTCCAGTTTAAAAAAAAACTTCAAAAATAATATTTTATAACATGTCAAAATTATATAAAATTCAAATGTTGGTGTCTACAAGTAATGTTTGGCTGGAACACAGTTGTGCCAAGCATCTGTGTATTGTCTGAGACCATTTTCACCCTTCAGCAGCTGAGTTGAGCAGGTGTAACAGACATAGTAGCTTCTCTGGTGACTCAGCAGTAACGAGTCTGCCTGCCAGTACAGGAGGCACGGGTTCGATCCCTGGGTGGGGAAGATCTAGAGAAGGAAACGGCAACCCACCCCAGTATTCTTGCCTGGGAGACCTATGGACAGTGGAGGCTGGTGGTCTATAGTCCATGGTATCATTGGCAGAACCTTAAACATTCATCTGGCCCTTTCCAGAAGAAAGCCTTCCATTTTACTAACATGAAAATTGGAGCACCCCAGCCCAGGACCACCGCTTAGGTATGACCTGGGCCAGTTCATGAACGTTTCCATGCTTGGGCTCCCTCATCTGCAAAATGGAGATCGTATTTATTAAAACGGCATAATTAAAGCTCAACTTGATGTCAACTGAGGTCACTCTACCCTCTGAGACTTAAACAACATTGCTTTCATTTCAGCTCTGGGTCCTGGCAAAATTCCATGTCCCCTTCAATGTTCCCAGAGCCTTGCATCGTCTTGGTCCATCTGGTTCCAAATTCCAACTCTTTTTAGCTTTGAGCTCGCTCATCTCCCCAGTCCTCAGCTGGTCTTCCTGCTTGGTACCAACCAGAATTTTGTACCTCTGCCAGCTCCACCTCCAAACACAGTCACAGGAGGCATTATATGGGAAGCAGGTTTGGGGGACTTAGGGAAGGGATGGTGTAGCTAAAACTCGGAGAAGGCAATGGCAACCCACTCCAGTACCCTTCCCTGGAAAATCCCATGGATGGAGGAGTCTGGTAGGCTGCAGTCCATGGGGTTGTTAGGGGTCGGACACGACTGAGTGACTTCACTTTCACTTTTCACTTTCATGCATTGGAAAAGGAAATGGCAACCCATTCCAGTATTCTGAAGAATCCCAGGGACGGGGGAGCCTGGTGGGCTGCCGTCTATGGGGTCGCACAGAGTCAGACACAACTGAAGTGACTTAGCAGCAGCAGCTAAAACTCAAACAATTTTAAAACAAGCAGCCAACTTCTCTCATTCCAGCAGACTCATGACTGTCCCACTACCAGCGAATGCGACCTTCCCCGAAGGTTCCAGTCCTCTGCCGTGCCTCTCAGCCTTCTGCCATGTTAATCCATTGCTTCATTTCTACCCATCCCTTCTTGAAATCTCCTTCATATCTTCCATCTTCTCTGTTTCCCAGAGCCCTTTATCCTCAAGACACCCGCAGAAGCTCAGTTTTCACTTCTCTCTGATACAGGACACCCTAGCTCATCACCCTGATGCCTACGTTTCCATGGTTATGGACTCCATGTTTTTTATTTTAAAAAGACCCCTCGCTTCATATCTCACACTTAGAAGCCCAGAACGACTGTCAGAGCTTCAGACACACTTTGTCTTTGTCCCAGAAGAACAGATATTCAGTGTCCCACTGATACAAATTATGTCGCCACCTCCCTCTTAGAAGACAGGACCACTGTCAGCAGCTTTGGGGTTGATTTGCTTCTTCTTTCCCTTAAAATATATACAGTATCGATCATACTGCCTGACATGAAAAAATAATCAATACAGGCTTTCCTTCATGACTTCGCCTCAAAAGAAACATGGACAAACCACCAACATGTGTAACAATACATGCCGCACATGTGGGCCATGAACACACACTTGCCCACCGTGTATGCTCCACCGGGGGCCTATATTGGAGGAGACAGGGACAGAACTAGGTTGGGAAACACTGCTTAGGACAAGGTGATATAAGTAACAGAGTGCTTTTTCTCCACCATTTAAATGTATCAGGAGCTGAATAAAAGTCACCAGAAGAAAATCCTTTGGAGAATTCCTTTTTTTTTTTTTTATTTGCCAGACAAGAAGGGGGTCTAAGACTTTGTATCTATTGCACCTATTGCTGCATAAAATACCCCTAAAACTCAACAGTCAAAGCAACAAACAGGTAGCACCTCACAGAGTTTCCTGAGTATTGGGAATTTGGAAAGGCTTAGCTGGGTGGTTTTGGCCTAGAGTGTCTCATAAGGTAACTGTCAAGAAATTGGCTTGGGCAGTAGTCATGTGAAGGCTCGACTGGGGCTGGAGAATTTGCTTCCCAGACAGCACACCCAGTTGAGCTGTTGGCAGGAGGCCTCTGCTGCTTGCCCAGGTTTCTCCAGAGGACTGCTGATGACATGGCGTCCCCCAGAGAAAGTGATTCAAAGGAGAGAGACTGAAACAAAAGCTGTGCTACTTCATAACCTCAACTTGGAATGACATGCCATTACTTCTACCCTATTCCACAGGCCACACAGACCCACCCTGTATGGGAGGGAAATACCCAAGGATGGGAGAGACAGACTGACTACCTGCCTTTTCGAACTGGGAGACTCTCAGTGTCATTCCCAGACATCCCCCTTTCTTACTTAAGCTAGTTTGTGTATTTGACTTGCAACAAAAAGAGCCTAGAATCAGATGGAATTCTTAGTCTAACACTCTACATTTCTAGCCTTGAGGAAAAGAAAAGAAGAAATCCTTTCTACATCGTTGTATGCAAACCAGAACAATGAACAACTTGGTATTGTTATATCAAATTATCACAAAACTTACTGTCTCAAGACAGTCATTGTATTTTGCTCACAATTTTGCAGAATTTGGGGAAAGCCCAGGCAGTTCTTATGTAGGGGTCTCTCGTGCTATTGCAGTCAGATGTACACTGGGGCTGCAGCCACCTGGCTTCAGTCCAGCTTTGCTGGGCTGGACATGCAAGGTGGCTCATCCACACGAGTGGCAATTAATGCGGCTGTCTGCTGGGAGCTCAGCTGGGGCCATCAAACAAACTGCCTGTGCATGGCTTCCCCAGCAAGCTGCCTCAGGTAACTGGACTTCTTATGTGACAGCTGCTTCCCTCAAAGCAAGTATCCCAAGAAACAGTTGGGGCTGTGTATAACATTTCCTGACCTAACCTCAGAAGCTATAAAGCATCACTTCTACTGCGCTCAGTTGATTAAAACCAAGTCATTAAAGTCAACCCAGATTCAAAGAGAGGAGAACACAGCCTTCATCTCTCAATGGAAGGCTCAAAAATGGCCAGAGCCAGATGGTTTTCCCAAACATTGGACCTACCCATGCCAAGCTCTCATGGGATAAACAGTGCCTCCCACATAAAAGGGATAGGGAGGGATCTTCTCAGTTAGAATGTAAATAAACTTCACGACAAGAAACGGTCCATCTGGCCTAGGATATCTCTCCTTCTGGGAACTGAAAGATATCTGCCAAACCACATTTATCAGGAAACATTTTCAAGTAACCAACAACTCAAGTCAAACTGTCATAAACAATAAAGAAATTTCTTGACTCATATACCTGGAAGTTCTGCAGTCTTTGAATGTATTTCATCGTGTCTGACTCTTTGAGACCCCATGGACTGTAGCCCACCAGTCTCCTCTGTCCATGGAATTTTCCAGGCAAGAATACTGGAGCCCTCCTCCAGGGGATCTTCCCAACCCAGGGATCAAACTCACCTCTCTTGCAATTCCTGCATTGGCAGGTGGATTCTTGACCATGCGCTGCCTGAGAGTTCACAGTCTTTAAAGTTGTGCTGTGTTGTGCTTGGTAACTCAGTCGTGTCCAACTCTTTGTCACCCCATGGACGATAGCCTGCCAAGCTTCTCTGTCCCTGGGATTTTCCATGCAAGAATACAGGAGTAGGTTGACATTTCCTACTCCAAGAAATCTTCCCAACCATTTCAGGAAGATTCTTCACCGCTGAGCCACCTGGGAATTCAAAGGCTCTGCATACATTTCCCAACCATCCTCCAATCTACCCCCTTTCATCCTAGCTGCATAGCAAGAAAGTTGCTGCTTTTGGCGTAGCAAGAAAGGGCCACCTGGTCTGGCCTTTAAATTGGTGCATAACCACTTCCAGAGAAAAGCAAAGTGAGTTGGTTCTAGGCCCTGTCCTAGAAGAATGCAGATAAATCTTTCAAATGCCCATAGCCAGCCTCTCTCTCATTATTAGGTCAAATTGGGTTTTATGGCCAACCCAGCCAGTCACTGTAGAGAGGAACAGAAAGACAAGCCCACCAGGCTCACTCCTGATCCCTGTGAATGGAATTAGTTCCCATGCATGGAGGAAGAGAGGGGACCCAAACAAAATAAGGATTTTTTTAGAAGTAGGGAAATGAGAAATGGATGCTAAGGAAATAATCAATAATGTCTACTATATTGCACTACCAAAAAAGAATTTCTAATAAACCTAAATCAAGTATAATCTGTCTTTTGCTGCCTTTGCCCCACATGAAAATGCAGAATCAGTTCTCTGAAACTCTGTCCCTAAATAATTCTGAAGCTTTCAGAAAGCAACTCACATGAGTTTATAGACAAGTCCTGTGAGTTACCAGTGGCACTGCAACTTTTTCCTGCTGGGTTTCAGGGATCTGCTGGCCACTGCCACCAGCTCTGCCAGGAAATTCTGTCCCTGCTGGCCATGTCCACCTCCCTCCAGAGTCCATGTTCAGTGTCCAGTTGCAACACAGGGAGAATGTTCTTTGCTCTGTTGAAAAGACAGCAAAGCAATGCTGCTTGAGAGCCCTGAGTGTATCATCAGCGTTGGCTAACAGACATAACTTTCAGATTTTATTTGTCACATCGCCCACTCCAGTATTCTTGTCTGGAGAATCTCATGGACGGAGGAGCCTGGCAGGCTACAGTCTATAGAGCTGCAAAGAGTCAGACGTGATTGAAGCAACTGAGCATACACACACTGTCCATTGGTCAACCCAAGTGCTACATGTCCACAGAATGCAGATATTATTCTTTGCAGGTCTAGGTCAGGAGATCATCTGAGTGACAAACTCTACACTATGCTCACAATGACCTCCTCCTGAATTCAATACCCAAGGTTCTTTTCCTAATCGCTTCTGACTCCCTCTTCCTTTAAGTAAGCTCTCCCTTAGGAGGTCCTCAATCCTGCAAACAGACTCCTAATGCATCTCCTCACCAGCTTGTCAGGCATCCCCAGCATCTCTGGACCCCAGTGGTCCAGCTTCATTCTGAGCAGAGGCTCCCAAGTTGAAATCTATCCAACAGCATCAACTATGGGTGATTCTTTCTGTGCTCACCCTTGCTTTTGCAATCCAGTCATACTGGATTACACCAACCATGGGGATAGAGAATGCCATCTCCACGTGTGCCACCTACCCATCTGCGTGCCTTGTATGTGCTATTTCATATATGCCCAAATCCTAAGTTTCTCATATGCTGCTCTCTTTACTAGAACTCTCTTTTGCTGCCCAACTGTCTCACCTTGCAAATTCCTGCACATCCATCCAGACCCAGTTCTGCAGCTCCCCTTACTGACATGAGAAACAGACAGCAGTGTCCACCAAGTTCAGTTCAGCGGCTCTCAGAGAATTCAGCCTGGAAGACATCAGGCTACTAAGAGTCAAGGAGAACAAAAAAGCCACTGCCCTTAGGTGGACTCTACAACAGGCTTCCGGGGAGCTTCCCTGCACAGACCACATCTCCAGGACACTGACACTGGGCAGCTTCTGCCAGCTGCCCCTCCACTTCTCTTAGCATCCTTAAGGTCCTACTGTCTGAGCTGTCCAGCTCACCCTCCACTCCCGGAGCTGCCAAGCCGTCTCTCCCCCTGGCTCGGTGCATGGAATCAGATTGGAGGTATCTCTTAAATGAATTGGGTTTTTGTTCCTTCCAATCCGTGTTGAAATTTAAGAGACTAAAACAAAGGCCCTCACTGTGCCCTGGTCTTGGCTCAGCTGGGACACTAACTGCCCAAAAACAGCACACGTGGGAGAAAGTGGCCAACGCTGATTAAGGCGCCCCCTGGGAGGACGCGGAAAACAAGCTTTTCTTCTTTCTTTCTAAAGTTGCCTTTGTTTCGTCACCAGTGTCCTCTCTGCCTCCATGCTGCTGGGCATTTGTAGGTACAAACAAATGACAAGGTGGACACCACTCTGGAGCAGGAGACCCCGGCACACAGGGCACCTGCCTCGTGCTGAGACCATGCAAGATGCCCTTTGCCCATGTCTGTTCCTCCGACATCTCTGCAAAATGAGCATTGTTATCCCCACATGAAAGATGCAGGATCAAGAGACCAGAACTGTGACATCACAGTGAGACTCAGATGGATTAAAACCTCAGAAGCAGAGCAGACAGAATGCATGGAATGCAGGGGCCACCCAGAACTACCAAGAGGAGTCTTTGAAATCTTGGCGTGAGCTTGCCATCTTCATCCTAAAAATCATCTTTGGTTCCACCCGAAGAGTTGGCTTCCTGTGTTCCTAAGAAAGGCATGTGTCTTCCAGTGTTGAAATGAACAACTGGTCTCCAGGCCAGTCCCCAACTAGATCATCCCATAGACTCTCTCTTCTTTAAAATCCATAGGATTTCAGCTGATGGCAGCTTCCCAGGTGGCGCTAGTGGTAAAGAACTTGCCTGCCAACGCAGGAGACCTAAGAGACATGGGATTGATCTCTGGGTCAGGAAGATCCCCTGGAGGAAGGCATGGGAATCCACTCTGGTATTCTTGCCTGGAGAATCCCATGGACAGAGGAGCCTGGCAGGCTACAGTCCTTAGGGTCGCAAAGAGCTAGACACAACTGAAGTGAATTAGCAGGCAGGCAGCTGATGGCAATGACTTACACAGGCACATGCCCTGGTCTGTGCCTTTTGTACCCCCAGGTAGGCTCAAAAGTCATGCTCTATGACTTCCAGAATAAACTACAAAGGGTAGCTCTTCCCAAATCCTAGAATCATAGCTTTTTACAGCTGGACCTTTCTAGAGATTATTATGTTCAGCCAGAGCCTAAAACAGTGAGAGGACTTGACCAGGAACATATATGGGACGGGTTAACTGGCAGAGACCTAGTCTTGGGCTTCGAGGCTTCCCTTGCACTTTCCCGTCTGCTTTGCTCACCCATCGTGGTCCTAAACTTCTCAAGGGCCTCTTATCACTAACAGCTGACACATTGATAGATGATGAACAGGCAGGTTTAATTAATCCTGGGGCAGTTCACATCTCACTGAACGCAGCCCAAAACAAATAGCAATTCTCCAGCTGCAGAAGAAAGACTCCATGAATGAGTTTTAACTAGGGACATTTGTAGGTTCACATATAGGGGGGAACTAGTCATCTCTTTATCCAGTTAGAGTCACTTTGGAGTAAGCCCTGGAGACCCTAACAGACTCCTGCTGAATATAAGGAACTCAGCAATAAGTGGGCTTCCAAGGTGGCTCGGTGGGTAAAGAATCCACCTGCAATGCAAGAGACGTAGGAGATGCAAGTTCCATCCCTGGGTCAGGAAGATCCCCTGGAGAAGGGCATGGCAATCCACTCCAGTATTCTTCCCTGGAGAATCCCATGGACAGAGGAGCCTGGCAGGCTACTGTCCATAGGGTCTCAAAAAGCCAGTCATGACTGAAGCAACTGAGCATGCACGCACACACAGCAATATGCAGCTGGAGTTAAGAAGGTCTGTGTGTCCGAGGCCTCGTGGCCGCAGTAAGGTGCCCACCTAGGTTCTCACCGTCAACCCAGCTGTGTAGTGAGCTGGGGTCTGACCCAGAGAGATCAAGGGTATAGAAGTACAACGAAGACCCTGTTGATTGCAGGGGCAAAGCCAGGAGGGAAGACCAGGACCACAATAAAATGAACTAGGACTCTTGCCACATGAACTCTGCCTTGACCGTGCTATCCCTTCTTGTTGCATTTTCACAGAAATGAGTACCCAAGGCACCAAGCAAGCAGACTCGCTACTGGAGCTGTTTCTCCTCCCCAGTGATGAAGAAGACTATTGGCAAAGAATTAAAGCTCTCTGTATTAGAGGTTAGAACTGCAGAGGTCAAACTCTATTAAACTCTCCAAGAAAATAAAATATGGGATAGGTAATCCTAAATGGACTTCGTTTTTTATCCATTAAGGGCAAGGTGAGTGATAAAGGTCTTAAATTGTCTTCAGAAGCACTGAGTTTAAGTATCGATCATAATGGAAGGAGCGACAACATTTAAATCTGTTCAGTTAAGCTGAACAGTTCACACAGTGTCATACTGCTCAGACTTAAATTTTGATTCAAAGCACTTGCGGGAGTCCTTCCTTTAGGTCAGGTGTAGGACTGCAGAGTTCCAGCTTCAGCCACTGTATAAGTCACAGCACGTCACTGCTGGAGTGAAGTTCCAGAACTGATAGTGTTTAGGATGCTGTGGTCACTAAAATGTCTTCATGTTTATCTCATTTAAGCCTCCGGACAACTCTGTGAGGTAGTGACTCCTGTCTCTCTCTCTCTCTCTCACAAACACACACACACACATTTCCTGCACAGAAAAGGAGGCAGAAGCATGCCTTGCCCTCTATCACCCAATGGCAAACAGTCGAGCCAGGATTTGAACTGAGGGACATTAACCCCATGTTTGCATGCCTGCTAGGTCGCTTCAGTCATGTCCAACTCTTTGCGACCCTACGGACTGTAGCCCGCTAGGTTCCCCCATCCATGGAATTCTCCAGGAAGAAATCCAGAATGGGTGGCCATGCCCTCCTCCAGGGATCTTCCTGACCCAGGGATCGAACCCATGTCTCTTACGTCTCCTGCATTGGCAAGCAAGTTCTTAACCACTGCACCACTTGGCTTCCCTCATGGTTCAGACGGTAAGGAATCTGTCTGCAGGAGACCTGGGTTTGATCCCTGGGTCAAGACGATCCCCTGGAGAAGGGAATGTCTACCCACTCCAGTATTCTTCCCTGAAGAATTCCATGGACAGAGGAGCCTGGAGGGCTACAGTCTATGAGGTTGCAAAGAGCTGGACACAACTGAGGGACTAACAACACACATTTAGCCTCAAATCCTGTGTCTCACCACCATCCCATTGTGCAGTTCATGGAAATGTTTACCCCAGGGCCTGGCACCTACTAAGCCCTCAGGAACTTTCAGCTTCCATACTGTTCTGAGAGGCCCTGAGATTTTAGAACTCACTTCCAGGCCAGACTTCTCTTGCACGTTTGGCCAGGACACTGACATCAGGGCTGTCCAGAGACTATCAGACCCACTGGATGGCAGCTGGGGGCCCATCCAGCCATCAGGTTTGAGTCACTGCTCTTTAGACCAAGCCTCTGAAGCAAGGTAGACACCAAACACGGGATCTGGAGGCCAACCAGAGCTACTGAGAGGATTCATTGAAGTTTTGGCTTGAGCTTGCCATCTTCATCCTAAAAATCAAGTTAGATTCCACCCAAAGTGTTGGCTTCCTGTGTTCCTAGGAAAGTGACGTGTCTTGCAGTGTTGAAACTGACAAGTGGCCACCTGGCTGTGCCCCAGCTGGGCCTTCCCACAGACTTTCCCTTCTTTAAAATTCATAGGATCTCAGCTGGTGGCAATGACTTAAACGGGCATGTGCCATGGCCTGTGTCTTTTGTGCCCCTGGGTAGCCTCCGATGGCTTCCAGTGATGACTCAGACCTGGCAAGGAAGAAGGGACCGTGTGTGCACCCCACAGCCATGACTTCTCACACCATAACCCACCACCCACATGCCCTTACACAATAAATGTGTTTCACCAGGTGGCCCCGCTGCCTGCCAGCATTGTTATAAAAGCCCATGGGAACCTGGCTTCCCTGCCAGCCAACCAGGCCTGGATCCTGCTCTTCTAGACTTTCCTACTGAATGTCCCAGCAGAACTTTCCAAGCAGAATTTCTAAACCCATGAGACTGCTGAGAGAGACTAGGAAGGCAATGCTCACCGACTCTGACTCACCCCATTTCAGCAGCATTTATTACAGGACTCTAAAATACAACACAAACAAACCCATTTACAAAACAGAAACAGACTCACAGATGTAGAGAACAGACTTGTGATTACCAATGGGGACGATGGTTGGGAGAGGGAAAGGTTGGGAGTTTGGGACCAGCAGATGCAAACTAGTATATAGAGGATAGATAAACTAGGTCCTCCTGGATGGCACGGGGAACCGTATGCAATATCTTGTGATAAGCCATAATAGGAAAGAACATGAAAAAGAATGTATATTCGTATAATGAGTCACTGTGCTGTACAACAGAAATTAATACATTATAAATCAACTATACTTCAATAGTTTTTTTAAAAGTATTCATTATAATTTCTACTAGAGCTTCCCTGATAGCTCAGAGGGTAAAGAATCTGCCTGCAATTCAGGAGACATAGGAGACACAGGTTTGATCCCTGGGTTGGGACGATTCCCTGGAGAAGGAAATAACCACCCACTCCAGTATTCTTGCCTGGGAAATCTCACGGACAGAAGAGCCTGGTGGGCTACAGTCCATGGGGTCACAAAGAGTCAGACATGACTTAGCAACAGGGATATTTTCTACTAGATGCACCAATCCTGGCCCCTGGAGTCATCATCCTTTGCTCACAACAACCTGTGCAGGATGAAAGGAAATTTTACCTGTGAACATCTGAAAGGAAGCCCAGAGTCCAGGACTGAGGCCATGGGTCATGAGAGAAGATCTCCCACATTTGTGTTAAAGAGAATCAACTTAGTCTCTAGAAGAACACATAACTCTCCCCTCCCCATAGTTGACCAGAGCGAGCTGTGGCCTTATTCTCTGTGAGACCTCTAAGCACCCAGGAGAATCCTTCTGGCTGACATGTACTGATGTGTGTGCTTTCTCTAGTACCACTCTCTGCATTTATCATTGGACAGTTACTATTCATGGCACCCCACTCCAGTACTTTTGCCTGGAAAATCCCATGGGCAGAGGAGCCTGGTAGGCTGCAGTCCATGGGGTCAAGAGGAGTCGAACACGACTGAGAGACTTCACTTTCCCTTTTCACTTTCATGCATTGGAGAAGACAATGGCAACCCACTCCAGTGTTCTTGCCTGGAGAATCCCAGGGACAGGGGAGCCTGGTAGGCTGCAGTCCATGGGGTCAGGAAGAGTCAAACACGACTGAGCAACTTCACTTTCCCTGTTCACTTCCATGCATTGGAGAAGGAAATGGCAACCCACTCCAGTGTTCTTGCCTGGAGAATCCCAGGGACGGGGGAGCCTGGTGGGCTGCCGTCTATGGGGTCGCACAGAGTCGGACACGACTGAAGCGACTTAGCAGCAGCAGCAGCAGCATTCATCTTCACAACAGCCCTATAACCCATTACAGCTTTTTCCATTTAAAATAATAAGACGAATATTTCTGATTAGCTCTTTTGTGCAGAAAATTTTTAGATTTTCACTTAGAGGTAACAGAGTTACTGGGAGATGTCTGTATATCGTCAAATTGGGAGGGGGGGAGTTTACAAAGAAGTGTGTTCATCATTACTTTATTTCGTTCTTTGAAAAGGATGCGTGCAGTTGCGTAGAGTACAAGCATGAAAAGTGGCAACGAGACTTATAGCTAGGTGGCTGGCTTCCAAGTGGTTTTTCACTTTCTTCCCTTTGTTTATCTCTATTTTTTTTTTTTACAAGATGAAGTTTATAATATAGAAAAGGAAAGGCATTAAGTTTATTCTGTGGGTTTTCAGAGGGCAAGACTGATGTATGGAGCTCATGTGAGAAAGAAGTTTTTACCGACAGGGCTGTAGGTTGATAGGTTGGAAAGAAGTGGGTCCACTTTTGAAAACCAGGCTCAAGTAGCAATGGATATGTACACTTGGAGATATTTTTGATTCTTGCCAAAGAGAAACCCAGTGGGATTTTAATCAGTTCCTCTACTTAAAAAGTCAGGATTCCAGTTTTTGAAACATTTTAAAAGATATAGTTGATTTTGCTTTCCTGGTGGCTCGGTCGTAAAGAATCCAATTCTCAAGGAAGACGTGGATGCAGTCCCTGGTTTGGGAAGATCCCCTAGAGAAGGAAATGGCACTCCACTCCAGTAGTCTTGCCTGGGAAATCACATGGACAGAGGAGCCTGGCAGGCTACAGTCCTCGGGGCTGCAAGAGAGTCAGCCACGACTCAGCGACTAAACAACAATAATAGTTGCTTTACTCGATGGATGTGAGTCTGAGTGAACTCTGGGAGTTGATGATGGACAGGGAGGCCTGGTGTGCTGTGATTCATGGGGTCGCAAAGAGTCAGACACGACTGAGTAACTGAACTGAACTGAACTGAACTTAGTTCCTGCTATACGGCAAAGTGATTCCGTTATACATATACATACATTCTTTTCCATATTCTTTTCCACTATTGTTTATTACAGGACACTGAATATAGCTCCCTGTGCTATACGGTACAGAGAAGGCGATGGCACCCCTCTCCAGTGCTCTTGCCCGGAAAATCCTATGGGCAGAGGAGCCTGGTGGGCTGCAGTCCATGGGGTCGCAAAGAGTCGGACATGACTGAGCGACTTCACTTTCCCTTTTCACTTTCATGCATTGGAGAAGAAAATGGCACCCCACTCCAGTGTTCTTGCCTGGAGAATCCCAGGGACGGGGGAGCCTGGTGGGCTGCCGTCTATGGGGTCGCACAGAGTTGGACACGACTGATGCGACTTAGCAGCAGCAGCAACAGCTATACAGTATGATCTTGTTGTTTTATATATGGCATGTCTATTTATATCTTTTTTATACATGGTAGTTTGTATCTACGAACACCAAACTCCTAGTTTATCCCTACCCCACCCTCTTTCCCTTTGGGTAGATTGTTTTCTGTTTGTGGGTCTGTTCCTGTTTCATGAATAAGTTTGTGACATAGTTTAGATTCCACATATAACTGATGTCGTATGGGGTTTGTCTTCATCTTTCTGGCATTTCATTTAGTGTGATAATCTCTAGGTCCATCTACACTGCTGCAAACGCATTTATTCCATTCTTTTTCATGACTGAGTGGCATTCCATTGTGTTATTCCACATCTTTTTTATCCATTCATCTCTGACACTCTGTTCTTAAAAAGGTTTGTCCACAACTCAAGAGATATCCTTCCTTTGGAAGGCAGTGATAGTCGATGTATTTGTATTATGGTCAAATCCTTTGTTCATCTCTGCTTTGATAAAGTAGTATTGGCTATGTACAAAGTCCATCAGTTCAGTTCAGTTCAGTCACTCAGTCATGTCCGACTCTTTGCAACCCCATGAATTGCAGCACTCCAGGCCTCCCTGTCCATCAACAACTCCCGGAGTTCGCTCAGATTCACGTCCATCGAGTCAGTGATGCCATCCAGCCATCTCATCCTCTGTCATCCCCTTCTCCTCCTGCCCCCAATCCCTCCCAGCATCAGAGTCTTTTCCAATGAGTCAACTCTTTGCATGAGGTGGCCAAAGTACTGGAGTTTCAGCTTTAGCATCATTCCCTCCAAAGCAATCCTTCAAGAAATCCCTTGAAGGGCTGATCTCCTTCAGAAGGGACTGGTTGGATCTCTTTGCAGTCCAAGGGACTGTCAAGAGTCTTCTCCAACACCACAGTTCAAAAGCATCACTTCTTCAGCACTAGCTAAGCTTTCTTCACAGTCCAACTCTCACAACCATACATGACCACTGGAAAAACCATAGCCTTGACTAGATGGACCTTTGTGACAAAGTCCATAGAACACCATTTAAGAAATGGTTTCAGTTAACTGTTAGCTTTTAAATTTAGTTTTGATTTTTAGACAATTAGTTTTTAATTTATGAGCATTAAATCTATGAACTATCTTTTTCATAATTTTTATACTTCTCTCATGCCTTCAAAGTTTTTCCACATGCCTAAAAAATTAAACATATATTTCTCCTTCAACCACATTTTTCACCTTTAACTTGTTTATTATTTTACTTGACATTAAAATTTTTTTCTCTTCACAAAATCATTGCATTTTCAATGTATGAAACTTGAAAAATATAATCACTAAAAAACTTTCTATAATATCACACATAAGGATAGTCAC
>SJYQ01001007.1:179604-250817 GCA_006410935.1 Redunca redunca
CTAATATTTTCCTGTATTTATTTGTAATTTTTATACTTTTATATATATTTTATAAAATTGAGTTTATTTTATATATGTACAAATAATTTGTATCATCCTTTTTGCTTCACATGACATCATAAGTATCTTATTATGTCATTAAATAGTCTTCAAAATTTGTATTCATTGACTGCATACTACTTCATCCTAGGGACTATATATTTAACAAATTCCCAATTACTGGACCTTACTATAAATATATCTGAAATAAAAATACTTATAGATACATCTTTATCTCTTTTAACCATTTGTATCTTATCTTTCCCTGAAGAGATGCCAAGACATGGAATCTACAGGGCATAGAATTGAACCTTTTAGAGGTTTCTAATAAATATCACTCTCAGAAGAGCTGAAGTCTTTTTTACATTCAGATCAGAAGTCTGAAAGGACTTCCTTACCACACTCTCCCAAAATCAAGTGATTTTTTAAAAAATATCTTTGCCAATATAACAAAAAAAGAAAGTAACATTTCATTTTAATTTGCATTGCTTGATTATTAAGGCAGTAGAATATTTTTGCATCTAAATCTTGACTCCATCTGGAATTTATTTCGGTGTTTGCAGTAAGGAGCATATTTGATTTTATTATCTCCCAAAAAACCAATACTATTTATTGAAAGATTCCATCTACTCCCCAGTGTATGTTGTGCCCTTGTTTCTACATGAAGCTCTCATGCAGATTTGACCTTCAGTTCAGTTCAGTTCAGTCACTCAGTCATGTCTGACTCTTTGCAACCCCATGAATCGCAGCATGCCAGGCCTCCCTGTCCATCACCAACTCCCAGAGTTCACTCAGACTCACGTTCATTGAGTCCGTGATGCCATCCAGCCATCTCATCCTCTGTCGTCCCCTTCTCCTCCTGCCCCCAATCCCTCCCAGCATCAGGGTCTTTTCCAATGAGTCAACTCTTCTCATGAGGTGGCCAAAGTATTGGAGTTTCAGCTTTAGCATCATTCCTTCCAAAGAAATCCTAGGGCTGATCTCCCTCAGAATGGACTGGTTGGATGTCCTTGCAGTCCAAGGGACTCTCAAGAGTCTTCTCCAACACCACAGTTCAAAAGCATCAATTCTTCGACGCTTGGGCTTCCCTGGTGGGTCAGAGGTTAAAGCATCTGCCTCCGATGCGGGAGACCCAGGTTCGATCCCTGGGTCGGGAAGATCCCCTGGAGAAGGAAATGGTAACCCACTCCAGTATTCTTGCCTAGAGAATCCCATGGACAGAGAAGCCTGGTAGGCTACAGTCCACGGGGTCGCAAAGAGTCAGACACGACTGAGCGACTTCACTTCACAGCTTTCTTCACAGTCCAACTCTCACATCCATACCATGACCACAGGAAAAACCATAGCCTTGACTAGACGGACCTTAGTCGGCAAAGTAATGTCTCTGCTTTTGAATATACTATCTAGGTTGGTCATAACTTTTCTTCCAAGGAGTAAGCGTCTTTTCATTTCATGGCTGCAGTCACCATCTGCAGTGATTTTGGAGCCCAAAATAATAAAGTCTGACACTGTTTCCACTGTTTCCCCATCTGTTTCCCATGAAGTGATGGGACCAGATGCCATGATCTTTGTTTTCTGAACTTTGAGCTTTAAGCCAACTTTTTCGCTTTCCTCTTTCACTTTCACCAAGAGGCTTTTTAGTTCCTCTTCACTTTCTGCCATAAGGGTGGTGTCATCTGCATATCTGAGGTTACTGATATTTCTCCTGGCAATCTTGATTCCAGCTTGTGTTTCTTCCAGCCCAGCGTTTCTCATGATGTACTCTGCATGTAAGTTAAATAAGCAGGGTGACAATATACAGCCTTGACGTACTCCTTTTCCTATTTGGAACCAGTCTGTTTGTTGTTCCATGTCCTTAAAGACTAGCTGTTCAGTCTAGATCTACTGGTCTGATTTTTGTAGCTTTATACATTTTGCCTGCTTAGTGGTTCTTCTTTTATTCCTATGTCCTTCAGAGCCTGTATACTTTAGAATTATTTTATCAAATTTCTCCAAAAAAATAATACATTGAGAACTGTTACTGAGATTTCTGAGGCTCATAAATTAATTGAAAACAAATTAACATCTTTATAAAATTAAGTCATATAGAATGATGTATGTCCCCATCCTCCGAGTCTTATTTATTATAATATCTTAGTCAAATTTGGGAGTTCTCATCATAAAGGTTCCACATACTTCTTGGTAGCATTCCCAGGGATTATGTGATTTTTGTTGCTAGTTTAATATAAGCGCTGTCTCTATCATAGTTTCCAACTATTGCTTGACTGCTTATATATGACAAAGCTATTAATTTTAGTAAATGTTATGGGAATAGTCTTTAAAGATCACAAGTGAGTGTGTTGAGTTTTACTGATTATATTTTAATTTTAATTGGTGTTAAAAAGTTGTTTTGGCTTTCATAGCATGATCAATCAGAAAATTTTTCTCAGCCAAAACTGTCCTTGAATTCTTTATCTAAACCCCAGTTTTTATTTTTACCTTCATGATTTCAAATTTTGTAGCCACATCATCGAGCATATGCCTTAACGCTACTTGTGCTATCAAGGAAGTCTTAAGATCAGGGTTAAGCCACCTTTGTAAAACTGAATTTTTTTCCATAATTTTTTTTTCAGCATGGAAATGACATATTTCTTAAGTGTAAAAACAACAGAAATTTGTCTGGTCTTAGGATAAATTTCAGCCACCAGGCTAAAAGACATCAAGGGGCCTCCCTGGTGGCTCAGCGGTAAAGAATCTGCCTGCAAGGCAGGAGCCATCGGAGACGGGGGTTTGATCCCTGGGTCATGAAGATTCCCCCGGATGAGGGCACAGCAACCCACTCCAGTATCCTTGCCTGGAAAATCCCATAAACAGAGGAACCCGGCAGGCTACAGTCCATGGGTTCGCAGAGAGCTGGACATGACTGAGTGCACACACACAGTCTTACAGCATTTTAGGCAGAGGAGAGAAGCAAGATTTGTGTTAAATTTTAATAAATCTAGGAGTCATAGTCCTTTTTACTGAAGCATCAGTGTTGTGTTACTTTCAGGTGTACATCAAAGTGATGCAGTTAAACACATATATATTCCTTTCCAGATTTTTTCCCATTGTAGGTTGTTACAAAATATTGACTGTAGTCCCCTGTGCTATATAGTAGGTTCTTATTCTTTGTTCTCAGGTTTTCTAGAAATTCACCCAGAAAACCTCTTCTTAGACCTATTGGTCAATTATGCTAGGAGGGCCTCTGCTTTATAAATCAGAATTTCTAGTTCAATTAAAATTTCTTTTTTCCACTCTTTCACTTGTGTTCTTATTGCTCTTTTAACTGTTTTGTTGAGATGACTTCATCATCCATTTATTTCTTTCTTTTTAAAAAGTCAAATCATTTGTCTTAGAGGACAACTTTATCTACATTTCATGTTTTCGATGCAAATATTCTCCTTTTACTAATTTCCAAACTATTATGAAAACGAGTTTGACTCCAGTTATAAAGTTAAGAAGCCATGGGAATGTAATGCAGAGCATAAGGAGTATGGTCGATTATATTGCAGTAACTTTGAATGGAGACAGTTACTAGACATTATCATGATCATTTCACAAGGTATGCAAACGTTAAATCACTATAGAGTACACTGAAAACTAACATAATATTGTGTATTAACTATATTTCAATGCTGTTTTTAAAAAAAGTTTGAGTTTTGGAGAGATTTGGGGAATTTTATTGCTTTATTTCTTAAGTGACAGGATAGAGATTTTCACTTAATTTTTATTATTGGTTTCAAATTTTATAGCATCGGAGCTAGAGAACAAGGACCTGTACAATTTCCACAATAAATTGGGAAGCTATTCATATTTTCTTTGTGACAAGATATCTTTTAAATCTGACATAGGCTGAAAAAGATTTTTAAAAACATACACTACCGTTAACCTCTTGTAGTGTAAACATTTGATTGATACACGTTCTGTTGGGCTGTTGGGTATATGAAGCAAGGAGGGGGAAAGCATCAGCTTCCAAGTTCAGATTCTCCCTTGACCCTTGATTACTTGTGAGATTCTCTAGTCCTCACCCTTCCTTCCTCTGAAATGAGGATGAAAATAACAACACATGCCCCTAAGAACTTTCAAGAAATAATGCATGACCGGTGCCTAGCTTAGTAACCAGGACATTGCCAACACTCAGAAAGAACCCAGAGTGTAGCATATGCAACCCATCCTGGTTTCCATTTAATGCTGTTTGCCTTGAAGATCACGCTTTCGGCAGTAGCACCGCAGCCCTGCCTCCTCTGAACCTGTGTTGCCTGTTCAGTCTCAGTCTGATATTTTATTTTCAATCTCATCCCATTTTATTTTAGATGTATTCTGTGTTAGCAGGATACAACTCACTGGTTTTTAATACAATTTAGACACTTTTGTAAAAGAGTTTAAATTATTTCTGCTTATAGTTGTCTCATAGCTACCATATCATTTTGTGCATTCTGGCTGTAAGCTTTTCATGCTCTATCTTTTTACTTTCATTTGCTTTTATGGTCTATAAGTTGTTTCTTAATCTGCTCAAAAATTATAAGCTTTATATTCATCATTTTAAAAAATTCTACCAGTGGCTGCTTTAAACTTTTTTGAGTTTTTTGTTTATTTGTTTTTGTTGAGACACAATTATCATTTCAAAGTGAACAATTCAACGGCATTTAGTACATTCAAAATGTTATGCAACCACCACTTTTATTAAATTTTATTAATAGGATTTTCACTTTATTAATCTATTTATCAGAATTTGCATTTCCTGGGACTTACCTGGCAGTTCAGTGATTAAGACTCCATACTTCCATGGGACACAGGTTCAAACCCAAGTAGGGAACTAAGACTCTGCATGCCACATGGTGTGGCAAAAATATATATATATATTTGCACTTCCCTGAGTAAGATAAGAACTTTATCTGACTCTTTCCCTCTCCAGTGTTTCTCTAGCATAATTGGGATTGCAACGTGCTCATAATAACTGGTAATAAGAAGGATTAAATTTCTTTAAACTCTATAATCTCTCTCATAAATTATGTTTGTTCTTAACACATAATTTTGAACCTTGGAAATTTATGTTCAGTTTCCTCATAAAGTGTTATGGGTTTAATTGTATCCCCTCCAAATTTATATACTGAAGTCCTAATCTCCAGTAGCTCAGAATGTAACCATATTGGGAGGTAAAGACTTTTAAAGGTAATTAAGTTAAAATGAGGTCATGAGAATGGCCCTCATCCAATAGGTCTAATGTTCTTATAAGGTGAGGTCAGGGACTTCCTTGGTGGTCCAAGAATCCACGTCCAGATTCAACTCCTGGTCCACGAAGATCCCACGTGCTGCGGGGTAACTAAACCCCATGCTCCATAGTTAGCCCATACACCTCAGTGAAGACCCAGCAGAGTCATAAATAAGTAGATAATTTTTCTGAAAACAGAAAAGCTTAGGATATAGACAAGCACAGAGGAAAGACCACAGATGACCCATGGAGAAGGTAACCATGGAGAGAGGCCTGAGAGGAAACCGAGCCTACCAACATCTTGATCTCAAATTTTTCATTTCCAGAGCTGTGGGCACTGTTGTTTAAGCAACCCAGTCTCTGGCACTTTGGTATAGAAGCCTTGTTGTTGTTCAGTCGCTAAGCCATGTCTGATTCTTTGTGACCCCATGGACTGCAGCATGCCAGGCTTCCCTGTCCTTCATTATCTCCCAGAGTTCGCTTAAACTCCTGTGCACCGAGTCGGTGATGCCAGCCAACCATCTCATCCTCCGTCACCCCCTTAACAAACTATTATACGCGATCATCCCCTTTCCGCCTCAGGCTCTCCACGCTGTTCCCGCTTCACCGCCACCCGCATGCCCGCACGCCCGCACTTCATCTAGTTCACTCCTGCTCATCGAGGGGCCGCTCCTCTGCCCACTTCTGCTCTTCTGCATCGGGTCTGCTCCCACTGCACCCTGCATTTCAGCTTCTCAGCCATTTCTCCAACTATACTCCTCCAGCTCTTTCCAAGACAACAGTTTATTCTATATTCCCACAGTTCGACACGGTAGGTGCCACCAGCAGCTTAGCAACTGAATGAATGAAAGTGAACAAATGAAGGACATCCTGGTTTGCTACCTGTGTTGTTTTCACTATGACACACGGCTTGCTTATTCAGCCCAAATGGTTTTCATTTCCACAGAACAGATTAATTTTCTTCTATTGCTCTGTTCTGGCCCTTAGCCTGTATTTTGAAATGTTTTGCTAATACCAATTATGATAACAATGCCCACCAAAAATAGGCTGGCAGGCAGCAAGTGCAGTTTGAAAAAGGCTGAAAAAAAATTTTTAATCACTCACACAAAGATGAAATCCACACACCCCAAAGATAAATATTCCGTGTTGGAGCCCCCCAATCTACAAACCTATATCTGGTCACCATGATGTGTGTAAAATAAATGAACCCAGCTGGGAGGGATTAGCAGGTATTTTTACACATATATGAACCTACATATTTCATAAAAGCCTATCCCACGTAGCCCCCATCCTCAGATCCTGTGAATAATTAAAAGCATACCAGTGCACTGCACTGAATTTGCTGCCAGTAATTTACAGGGGAGAAAATAATTACTCTGACAATTAGACCCAGAGCAGCATGCGTGCTCCTTGTTGAGCAAGGCCAAGGATGCCTGTGTGTACCTCTGCAACACCTTTAACAGCTGAATTAATTTGCACACTGATGAAACTCCAAATCAGTCTAGAAATCCACCTGTTAATAAAGTAATGAATGAAATTTATGTGATTTTTTATCCTGGGGGCTTCGTACCCAGCCTCTTTTGCATATTAGAAACCCTTTGCCTCTCTTCCCCAGAAGCTGCTGGCTTCCAAAAGCCATTTACAGCGCACAGCTATTGCTATAAATTCAATTACTCTTATTAGCATCAAGCCCGTATATTCCACTGGGCAGTTGGATCATCATTTTAACACAGACCATTCTGCCTGGAGCGACTGCCCTTCATTACAGCCTTAGGCATTTTTTGATCCCGTATTAAAGAAGTCTATTTTTCGATTCCATGTTAAAGCAGCTTTCCTTTCCAATACGGGAATGAAATCTATCTGAAACCAATAGTGCCTCTCAAAACTGGCACATGGGGACCTGTCTCCTCCTTTCGGGTCCCCTCACATCAGCCAGCCTCCCAGCTCCCTGCTTAGAAGCCGCCCTGTTGCCAATCAGGATTTCTTATAGCTGTCAGGAAGCTAGATGAAACTCCTCACTTTGGCAAGGGTCCTTTAACCCCACAACCCACAGCCCAGCTGAGCAAAGCAACAGACCAGCAGGGCAGGGGTTCCCTCAGGAGCTGGCTTCAGCCAAAGGCAGTCACCAGCCACAGCTGTGCATCTTCTGCCCAATAACACTCGTAGTGTTTAAAAAAAAAAAAGTCTTTTTTTGGAGGGCTCGGGGTCATGGTAAATGGAGGAAGGGTGGAATATGAAATTACTTTCTTCCTCCTGTTTCCTTGCCTCATTCCCCTGCTTCAACTATCATCTCAAAAATCATATTTAAATGACATTAGGTATAGATTCAACTCTCCAAGGAAAGCAGGAAAGGGAAAGGGCAGGTAGGGAGTGGTACCTAAAGGGTACCAACTGAGAGCCCAGCAGGTCACCACAGCCCACCCAAAAGTCACAGCCACACGAGACAGGTCTGATCCTTCCCTTTCCGCTTGTCAAGAGCCAACAGCTCAGAGATTTGCAAAAAGCCATCCATCATGAGCGAGACCTCTAGATCCAGCTGCTCCATGCTCCTCCAGGCACTTTTTTGTTTTAATTTAACTGGAAGATAATTACTTTACAATGTTGTGATGGTTTTTGCCATACGTCAGCATGAATCGGCCACAGGAATACATGTGTTCCCCCCATCCTGAAACCCCCCACCTCCCTCCCCACCCCATCCCTTCAGGTTGTCTCAGAGCACCGACTTTGCGACTTTGCGTTTCCCTGCTTCATGCATCCAACTCACACCGGTCATCTATTTTACATATGGTAATGTACACATTTCAATGCTATTCTCTCATATCATCCCACCCTCTCCTTCTCCCGCTGAGTCCAAAAGTCCGTTCTTTACATCTGTGTCTCCTTTGCCACCCTGTACGTAGGCTCGTGGGTACCATCTTTCTGGATTTCATATGTATGTGTTAATACACAGTATTTCTCTTTCTCTTTCTGACTTACTTCACTCTGTTTAATAGGCTCCAGGAACATGTTTCTACTCCTTCTCTCCGATTTTCAGGGTCAGCAGACTCGGGCCAGCAAAGGCTACGCTGGGATGGCCCCCAAATTCGGACCACAGTGCCAGCTGGGACAAAAGCTCCAGAGGGAGCCGGTTGCCTTTGTAATCGCAATTCCTGCTAGGAAACCACTTCTCGCCTCCTTAGTGTTTCTCTGGAGCTGATTGATACTCTTGGAGCGGGAAACCCATGAGAAAGTCCCTTTTCCTCTCAAAACGGAGAGCTTCCCGCAGACTCCACCAATGCGCCAAGACACGACCCCCGGCTTTCCATGGCGAAGGCAGGCATGGGGCAGGACGCAGCCTGCCAAGCGCTGCTCCCAGCTGAAGGCTCCCCCACCAGGCACCAGGCCCCCTTGTCACAGCGGGGCTGCCCAGGGCTCTCTGAAGGCAGGGGGCTGTGATGAATATGTGAGAAAAACAAACATTTGTCCCAGGAAGGGAAGGGAAGCTTGGAAAAAGAAAACTCCTCCAGGCAAGCCTGGGAAACCCCAGGGGTCTAATTGAAAAGGTTTAAAATTGTAAATATGAAATCTAAACCCAGACGGTGCTTTTTCAAAGGAAGCAAACCACTCATTAAACTGATCCCTTCTATAGATCACCTTAAAAACAACAAGAAGCCAAACTTCCCCCACCACTATCTTGCTGCCAAACCCCATTTTGATCAACAGCTGAGCAGATAAGAACCTTGGGCCAGTGGGGCTGTTGGGAGGAGGAGCTCCTGATTCACTGAGATAATACTGGTAATTCTGAGGCAGACAGTATTAGGGATATATTGTTCACTCCTTCTGGACCCTGGGGTCCGTCTCAAAATCCTTCCCTGAAAGGGGGACCTAAAGGGGGACCCAAAAATAAAAGTTGTGGCCAGGTGGCCCAGAGACATCCAACAAGGCAAGTCTGGAGATGCAGAGGAATGAAGGAAGGTAATGCCCCCAGCCCACCTGCCCCACCCTGTTCAAGCCGCCCCGGCTTGAAGTCTCCCAACAGGAAACATGTTGCTGTTGTTTAGTCATTAAGTTGTGTCCAACTCCTTTGTGTCCCATGGAAAGTAGCCCGCGAAGCTCCTCTAACTGTGGGATTCCCCAGGCAAGAATACTGGAGTGGGTTGCCATTCCCTTCTCTAAAGGATCTTCCCAACCCAGGGATCGAACCTGTGTCTTCTGCGTCTCCTGCATTGGCAGGAGGATTCTTTACCACTGAGCCACCTGGGAAACCCCAACAGGAAACATGAGCAGGGACCCAAAAAGGGAGACCATCCAAGTACATCTGAAATCAGGGAGCCCCCTCCAGAGGGGTGGGCCCACCTGCCTTGTTTATCCAAATTTCATTTGACTTACCCCTGTGCTAGCAGAATTGGCGAGATGGACACAGACAGACCTGAGAGTCCCCAGATTCTAGCCGTCCTCCAGGAGGGCTTATGGTGGACAACAGAGCACCGCAGAGCCCTTACGTACACTGTATCTCACCAAGGCTAAGGCACCATCTGCTGTAAGATGCATGCTTGCCTTAGAGACCACTGCACGTGCGTGCTCAGTCACTTCACTCATGTCCGACTCTGCAACCCCGCAGGGTAGCCCGCAGGGCTCCACCACTAAGAAGGAAAAAAATACCACCAATGAGACCATGATACACCATCCATTTTAAGAAGCAGACTGATTTCAGAGATGTTAATATGGAAAAAACTAACCAAAAAATGTGAGCATCTTATAGGATCAATGAAATACATTTATAGCGGACACTTCCTGGGAACATAGGCGGTGCCAGGACCCATGCCAAATGCTTCCCATGAGTTATCTCATTCATTCCTCACAACTATAATTATCGCCATTTTTCAAAGAAGGAAAGCAGGTCTTGAAAGAGCTGAGTGAACTTGCCCAACATCACACACTGTGGCTGGGATGCTCACCCAGGCCTGATTGAATCCAGAGCCCAAGCATTTATACTTGTGTGATTCTCCAAACCCCCTAGGATGGATCTTGAACACAAACACTTTCAGCCCTCACCCCCCTGAGTTTCTGATTCATTAAGTCTCAAGTACTATTGATAAAACTGCAATTTATAAAAGCACCCAGGCCATTCTGAGAAGGTGGTCCAGGAACAATGCTTGGGGAACCTGAAAGAAGGCTGCATGCTCACGCTCATCAGTGCCAGTTGGCATAGTGAGAGCCCGCGAACACCAAAGGATTTATGTGGCGGGTAGCCGCTAACTGTCGCATGCTTGCGCGCTCAGTCGCTTTCAGTTCAGTTCAGTCGCTTTAGTCGTGTCCAACTCTTTGCAGCCCCATAGACTGCAGTACACCAGGCTCCTCTGTCCTTGGGATTCTCCAGACAAGAATACTGGAGCGGGTTGCAATTTCCTTCTCCAAGAGACCTTCCCGACCCAGGGATAGAACCCACATCTCCTGCATTGCAGGCAGATTCTTTACTGCCGAGCCACCAGGAAACCAGCCCATGCACAACTGAAAAGGCACACTGATGTTCCAAAATCAAGGTCCTCCCCAACAACTGAGGGCTGGCGCAAGAACGTGCATCACTTTGCAGTTGCTGCCTGCAAATCTGGGTCCACTGAGCACAGAAGACCAAAAAAAAAAAGTGTCTCTTTTCAATTTTGTTTTCTTTACAACAATCCCCCGGTCCTCAGCATAACTCAGCAACCCCACAGCAAATGATACAAGGTCCAAAAGGTGGGAACTATGAAAATTCTTTGCTAGAATTTGTTAGGATTATTGTTTGGCTCATCGGCTGGAACAGCATGGGCCTTGGCAAGGAGGGATGTGGGTCTGAATCGTAGCTCCACTTCGCCAGCCGTGTAACTCTGGGAATCAGTCCAAACTCTTAAGTGCTCATCTGTAAAATGGGGATTTACTAATACCTCCTTAGGTGGGTGTTCTTAAGATAAAATGGGATCTCAGGCTTCGAGCATTTGACATAGTACCTGACACCTGTTAAGAATCCAATATATGAGTTCATTTCCTAAAACTCAAACATACACAGTGTTCTTACATGGACAAAAAGATTATGTACCCAGAAACATCAAATAACAGCAGAATAACAACTCTAAAAAGAGCTGGTCTCCGTTTCCATTGGTAATACTTACAGTTTTTATTTACAGCTGTGGTTGGGGACACTGGCGCTGCATTGCTAAGATTCTTATCCTGGCTATGTGACCTTAGGCAAATCTTTACCTTTTCTAACTACATGAAAACCTGGGCAAGACTTTAAAATGGCCAAAAACATATCTGGGTGTTCTGACTAATATATCCTTGGGTTACATCCACTTTGCATTAACAAATCTATTTTACAATCCTGTATGTTGTAGAAAATGTACAGTCATTCAAGTTGTTCCTGTTCATAGAAATACAGACATGTCCTGTGGAAAAGCAATTGATTATTGCCCTGTGAGCATATTGACCAGTTCACATCTGTTTCCTCATTCCATACTGCCAGGGGTATGCTCTGGACTTTGGAGTCTGCTTTGAACTAGTTGTAACATCTTACTGGTCTTCTCATTATTTAATGGGTTTAGACAAAATTTTTGACATGTGTTCATTTTATATTTGTATGAGTCATGATTTTACGTTGTAAAAACATGTGTCCTTGAACGCTAAGCCTCTGTTTTCTCATCAGTATGAAAAAATTCACAAAAATGTCCGCTTGATCCCATGAGAGTGAAGACACGGAGAGTAATCCACACGAATCCACAGTGTTTGGTCCATGGTAAGTGCTCAGATGGCACAGAATCTGCCTGCAACGCAGGAGACCCAGGTTTGATCTCTGGGTTGGGATGATCCCCTGGAGAAGCAAATGGCTACACACGCCAATCTTCTTGCCTGGAGAATTTCATGGACAGAGAAGCCTGGCAAGCTACAGTCCCTGGGGGTCCCGAAGAGTTGGACATGACTGAGCGACTAACACGTTCAGTGTTCTCACTTCACAAGTACTCAGTTAGCATTACTAGACAAGACTATTAAGCTGTCAAAATTGAGGAGTAATTAATCCAGAGTGTTCTCAATTTTAAGCTGTTCTCCAAAAAAATTTTTTTAATATTTTTCACCTATTATTCCTTCTCTATTAGTGAGTACTCACAGATCATATCAATGAATAAATAAGTAAGCAGAAAATAAACATTAATCTGAAAAGAGGAATATGACTATGATTCATTTGAGAGCTTGGACTTGGGGAGAATCTGGGGCTTTGTTTATTTTTTATGGATACACATATATGTCCTTGGTTGCAATTTTATATTACTTATATCGACCACCTATTCCACTAAGTTATTGCTAATGCATAGAATGAAAGTGATTAATATTTCATGGTGTCCTCCATAGAATACAGTAACTTCCAAATGTTCTGCAGTGTTCTGGACAACTTTGACAAGCACTATCCAGGGGCTTCATTAGAAATAGGAAACAGTGAGTCAGGACCCCTCTCCCGATAGGGTTATAAGAACGTGATCAAGTTACTTCAGTTCATCTGGGATTAAGGGTTCTTTAGAATTGGGACAACTTGTAGAAAAACAGAAAAGTAGAAAGAACAGCAGTTAGCATTCACACAGCTCTAAAGTCATCTGTTTATTCATTTAGCCATGAATATTCTACATCCTCGAGAAGCTCCCAGTCCAGCGGGAACATAGGACAGTTTTTAAGAAAGCTTTCCAAACAACAGCCTATGATGAGCTCCAGGAAGGGTGAGCAGAGGAGCCCACACTCTGTGATAACTCTCGAAGGATAAGCTGGGTTTGAGAGGACTGATACTGCAGGCAGGGGAAAGGCAACTACAAAAACCAGAAGGTGTGAAAGGGCCCACCAACAGGGAAGAGCAAAGGCATCAGTGTGACTTGAGATGTTGGTAAACATGACATAGGGCTCAAAAGGCAGCCCAGGACCACGTCAGTGGTGACCGACCACGAGCCCCATGACCTCCTAAAGAAGGTAACCCAGTCTCTATTTAAAAATGAAGGAAAGTTAAGACTAGCGAAGTTCAAGGATCCAGGACCGTAGGTTTTATAGTCTCTAGAGCTGGGTTTTTTGAAACCCATCATTTTTGGCCACCTGATGTGAAGAGCTGACTCATTGGAAAAGACCCTAATGCTGGGAAAGACCTAAGGCAAAAGGAGAAGAGGGTGGCAGAAGATGAGATGGTTAGACAGCATCACGAACTCAATGAACATGAATCTGAGCAAACTCTGGAGACAGCGGAGGACAGGGAAGCCTCGAGGGCTGCAGTCCACGGGGTCGCAAAGCAACTGAACAACAACTACGTACTTTTCTCAATATGCAGTAAAGACCAATAAACCTAGAGAAAGGGAAAAGAAAACGGAAACGCTAACTGTAGACAAACCTTGAGAATACATCTCAGTCCTAGAGAAAGGTCCCCCACCTGTGGCTGAAAAAAAAAAAAGGAACTGTTGTCTAGCCAGACCCAGATGCCCAAGGCCCCTTCTAGCTGTTGCTTAGCGTGGCCTGAGTTACCAAATGAAAGTCTCCGTGGAAGCGCCTTGCTGCTTCTTACCCAGCTGTCTTTTGTTTCCCCCAAACTGCTCTTTGCCAGGGAAGCGGCAGCCACTGGCACTTTCCCTCCAGCCCTGTCCGCCCCGCACTGAACCACCTCTGCATTGCCAGGCAGACAAAGGGGCTGGGACCAAAGAGACATCCCAGAGGCTGGTTGGCCTGCGGTCTTCCTGAACCCTGAGTGCGTCACAGACTCAGGCCTCCTTGTGAGAGTTTCAGAGGGTTTCCTTGGTGAATCTTTCCATCCCCTGGCCGTCGGGGAACACCTCCTTAGCAAGGACAAGATGGCCAAGAGATAGCTATGAGTACACACGCTATTCCCTGCCAGTGATGGCCAGCACCTGGGCAGAGCTGCACTCCAACAGCAGCTGAAGCCACGTGAGCTGTATTACAGCCCTAGGACACAGTCCCCCAGCTGCAGAATAAGCACAAACAAAGGCTGCCTTTCCCAGCCTTCATCCTCTCTCCCCCATCACCATCTGTGAGAGGTCAGTCTGCAGACTACCAGACCGGAAATACCGGGCTCTCCTTGGTCAAACGCTAGGCACGCTCCTCACCATTTTCCTCCCAACTGGACTTGATCTTTTGGACTTTGTGTCTGATTTTGCATTGCCCAGTTTTAGCAAGAATCATATTAAACTGTTTTAATCAGAATCCCCTACCCGCAATATCTTAACATTCTAGATATCTAATCAAATTCCAAATCTGATCAAATGCCAAAGAATGTTCAAACTATCACACAACTGCACTCATCTCACACGCTAGTAAAGTAATGCTCAAAATTCTCCAAGCCAGGCTTCAACAGTACATGAACCATGAACTTCCAGATGTTCAAGCTAGATTTAGAAAAGGCAGAGGAACCAGAGATCAAACTGCCAACATCCATTGGATCATTGAAAAAGCAAGAGAGTTCCAGAAAAAACATCTACTTCTGCTTTATTGACTATGCCAAAGGCTTTGACTGTGTGGACCACAATAAACGCTGGTAAATTCTTAAAGAGACAGGAATACCAGACCACCTGACCTGCCTCTTGAGAAATCTGTATGCAGGCCAGGAAGCACCAGTTAGAACTGGACATGGAACAGCAGACTGGTTCCAAAGAGGAAAAGAAATACGTCAAGGCTGTATATTGTCACCCTGCTTATTTAACTTATATGCAGAGTACATCATGAGAAACACTGGGCTGGAAGAAGTACAAGCTGGAATCAAGATTGTCAGGAGAAATATCAATAACCTCAGACATGCAGATGACACCACCCTTATGGCAGAAAGTGAAGAAGAACTAAAGAGCCTCTTGATGAAAGCTAAATAAGAGAGTGAAAAAGTTGGCTTAAAGCTCAACATTCAGAAAACGAAGATCATGGCATCTAGCCCCATCACTTTATGGCAAATATATGGGGAAACAGGGGAAACAGTGTCAGACTTTATTTTGGCTGGGGGTGAGGGGCCCAAAATCACTGCAGATGGTGACTGCAGCCATGAAATTAAAGGACGCTTGTTCCTTGGAAGAAAAGTTATGATCAACCTAGACAGCATATTAAAAAGCAGAGACATTACTTTGCCAACAAAGGTCCGTCTAGTCAAAGCTATGGTTTTTCCAGTAGTCATGTATGGATGTGAGAGTTGGACTATAAAGAAAGCTGAGCACTGAAGAATAAATGCTTTTGAACTGTGGTGCTGGAGAAGACTCTTGAGAGACCCTTGGACTGCAAGGAGATCCAACCAGTCCATCCTAAAGGAAATCAGTCCTGAATGTTCATTGGAAGGACTGATGCTAAAGCTGAAACTCCAATACTTTGGCCACCTGTTGTGAAGAACTGGCTCACTAGAAAACACCCTGATGCTGGGAAAGTTTGAAGGCAGGAGGAGAAGGGGCTGACAGAGGATGAGAGAGTTGGATGGCATCACCGACTCAATGGACATGAGTCTGAGTAAGCTCCGGGAGTTGGTGATGGACAGGGAGACCTGGCATGCTGCAGTCCACGGGGTCGCAAAGAGTCGGACACGACTGAGCGACTGAACTGAACTACCATTCCCCAGGTGATATGTGATCACCCTGGCCTGCCTTCGGCAAGAACATCCTCTTATGCTTGATGTTCCCTCTTGGGTAATTTTCCACCTACTGATCCTCGCCCCACCGCCCACCAGCCTGCTCTTTGACTATCAATTCCCTCCTATCCACGTTGTATTCATAACTGAGATCAGTTTTCCTTTATAGCAAAAGCTCTTGAACAGAATTTGTTTTTACCACTTTACTGTCCAGCTCTAGTTTTACTTTGATGAGGTTGACAGGAACATGAGCACCGAGAGTCAACTGCATCATTCAAGGCATGCCCCCAGCTTCCCAGTACAGTGGCTGATACCCATATGCTGATGTTGAGCCTCTCTTCCTTATTTCCCTCAGCCACTCTCCCTCGAGCACAAGTTGGAAATTCAGATCAATCCTGTAGTGTATTTCCTAGAAACACCAGCTTGTATCTGGAAGAAAAGAACCAGGACTTTGACTTTTGTAATATGTGATATCTAAAGCCAAGACCTTACCTAATCACAGACATCTAAGGAAAAGGACCCAGTTTTGACTCTAAGGGAAGAATCACACAAAGTTCAAACAATAACTTTAGTGCATTTGGGAAACGATGTTGGGTAGGGGAAGCTGGGAGGCTTACAGAAATCTCCTATTAAGGAAAGCATGTTTTATTGAGATGTCACCTTGTCCTGGATTGTCTAGGATAGTCTCCTTTTAAACAGGTGGATTGATGCATGCTGATGTGGGGGTTAGAAGCGGTTGCACAAAGTCTATCAGCAGAAAGGCTGATGGTAACCTGGGAGAAGTCGAGTAAAAGGGAGTCACCCAGCTTGGAGAACAGGAGAGATGAAAACTCATTCTTTACCAAGAGAGCCATCACATTGAAACACTATGCAACCAAAGAAAGACTCAGTAAACTTTACTTCCAACCTATCAGTTATTACTTGCTTTGCTTCCAATATACCAAAAACAATGAATTTCTGCCTTTGTTTTTTAACGTGAGAATTTTAATTACCAGGAAATTTTTATTTGCACAACAGAAAGAAAAAAACAGGAATTCTTCCCAAAGGGGCAAAAGTTAGTTTACACTGTTTTTAATGAGTAATTCTGTGGACTTTTTCATCATAATAGGAATATTTGTGTCAACTTTTTAAAAATGCACAATGTGAGAGTTGTAAGTTAAGTTTTATTTGGGGCAAAATGAAGACTGTAGCCGGGGAGACAGCACCTCAGATAGCTCTAAGAAACTGCTCCAAAGAGGCAGGGTGAAATGTCAGTATATATGTGATTTATGGAGAAGGCAATGGCAACCCACTACAGTACTCTTGCCTGGAAAATCCCATGCGTGGAGGAGCCTGGTAGGCTGCAGTCCATGGGGTCACGAAGAGTTGGACACGACTGGGGAGACTTCACTTTCACTTTTCACTTTCATGCATTGGAGAAAGAAATGGCAACCCACTCCAGTGTTCCTGCCTAGAGAATCCCAGGGATAGTGGAGCCTGGCGGGCTGCCGTCTATGGGGTCGCACAGAGTCGGACACGACTGAAGTGACTTAGCAGCAGCATGTGATTTATGGTGAAGGGGGTGTACGTGCAATCAAATGCATATTTTTCCAGGTTTCTACTAGTCTTGTGAAGCCTTCACGGGTCACGAGGAACCGTGTCACCATGTAGGGTTTTCCTATTTTTCTAGATATGAGGAGATATAATAATTGGGCTCTTAAAATCAGGTCCTGAGGATATCTAACTATCTGAAGACCTATTCTGCCAGTTTTCCCAGAGCAAGGAGCGCCTCATTTCTGCTCCACCCTGAACCTCTTCAGAGGGGATTGAAGGTCAGCAGCAGCAACACATGATTTAATCCTTGTAGAGGTGGATGGTGGGCTTCCCAGGTGGTGCTGGCAGTAAAGAACACTCCTGCCAACGCAGGAGACATAAGAGATGCAGGTTGAATCCCTGGATCAGGAAGCTCCCCTGGAGGAGGACATGGCAACCCACTCCAGTGTTCTTGCCTGGAGAATCCCGTGGACAGAGGAGCCTGGCGGGCTACAGTCCATAGGGTTGCAAAGAGCTGGACATGACTGAAGCGATTTAGCATGCATACACACACGCAGAGGTGGATGGCAAGCGCCATGGCAAGTGTCAATTTGTGGTTGACACTTGTGAATGTCAGCAAACTAGGAACCATTAGAAATCATAAAGAAGATAATAAATGTCCATCATTCTACCATCCAGACATGAACAGCTGGATGCCCATCCTTCCACACTTTTCTACTCATATATATCCTTTAACATAAAAAAATGAGAAAGAACTAAATGTAACATGGTATAATCTTTTTATTTTCTTTAGTTTTTGTGGGTATCTTTCCACATCAGCAACTATGAATCTACATGATCGTTTTTAATGACTCCATGGGGCCAGCATTTTTTTTTTTCATCCTTTGTGGAGAGACATTAGGATGTTTCCAATCATGCTGTTTTATAAATATTCCTGGGACAAATAGCCTTATGCAGAAGTCTTTTCTCAGTTGCCTAATTATACTCTTAGGGGGAAAAAAAAATCCCTAAAACTGGAATTGCTGAATTGGGCATTTGCACTTTCTCTAAGATCCTTCTTGCCAAAAAGCTCTCTGGAAAACTCTCCCACTTTGCATCCCCCAGCAATTTAAGAAAACACCCGTTTTCCACACCCTTACTCACTCCAGGTTTCATAAAATATTTCAACCTTCAGTGTACACGTTTTCAGGAAAGCACATCACACTCCTGCTTTGTCTTGACCCCAGCCTGACTGGTCAGAAGCCCTGGGACAGGGGTGAAATGGCCAGATAGAGCCAGCCTCCCCAGGCACACCACCCAGGGCGTCTCTCCCAGCCCTTCTCTGTTCAAGGCAGAAAATGAAAAGCCCCTGAGGTGCCAGCTGAAGGTCAAAGGAACTGGGGTCCAGAAGGGACCAAGGGTGTTACAGGGCACCTCCTTCACACCCCTAGGTGGGAAGCGTCGGAATCCCTGCCCCTCCCCCACCTCCTCCATCCCAAACACAATCTGCGGTGAGAGATGCCCAGGAAAGGGGAAAGCAAACACAAGGGCAGAAGGGACCAGCTTGAACCTGCAGGTTAGAAGGGCAGTCCGTTCCCACCAGGGACCCCCCTTTCAGCTGCAAACTGCTGCATTTGACATTTCAATGCAACCCGGGGGAGGGAAGCAGAGAGAGTGGAGAAGGGAGAGGGGCAGACTGGAGACCTGAATAGGGGCGGGGAGACAAAAAAAACTGCATCTCTTTAATTCCGCCACTTGTTCTTTCTGCCTTTCTTCCCCCCTCGCCAGAATGTGACAGTCAGAGCCAAAGGGGCTTCTCTCCCTCTCTTTCTTTTTCTTTTTCTCTTTGACATTTAAAAACAATATACACTTGGGAGCATTGTAAGTCGGGGAGGGGTGGGAGGAGAAGAGAAGAGGAAGATTGTTTCCGCAAGAATTGAACCTCAGGAAAGCTGCTTTCATCCTCCTTGTGACTTGTCCCAGCAGCCAGATTCCTTTTCATTGCTTTGGAGGGAAAACTGAAAAGACTTGGATTTTGCAAACAAAAAAGTAAATTCTGACCCTATCTAGGGAATGTGCTCTCTGGTGGGGGAGTTGCTTATTCCTTGGAAAGAATCTTAGATCATTAAGGAACGGTATTCTCACAAAGCTAACCTCGGAGACCAATAGCATCAGTACTTCAGGCTTAAGATTATTAAATTGGGGTCCCAGCCAGGCTTGCCTCTCCTTACCTGTCCCTGAAGATGAACCAACCCCCTACCCTCCGGCCAAGGAATAGTTCCTAGGAATCTAGACCTGGGCTCCAGCCTTGGCCTCGGGGAACAGCCCTGGATTTGAATAGAACACACTGTTCTATCCAGAATACAAGAATAATCAAGAACAACACAAGAATAATAATTATAATAATTAACACTAGAATAATCAAGCTTGTCTCTTCTAAGCCTGTCTCTGCTCTCTCCAATTTGCAGATGAGAAAACTTGAGGTCCCAGAAGATTGTGTGTGTGTGTGAATGTGCTTAGTCACTCATTCATGTCCAGCACTTTGTGACCCATAGAGTGTAGCCCACCAGGCTCCTCTGTCCATGGGATTTACCAGGCAAGAATACTGGGAGTTGGTAGCCATTCCCTCTCCAAGGGATCTCCCAGGGGCTCAAACCCAGGCCTCCAGCATTGCAGGCAGATTCTTTACCATCTGAGTCACAAGGGAAGATTGAGGATGGTAAACTCACAGAGCTAGGGGACACAGGCCAGAACTCAAGTCCTTTCTCTTCCAGGGCAAGGAGCACCTCCCCTGCCTGCCGCCTCCACGTGTGTAGAAAGAGAGGGAGTTGTACTTCCCTTGTGGTCTAGTGGTTAAGCCTCCACCTGCCACTGCAGGGGACACGGCTCCCATCCCTGCTTTGGGAAGAGCCCACGTACCTCGGAGCAACTGAACCAGCGCGACACAGCTCCCCAAACCCCTGCGCCCCAGAGCCTGTGCTCTTCGGTGAAAGAAGACCCCGCAATGAGAAGCCTGGGGCACCGCAGTGAAGAGAAGCCCCCACCAGACTGCAGCTAGTCCGCGTGCAGCACTGAAGAGCCCGCGTGGCCGAAAATCAGTAAATCAGTCTTTTTTAAAAAGAGAGAGAGAGGAGAGATGGAGCCCCCGTCTAAGTCAGAGTCACCAGCGGCAGTGGCTTTCTCCACCCAGGACGGAACAATCACAGCAGGAGAATCAAGTCAGGTGTTCCCTTGGCAGAGGAATGTCACTCCCCCGGAGAAGGAAATGGTCGAGCTTGAAACTGAGGGAGAAGGACCACGTTTTCATTTTCAAGTCCTCAGGGACTTCAGGTAGCGGAGGCTGGAGAGGCCTCCTAGCCACCAGACAACTTGAAAACGTCCGAGTTGGGGAACAAGGAGCCAGGGCCATCAGGGACCCCAGGCCTGAAGCAAAGGCGCACAGGTGCGATGGAGAAGGTGGCCTCTGTCCAGTTATGCCCGGACCCTCAGAGGCAGCGCCCTCTTCGACCACTGGGAGCCTCCCTAACGAGGACAGGACCAGGCTGTCTTGGCCAAGGGCACAGCAGAAAGTTTCTTGAGTCTGTCAAAGGGGAATGCGAGTCTATCACCCTGCATGTTGAAAAAGATGTGACCGCCCCCCCATTCGGTATCCCAAGCTGGTGAATCGAGACATATGGATTTTGTAAGTCTAGACCCTGATCACAGCCTTTTAAATCCCTTTAGCCTCTATGTAGGACCAGGAAGGACTAGACTGAATTAAAAATAACCTTTCCTACAGTAGAAACTATTATGTAATGGAATAGACCTTTTTTTTAAAAAATTAACTTTTAATTTTAGAATGGTTTTGGATTTTTTTTTTTGGTCAGTGGTAGTACAGAGTTCCCATGTACCCCTAACCCAGTTTCCTCTATTATTAACATCTTGTTACAACGGTGTATTTGTTACAAATGAATGAACGAATATCAATACATAGTGTTAACTAAAGTACATAACTTAATTCAGATGTCCTCGTGTGCATGCTAAATCGCTTCAGTTGTGCCTAATTCTTTGCGACCCCATGGACTGCAGCCCGCCAGGCTCCTCTGTCCATGGGATTCTCCAGGTAAGAATACTGGAGTGGGGTGCCATTTCCTCCTCCAGGGGATCTTCCTGACCCAGGGATCGAACTTACGTCTCTTATGTCTCCAGCATTGGCAGGCGGGTTCTTTACCCCGAGTGCCACCTGGGAAGCCTGATAGAGTATAACAGGAGTCCTGGAATAGTGTTCCGCACAGCCATAAGGTTCCAGGGAGAACTGGAAGGATGTCTGCAGAAGGGAGGCAGTAAATAGGGGTCCAGCCTCTGGTTTCATCCCAGCAGGTGGGCCCACTATCATCAGTTCTTATTCTGAGTATCCTTAAAACACGGGCTTCCCTGGTGGCTCAGCTGGTAAAGAATCCACCCTCAATGCGGGAGACCTTGGTTCAATTCCTGGGTTGGGAAGATTCCCCTGGAGGAGGGAATGGCTACCCACTCCAGTATTCTGGCCTGGAGAATTCCAAGGACTGTATAGTCCATGGAGTCACAAAGAGTCGGACACGACTGAGTGACTTTCACTCACGCACTCATCCATACAACATAGATTTGGGGGAAATCATTTTACTTACACAAATACGGTTGGAACACTGAAAGAGAAGATGTTTTGCCTTGGTTGACTGTGACCCACCCCCTAACTTCTGACAGCCTTATTCCAAGGTTACAAATGACTCAATTAGATTTTATTTTTAAAAAAGGAAAAAATATTCTGTGGAAAAAACATTTTACCCTCCTACTTTTCCCTAGGGAAAATACCAGGCCAAAGAGAAGATGGTCCTCAGGTATAAAAGCTGCAAGACCAGCTGAATCACTAAGCAGAAGCGAGCTGGCTTTCTAACTCATCCTCAGCTGTGTCGCCTCCTGTCCTTACTGAATCAGGTGACGGGAATGGCCTGAAGTCCTGCATGTAAAAGAGGTAAGAACGCCGCCTCTCCCCCCTACTGGCTGTGTGTTTGAGGTGCCCCTGGTCACCAGGCAACAGTAATCCTCCCAATTACCAGGCAACACGATTTTCCAAAGTGCTGGATTTAAGAGGATGCAACCCCAGAAGCCAGCTCAGTGCTTTCCTGAGAACGACCTCTCCCTTCTCTTTCTAAAAGAAGACTGGATGTTGCTCCCAATTAAGAGGGATGGGTCCCCCTTTTCCTGTCTACAGAGAAATAACCCTTTCCACATTCATGTCTTTTAATTGATGATCTGGGGAGAGATCAGCAAAGTATACTAGAACCCAGCTGTCTTTATGGAGAGAATCAGCATGGCTTCCAGGAAAGAGCTGTGCTTGGCAGACAGATTGAGGTTTGAATGCCAGCGCTGTTACTTACTGATGGTGTGGACGTGAGCGAGTGACTTGACTCCTGAGCCCTGGTTTCCGTGTGTCGAATGACAGTGGTAATACCCACTTCCCAGAGCAGTGGAGGAGTGTTGTGCCCACAGAGCCTGGCCTTAGATGGGCGCTAAGTACATGACAGCTACTGATATGTTTAAAGTTCAGGCAAGTTCTTTCTAGGGGTATCATTCTACAGAAACGACTTCTTCTTTGTAACAATTCCAAAGCACCATTCAAGGAGACAGCTGGTAGTATCACCCTATGGTGAAAAATGGGTCATAGAATACAGGCTGACCTCAGAGATACTGAGGGTTTTGTTCCGAACCACTGCAATAAAGCAAATGCCACGATAAAGTTGAGCCACATGGAGTTTTTGCATATAAAAGTTATGTTTACTCTATAGTTTATTAAGTATGTATAGCATTATGTCTAAAAGAATAATGGATATATCTGTTTTCAAATACTTTATTGTTGTGTGTGCGAAGTCACTTCAGTTGTGTCTGACTCTTTGGGACCCTAGGGACTGTAGCCCGCCAGGCTCCTCTGTCCATGGGATTTTCCAGGCAAAAATACTGGATTGGGTTCCCCTGCCCTCCTTCAGGGGATCTTCCTGACCCAAGGATTGAGCCCACATCTCTTATTTCTCTAGAACTGACAAGCAGGTTCTTTACCACTTGTAACCAATTTTCAAATAATTTATTACTAAAAAATGACAAATCAATTACAATAGTAACACCAAAAATCATTGATCACAGATCACCATAAGAAATACAGTAATAATGAAAAACTTTGAAATATTCCAAGAATTACCAAAATGTTACACAGAGACATAAAGCAAACAAATGCTGTTGGGAAATTGGTGCCCATAGACTTGCTCCATACAAGGTTGCCACAAACCCTCACTTTGTAAGAAGAAAGAAGAAAATGCAATATCTTGGAAACACAATAAAATGAAGTACACCTGTAATGTCTTCCATTAGGGACTATTTTCTTAGGAAACTAATGACCTACAGAGAAAGGACTGGGAAGAACTTAGCAGGAAGAAGCTGCATCTTACATGCTTCCTGGGGGGCATGAGTGGTAAAGACCCTGTCTGCCAGTGCAGGAGAAGTAAGAGATGCGGGTTCGATCCCTGGGTCAGCAAGAATCCTCTGGACAGAGGAGCCTGGCAGGCTTCAGTCAGGGGTCGCAAAGAGTTGGACACAACTGAAAGCGACTTAGCACACACACAGCATTACAGAGTATTCAAACAAGCCAGACAACTCTAAGCCCTTAACATCCAGGAACTCACTTAATCCTCCCAACGACTGCACTCAATTGAGACTATTATTACCATTACGTGTTTTCATGTAATAATTTGGGAAGTAATTAGTAATAATAGTTTGGGAACCTGATCCTCACAGTGGTTAAGTAATTTGCCCTAAGCCAGCTAGTTAGTGGTGGGGCTCAATTCAACCCAGACCTTCTGACTTCAGAGTCCGTTCTCAGAATCACTACTCTCTGCAGAGCTTGTGGGAAAGTCATCTCCCTGGGCACGTGGACATGCTCCTTCAGGAAGAAGAACTGTGTGGACCAGACCGGACTTGTAACAAGAAGAGACTGGGGCTGGTTTGAGCAGAAAAGAAACTTCTTAAATCTGAAACCGAAAGCATTTTTCAAAGGCATCAAGTACACAAAATGGCTGGGAAAGGGAGTGATTCATTAAAGAAATGGAAAGACACAAGATATTTTTAGGAATTGTAGAAAGTCGAATAAGAACTGGATATTAGATGATATTAAAGAATTGTTTTAATTTTCTTAAGCGTGACAAGGGAATTATGGACATAGAGAATGTGCTTCTTCTTAGGCATCAGGGGCTGAAGTATTGGTTGGTGCAAATATAATTGTGGTTTCAGACCGTGAATTTTAAATCATTATAGCTAGGCTCAAACACATCTTTATTATTAACATATTCTATTTCATACATATGTTAAAGCAGTTAACCCTACCCCAGAAACTAATACCACATTGTAAATCAGTTATACTTCAATTAAAAGATAAGTAAATGAAAAATAAAAAACTTTATATGCATTCAGCACTTACTATGGACCAGAGGCATTATTCTAGGCAATACTTAATTTCTTTCTCATACCACCACCTATGAGATGGCTACTAATTTGACCGTTCTCTATAAGAGAAACTATTTCCAGAGAGACTGGGGTAGAAATGGGAGTGGTACCACTCACGCTTACCCCTAACAACCACTAGCAAATTTTTCACTTCCTGTTCCCACAACTCTATCCTCTGCTAGCCTAGAGGTCTTGGTTTCCAGGAAAGGAATGCTTTCACCAGGAGACACAACAATTGTTCCACTGAACTGGAAGTTAAGACAGCCACCCAACCCTGTTGTATTCCTCATGCCTCTGAATCAATAGACAAAACAAGGAGTTATGGTGTTGGCTCATTTAATTGATCCTAGCTACGCTATCCAGAGAAGGCGATGGCACCCCACTCCAGTACTCTTGCCTGGAAAATTCCATGGACAGAGGAGACTGGTAGGCTGCAGTCCATGGGGTCGCTAAGAGTCAGACACAACTGAGCGACTGCCCTTTCACTTTTCACTTTCATGCATTGGAGAAGGAAATGGCAACCCACTCCAGTGTTCTTGCCTGCAGAATCCCAGGGATGGGGGAAATCTGGTGGGCTTCCGTCTATGGGGTTGCACAGAGTAGGACAAAACTGAAGCGATTTAGCAGCAGCAGCAGCAGCTACGCTATCATTGAGGTAAGGAAGACTCTGGAGGATAGGAGATCCCTTAGGGCACTTGTTAGAAAGACAATGCCCTGTGATTAAGGTCAATGAAAAACTACACCAAATCTAAGACCAGACCCTTCACAAATGAAGTTTTAGGTCACCCTACCAGGTAAAGAATCATGACTAACTGCAGAGCTTGTTGAGGGCAAAGGGAATACAGACTGGATATAGTTACAAATATCAGCTGAGTCATGTCCAACTCTGCGACTCCATGGACCATAGCCCACCAAGCTCCTCTGTCCATGGGATTCTCCAGGCAAGAATACTGGAGTGGCTTGCCATGCCCTCCTCCAGGGGATCTTCCCAACTCAGGGACTGAACCCAGGTGTCCCTCACTGCAGGTGGATTTTTTACCTTCTGAGCCACCAGGGAAGCCCGTAAATATCAACTACAACCACACAACCTGTAATCGTAGCTAGAGCTGGAATTGTCATGAATATTTCCTCCTTATTTTGTCACAAATACATTTGTGTGTCTATACTCACATCTGAAGATATTCAGCAAAATCTGCTTTCCCATCTTTTCCCCATATCATGCAACATAAGATGTATTGACTTTGTATCAGTATTTTTTTTTAAGGATCATTGATTTTACATCATAGTATTCAAAGTACAGAATATCAGGAGAGTAAACATCACTCAAGGACTTTACTTCCTCTTCGGGGAAAGGAATTAGTGTATTTTCAGTTGCACCAGGATAGTTGTGTGATGTTAGTACAAGTGTGACCTCATTATTGCCTTTATTTGGAGATTAAGTATGGTTTAGGAGATGTGTATAGCTGCCAGGTTGACAAGGGGTGGATTTGTGATGGTTCTTTTCATGTATTAGCTTGACTGGGCTAAGGGATGACCCCAATAGCTTATTTCTGGGTGTGTCTATGGGAGTGTTTCTGGAGGAGATTACTATTTGAATTAGTAGACTGACCCACCCTCAGTGCTGTGGGCAGACTCATCCAATCCTTTGAGGTTACAGAAACATGGTGGAGGAAGGGGGCCCCTTTCTCTCTCCATCTCTCTTTCTTTCTCATAGAGCTTCAGTGTCCATCTTCCCCTGTCCTGGAATATTAAAGCTCCTGGTCCTCAGGTCTACCATTGTCTTTCTGCAGGTGGCAGCTCATGGGCCTTCTCGGCCTTCATAACCAAGACATTCAATCCCTATGATAAATCTCTTCATACGCAGACATATCAAGATATATCTAATTGGTTTGGTTTCCCTGGAGAACCCTAATAGGGCCAGAAGCTTTATGAGCATTATTTTTTTTTCCTTATACCACCACTTACAAAATGAGAACCAATTGTATGCCCATTGTATAAGTGAGAAAATCTCAGAGAAGTTGAAGGCTATGCCCATGCTATATGATTAGCAAGCTGAAGTGTAGGGAGTCAGCTTGGTCTGACTCCAAAGCCCATGCTTATCCCAATCCAGGTCGCCACTACCACAGCAAGGCCTTAATGAATTACAGCACAGCTGGGAGCAGTGCCAGCCGCCTGAAAAGTCCTGGAGGCCCTCAGGCTCTGTACCCCCCTCCCACTGTTTTCAAGATCTTCTCCTGCAAGCTCCTCCAACTTGATAAATTCCTGGCCCCAAACCCGTATGAAAGAGAGAGGTGTCAGAAGCCATTCAGCTGTTTGGGAAGTCCCAACTACACGGAGAATTATCTCAGGATTTTTTTTGTGAGCTCAATGGATGCTCCAAAACTAATTACCCCTCTACCAAAGGGTGATATCTTAATGGCATTTTGATTTATTTCCTTCTTTTCTTTTTTTCATGTTGACACTTTGATTCCAAAATTGGAATATCACTTTTGGTGTCCTAGAATTTTCCCTCTGGTGTTTTATAGCATGTTCCTTCTACCTTTAAGACTCTCGGGGCTTCCCTGGCGGCTCAGTGGTAAAGACTCTGCCTGCCAGTGCAGAAGGCACGGGTTCGATCCCTGATCCAGGAAGATCCCGCACACCATGGAGCCACTAAGCCCAGCTAAGCTCATGCGCCATGACCGCTGAGCCCGTGCGCTAGAGCCTGAGAACCGCAGCCACCGAGCCCTGGGCTGCAGCTGCGGGAGCCCGTGTGCCCTAGAGCCCGCACTCCGCAGCAAGAGAAGCCAGCGCCCCACAGCCAGGACCAGCCTCCCCGGCTCACCCCAGAGAAAAGCCCACACAGCCAGACCCAGTACAGCCAAAATGTAGTAAATAAGTAAACCTTTATCTTTGGGGGAAAAAATGGCCCACAGCAAAAAATCTTAAAAAAAAAAAAAAAGGACTCTAGTGAAGCGGGCTGAAACAGATTGGTCATTTTCTTTTTTCTCTCCCAGAAAGAGAAGAAAGAAAAATTGGGTTGTGCACCTTTTCCAGCCCCTCCCACCCTCCTCCTGCTGCCAGATGACCTTCCCAAACCCCATCTCTGCACATGGCCTCCTCTGCTTCACGCCCTTCAAGGAGCCCTCGTGGAGCCGCAGATGGGTCAAGATGCCCGCCTGGACGGCGTTCATCTGGTGGGCGAAGGTCTTTCAGCACCAGGCACTGTGCGTTCCTGGACGGGCTGCGTCATTTTCTGCCTTTTTTTCCTCCTTTACCTCTGGCCCCCTCTGCTCTCCTTTGCCTTCCTCTCCCCTGCTGCTCCTCCAGACTTGTGCCAGGTCTCACTCTTCTCCTTAAACCGGAGTCTGGGAGAGACGCCCCTTCCTGAACAGGGCTGGTCCTGTTCAGGTCTCGATCCTGAAGGCTCCTTGTGCCAGGACTGGGCCAGAGCCGACAGTCCATCCGTGCTTCTCTCAGTGAGTCCGCGTTCCAAAGCTAATTAGTGGGGAGACATTGGGCAAGGTATTTCTTTACCCTCTTGAAGTCTCAACTGTTTCACTTTAAACTGGAGGTGACAAACCATCACAACGCGGTAAAACAATTTTCCTCCAGTTAAAAAACAAATCTAAAAATTAAGATAAACTGGAGACGATAACAGCTCCTCAACAGATGGTCCAAATAAGGACAAAACAAGGTGATGCAGGTGAGATATTTCCAGGCCTGGCCCAGCCTGGCCCAGTACAGCTTGTTTAGGTGAAAAGTCCTGTCTGACTCTGTGACCCCATGGACTGACTGCAGCCTGCCAGGCCCCTCTGTCCATGGGATTCTCCAGGCAAGAATACCGTTGCCATTTCCTTCTCCGGGGATCTTTCCAACCCAGAGATTGAACCCACATCTCCTGCATCCGCTGCACTGCAGGTGGATTCCTTGCCATTGAGCCACCACAATACAGCTTAGTGATTCAGTAGCTATTCCCTTATCTCGCTAAGGGGCTCAGAAATGGGCCATGTGAGCTAGGGGACAAGGAATGAAAAGGCTCAAGTGGCTAACACTGAAGGGCCAGAATGTGTACAGCCCTGTCTAGGAGATAACAGGTCAGAATGTCCAGCCAAGCACCCAGTATGGCAGGAAAACACTCTCAGCCAGCCCAGAGGGAAAGCGAGGCTGCTCCCAGGGGACCCCGCACTTAGACTCAAGGTTAAAACTTGATGCTATTTTAGCCACTCCTCCTCCCCAAAGGCATCAGAGGGTGAGCAGGGCCTGTGACACCCCCTCCCAGCTCAGGCCGCAGCCCCACTGGCTCTAGCCCTGTACTACCCACCTGCACTGCCTGCCCCCGCACCCGCCACCCTCCGACAGCCGTCAGGCTCTCCAAATGGACAGGAGGTCAGAACCTGCAAGAAGCAGGATGGCTAAAGGAAGGAGGGGCCGGGGGTGTGGAAGGCGAAGCAACCGGGCAGAGGGCAGCAAAGGCCAGCACAGGTATGTCCCAGGCTGGGGACTTGCTCACCTGTTCCAGAAGGTTCTTTCATTGTAGCTCTGAGAAGGAAAGCAACAAGAAAATGTTCATACCCAGTGGCCCCAGAAGTGAGAGAAAGAGCATACTTTTGCAAATTTGAGGCTGCTCTGGTCATCCCCCAATGACGCAGGTCAAATTCCCACTATTTATGCCACTTTTAGGCCAAAGCATGGCCACCACCAAACGCTCATGATAAGTCAATATGCCCCCTTAAAGGGGACACAATGACTAATAACTGCTCAACAAAACATTTTTTTTTTTTACTTGTTTTGAATTGATAAAAGGAGACTTCTTTTTGGAGAAAGTAGCTATAGACAGAAAAAGACTAGCTGTGGGAATGAAGAATTTGGACAACGCCCAGGTCAGGGTGACTTAAAGTCTCCAAAATGGTCCTGAGTTAATAGCTGAGCCAGGAAGTGTTGAAAAGTGTGTCTTCAGGGAAGCCTTAGTTGTTCAACACCAAGGACTGGAATAAAGCCCCAAATGAAACCCAGCTAAAAAATCCCTTCCCCAGTTGGCAGACACACCTATCTGCCCAGCCTCCATCCCCTCTGTGAAACTGATAGGGTCAGATGTCATGCTGGCGGAAGACTTTAATTGAAGCTGAGTCACATTAATTACATCACTGTGCTATCCAAATTTAATTCCCCTGAAGTGACGTCATAAAACCAGGGCATTACAAAGGATTAGAGACCAAAAGGAAGGTAGACGTGAATAAGGTTTCCATATGGCCGTGACTCATGTCTAATGGTTGTGTCCCAAATGTGGGTGCTCATGACTCACCCCTGTACCAGCACCAGCTCCACGTGGCCTCCACACATGTGGGGCTCTGACCTGGCCTCCCTCTGCTGAGAAGCCTGAGGCCCCAGGTTTAGTCAGGAGTGAGGGAAGCCACAGACAGGATTCACTGGACCAAATGGGACCTCTCAAGGTCTGTGCTTATCCTGTAAGACTTCAAGACTCACCAAAGTTCAGTGTTGCCCCCAAAGCAGTGCTGCTTTGGGTACTAATGTGCGCTATGCGGAAAACAAAGGGTTTAGTGGCCAAGCATATTTGGTAAAGGGATTGATCGATGGGTTTCCTCACTGCAAGGGGCCCTTAACTTGTTAGTGACCACTGAACGCTCGCAAAGGCAATGGGTTATGCAGCATTTCTGGAAGTTTGTTGACCAGGGAATCCTTTGCACTTATGGATTTTTTCTCTTTTTTTTGGCTGCAATGCAAGCCATGTGGGATCTTTGTTCCCCAACAAGGGATCAAACCCTTCCCCCCTGCTGTGGAAACACAGGATCAACCACTGGCCTGCCAGGAAAGTCCCCAGGGAATCCTTTCTGAAGGAGAATTCGTGGGGTTAGTGCCCTGAAGAACACATCTCATAAAAGCCTTTTTAGTTGTAGCCTCGCCTTTCACCATTTCCCCTTGTCACAAAGACAGAGATGCCTCTGGACATTTGTGTTTCTAACATAGTCCATCGATGTCCATCCAGACCATTGACAGATTCTGCAGCAGATTGCCCCTCATTCCTGCACACAGGTCAACATGCTTTGGCTTCCACTAGAGGACTGCTAACCCACTCCACTGTTCTTGCCTGGAGAATCCCAGGGACGGGGGAGCCTGGTGAGCTGCCGTCTACGGGGTCGCACAGAGTCAGACACAACTGAAGCGACTTAGCCGCAGCGGCAGCAGCAGCAGAGGACTGCTAAGTCATACAGCGTGGCACCACTGAGACGGACACCTGGGATTCTTGATTCTGATGTTACCACTGAGGAAAGTAAGGCCCACGGAGCAGAAGCAACCCTCTGGTGATGAGACAGCTAGAGAGAAGCAGAGCCAAGACTCGACCTCCTCTGTACTGAGTCTCAGTCCATCTCAGTCCCAAAAAAGGGAACTGCTTCTTGGGTATAAATAGATGCAGTTACTAGTTAATTACTCAACGAGTTACTACAGTTACTAAGTTACTACATTGAAGAGTGATTCTTAGATCAATGGGCTACTAGATAGGTCTAGCAACAAAGGAAGCAGCTACACTCAAGTGGTGCCAAGAGTTAGGAGAGGACAGGTTATTCTTTTCAAAGTCTCCATAAACATCCTGGGCAACTGAGAACTTACTACATTATTATTTGATCTGTTGGAAGATCTTTTCCCTGTATCAGAGTTCTTAGTTGCAGACAGCAGAACCCACTCTAGCCAGTTTAAGCCCAAAAAGTGGTTCATATTGGATAGTTTGTGGTATCCTCAGAAGGAACACAAACTGACTGCATGTGACACAAACAGGGAAAAACAGAACCAGGAGAAACACCCAGCCTCACCATGGGTCTGTTCTGGAGAACCTCCACTGTCTCTACCCGCACCACTTGACCCTTACAATGCTCTGCCTGATGTCAAAAGAATTCCAGAGACCCTAGAAGAACAGATACCTTGAGCACATGCTTGTGAGTATATGTGCAGAAATTCAGCTCCGCCCCTTGCTCACTTCAGCATCTGCCTCTCAAGTAGGTGCATCTTTGAGGCCAAGCTAGATCACATGTGAGGAGGGCATGGCAACCCACTCGTGTTCTTGCCTGGAGAATCCCCATGGACAGAGGACCCTGTCAAGTACAGTCCATGGGGCTGCAAAGAGTCAGGCACAACTGAGCGACCAAGCACAGCACACAGGTCACACGCATCACTCTGTATTATGGGCTAAATTGTGTCCCCCCTTCCCAAAATTCAAGTGTTAAAGCCTTAACTCCATATCATGACTACATTTGAAGATGCTACATTTAAAGAGGTAATTAAAGCTAAATGAGGTCATAATCAATTCATTTCAGTTCAGTCACTCAGTCGTGTTTGACTCTTTGCACCACCATGAACCGCAGTATTCCAACTCCCAGAGTTTACCCAAACTCATGTCTATTGAGTTGGTGATGCCATCCAACCATCTCATCCTCTGTCGTCCCCTTCTCCCGCCTTCAATCTTTCCCAGCATCAGGGTCTTTTCCAATGAGTCAGCTCTTCACATCATGTGGCCAAAATATTGGAGTTTCAGCTTCAGCATCAGTCCTTCCAATGAACACTCAAGACTGACCTCCTTTTGGATGGACTGGTTGGATCTCCTTGCAGTCCAAGGGACTCTCAAAGGTCTTCTCCAACACCACAGTTCAAAAACATCAATTCTTCGGTGCTCAGCTTTCTTCACAGTCCAACTCTCACATCCATACATGACCACTAGAAAAACCATAGCCTCAACTAGACAGACCTTTGTTGGCAAAGTAATGTCTCTGCTTTTGAATATGCTATCTAGGTTGGTCATAACTTTCCTTCCAAGGAGTAAGCATCTTTTAATTTCATGGCTGCAGTCACCATCTGCAGTGATTTTGGAGGTCATAATAGTGAGACCCTAATCCAACAAAGCTGATCTCCTTATAAGAAGAGACACCAGGGCCGTGTGAGGACATGGCTTGGAGGCGACCATCTGCAAGCCAAGGAGAGAGGCCTCAGGAGAATCCAAACATGCTGACCCTTCAATCTTGTTCCCCCAGCCTCCAGAACTGTAAACAAATAAATTCATGTTGTTTCAGCCACCCAGTATGTGGTTCTGTTATGGCAGCCCTTACAACTAATATACCTGCATGAAAGGGAGCCTGGGAAACATAGTTTCTCATTTTTCAGGCCCAAAAAAACAGAGAGGAAAATGAGAAGAGCCAATCACAGAATCCACTACTTTATTTAAACAGCAGACTCTCAGCCGAGATCAGAAATGTCTGAACAAGGGCTTCCCTGGGGGTCAGTGGTAAAGAATCCACCCACCAGTGCAGGAGACGGTTCGACCCCTGGTCCAGGAAGACCCCACATACCGCAGAGCAGCTCCAGCCCTTGAGTCACATCTGTTGAGCCTGGGCTCTGGAGTCCGAGCTCTGCAACAAGGAGAAGCCCATGCACCGCAACCAGAGAGCAGTCCCCTCTCGCCGCAGCAAAGACCCAGCACACCATAAATAAATAAGCAAAATTATTTTTAAAGTGTATGAATGGAACCCGTCTAGCAAACTCACTCCCCAGGTGCTGAGCACACATGTTTGGACAAGCCCAGCCGCCATCCCCTCTGTGAAACTGATGCGGTCAGGTGTCACGCTCTGGGCTTCTCCCAGATCCACCCAAACTTCCCTCCCATCACGATCCTGCCACCTCCCACCTGGACCGCGGCCATCGCTGGGTCCCCACCCAGCCAAGACTCCTGAGCACCATCGGCTCAGCAAGGCCCTACGCGCATCTCCTCTCACCTCCTGAACAGAACTCTGTTCCCTGCCACACTTCACAGATAGAAATACCACCAGTGAAGCAATTAAAATGCCAGGCGACCACACACACGCGGTGAAACGAAGCCTCGCACCCCGCAAAAAATAAAGTATCAGTAGAAACGGAGCAGGAGAGCCGAAAAAAAGAGAAATACAAGCAGTCCAGCCACTTGCTTCAGTGTTTCCTGGAAACCATGACGTAATGGAAGTCAGATGTGTTATGTAAGTTTCATTAATGGATAAGAAGAAAAGTGCAAACTTCTGGGATTTCAAGCAGGGGCCGTGAGAGACACTCGGGACCAAGGGTTCAGCAGGATCCCTCACTAAAGACGCAACAGCAGATTTCTTACGGGTGTCTTCCCTCTGAGCCAAGGGTGTATAATTAAGAAGTAATTTAAAAAGCACCATTCCCAACAGACTCACAAGTCTTCAATATGCATAAATTATGTGACTTCACTGTCCAGAAGCAGTGCTGTCTCTATTTTCCCTCCCACTGCTAGGTGAGTATCTCTGGGCTCCCAGGCCTCCTCCATCCATGGAAACACTCTCCACCATTCCCTGGCATGCCCTCTGTCTCCCCACCACCTCTCGCTAGAAAGATTTCACCTTTCCTCCTTGTAACCTACTGAAATCCTGAGGCCTCCGCAAGGAGGGAAGCAGGATGAAAAGAAAGAAGAGAGTCACGTGGGGAAGGGGGCAGGGAGGAACAGTAGGGAAGAAGGAGAAAAGGAGGCATCGCGAGAAGGGGTGGAGGGCGGGAACACCAGGACACTCTACGCCAGGGACTTTGCAAGGCAGGCTCACAGGTAAGGTGCAGTCTAAGCGCTGGCACTTCCTGACGTTTCTCTTCCCACTTCAGGCAGGAAGATTTCCCGGTGCCTTCCATTGCTGCATGTAGCACAGTGGTAAAGAATCCGCCCGCCAGTGCAGGAGCCGCAAGAGACTCGGCTTCAATTCCTGGGGCAGGAAGATCCTTCCTGGAGAAGGAAAAGGCAACCTACTCCAACATGCTTGCCTGGGAAATCCCATGGACAACAGAACCTGGCAAGCTACTGTCCATGGGGCCGCGAGGAGTCAGACACAACTGAACACACATATTTCCCTTGCCCTGAACTATTGCTGCCTGGCCAGTGAGTACCATGCTCTTCCCCCGACATGCTCTCTGGCACCCTAGGCTCTGGCAATACCAAGAATGAGGAACTTGACATTCCTCCAAGCATACCATGGCAAGATATCCAGTATCCATTCTCCCCTCATCCTTAATAACAGACCTTGGGATTTATTCAGGGTTGCAGTGTTCTCGGCTCCTCCCTGGAATCCAGGCAGAAACTAAGAAGTCTCTTTCAAGGGGGCTGATTGAGATGGAAGGAATAAATNTTTCACACTTGCCTCAAATTTTCCATGAAAATCTGAAGCTTTTTTTTTCCCCTATGTTAGAATTGATTTCACCCCAAAATGGCTTTCATGCTGGGGTGAGCAGCCCAGAATAAGAATAGGGGAGGACACTCATGTAAATTCCATGCAAGAGCTGGGTGGTGGGGAGTCCCCAGAATGCCAAAGCAAATGAGAGGAACTGCTGCTGCTCCCCCCCAGAAATACTTTGGAGCCTGCACTGATTAAAAAAAAAAAAAGAATGTCCATCTCAGCAAATGGACAAATATTCAGCTAAGCAGGGACCACAATAAATGTTTCTGAGGACCTAATTGTACTGGGAAGAGAACTGGGTGCTGGGGGTTCCAGAATGGCCACAAGGAAACTCTGTCCTCAAGCCCTGTTATCAGACCCCAGAAGTGGGAACTGACATGATCTTTATCGCCTTTGCGTTCGCCATCAGCATCCTCCTCCTGGACGGGGCTGTTATTCCTTGAAAAGTCACTGCCTAAAGGATGAGGCTAACCTAAAAGCAGGTGTTTGTAAGGCAATATGATAAATGAAATGATAGAACTTCGCGTATGATTCGGTAGGGAGGAGGAGAGAATGATTATCTGAGATTAGAAAAGGTGTAGCCAAGAGGAAGATATTGAGCAAGGTTTTGAAGGATACATAGAAGTTTGCCAACCTTAAGCTAAGATGCTTGGAAATTCTTTTGCCTCCAGAAGTCTTTAAATATTGTTCTGTATGAATGATCCCTATGTTTGAACTAGTTTTTCAGGAAGATTTCTGAGAGCAGCACTTAAAAAAAAAAATTGCCATGTCACATGACATGTAGGATCTTCGTTCCCCTGAGCAGGGATCAAACTTGGGCTGCCTGCATTGGACATGCAGAGCCCTAACCACTGGACTGCCGAGGAATTCTGGAACAGCACTTTTCAAACACGAGTGTGCTTATGAATCACTTGGAAACCTTGTTAAAATGATCCTGGATCCAAAAGTCTGGGCTTGGTCCTAAAAATTTGCAGTCTAGCAATATGAAGATGACACAGAAGGTCCTGAACACTCCTGAAGTCTGGATATCTCTCGCCAACCAATAACAGGAGTTCTCAGGTCCACAGGCCATGGAGAATTGGCGTAAAGTATCTCAGATGTTCCAAAAATGGAGATGTTTGCCATTTCTTCCACCAGGACTGCTTCAGGACCATGGTTCTCAACTGCACATAGAAATCCCTGTAGAGCCTTAACCATCCCCATGCCCAGAACACACCTTGAACAGTTTCATCCAAATGTTTCATCAGGACGCAGACTTCCCTGGTGGTCTGGTGATTAGGGCTTTGCTTTCCAATGCAGCAGGTGTGAGTTCAGTCCCTGGTCAGGAAGCTAAGATCCTACATGCCTCTTGGCCAAAAACAAAACCAACAACCCCTCCCCCATAAAACAGAAGCAATATTGTAGCAAATTCAATAAAGATTTAAAAGAACAAAAGAATGTCTTTGGAGGAGGAACCCCAGCCTTGATAGTTTCTAAAGTTCCCCGTGTTTGCATGCTCAGTTGCCCGGTCACTCAGTCCTGTCCAACTCTTTGTGACCCCGTGGACTGTAGTCCACCAGACTCCTCTGTCCATGGGATTTCCCAGGCAAGAATACTGGAGCGGGTTGCCATTCCCTTCTGAAGGGATCTTCCCAACCCAGGGATCAAACCTGCATCTTCTGCATCCCCTGCAATGACAGGTGGATTCTTCACCACTGAGAAGCCCTCTAAAACTCCCCAGATGGTCCCAAAGTACAAGCAGGGCTGAGGACCCGGGCTTTAGGCCAAGAGAGCTCCACTGGTCGTTTATGATGACTGGATGTGACACCCCCTGCAGACACTACTATCTCCCACATTGGACAAGCAAAGGCCCAGAAGTGAGAGAATTCTTCTACCTCCGTCCTAACCCCTCCTTCTCAAAGTGCAGTCCCTAGACCAGCAGCAGCGGCCCCTAGAAGCTTGTTAGGTAATGGATCACAGAATGATCCTTCCCATCGTCCCTAAAAACGTCGACAATCAGGGAACGACCCCCACTTCTGCGTAGGCTGCTCTGTGCCATCAGAAAATATCTCTGAGTAGAAGCAGGAAACCGAAGCCCAAGGCCTGGGCTGACCCCCAGGCCTGAGTCACAGTCTGTGTTCTAACCTGGCTCCCCCGGTCTGTCCCAGCACTGACGGCACCAGCATGTGTGCCCCTCCAGGTGGCCGCGATGCCCGCTGACGAGGTGAAGGGCAGAGCCCCAGGCAGAGCCCCAGATGTCATAAGCCACAGCAGCTCCTGACCCGGGGGCATGGACGCGTGGCAGCCTGGAGTTGCAAAGACAGCCGTGTTGGAGCATTCCCACCCGCCTCTCTTGGCATGGGGCTGTTCCCACGTTTCTCATGACAGGTGCGGTGCCCACTTTTATCCCCTCCCTTCCAAAAGCACCACAGACCTTCCGCAGGCCCTTTGTTCCCAGAGCAGCTTAGCAAAGCATCCGGGGAGCCACTGTGGGAAGCTCTCTGGGCCTAATCCCCGGTGGCGGAAGCAGCTGGCCCTCCAGCTGGGCCCGGGTGGTGAGGATGCAGGCCCGGCTATGTGGCTCAGCTGGGCAGGCAGCCTGCGAGGGTCCCCACCTGCGGGGCCGCCACAGAGACCTCTGAGCTCTGAATTATAATGGTTACACAGGGCAGTAGGAGAGATTCTAACACAGTCAGCTTCTATGTTTCTGGGTGGTACTGAGATTCTGCTTTAAAAAAAAAATTTTTTTTTTGGCTGTACTGAGTCTTCGTTGAGGTGCACGGGCCTTCTCTAGTTGCAGCACGTGGAGGCATCTCTCTAGCTGTGATGCCTGGGCTGGGGCCTTCTTCTTGAGGTGCCTAGGTTTCTCTTGTTACAGAGCATGGGCTTCAGGAGCTATGGTGCATGGGCTTGGTTGCCCAGCGGTGTGTGCGATCCTAGTTCCCCGACCAGGGATCGAACCCGTGTCGCCCCCATGGCAAGGCAGAGTCTTAACCACTAGACCACCAGGGAAGTCTCGGATTCTGCATTTCTGACAAGCTGCCAGGTGATTCCTAGGCTGCTGGTCCTTGGACCACACTGAATAGCAAGGGCTCAGCACAACTAGTTTCGGATACTTCCCAGGCCATTCTTGACTTTGAGAAAGGTATTTAACTCTGGGAGCCCCTGTTTCCTTGATTGCAAGATGGAATAATAATCACTGACTCCCCAGGGCAACAGGTCAACTAAGCTCCTGAGTGAGCGAGTGGAGTGCAAGGCCGGGCTCTGGCTTCCATAAAACGATACAGACTCTGTAAGGGTGTCTGAGGAGAGTCTGCGGCTCAGTTACATCATTAGTTCCAAGGAGCCATGTGACAGCAGGAGTTTCAGAATCAAACGGATTTGAATGGCTCTCTAAGTCTCAGGAATGCCTCTGTAACTTATGGGCACCAAAACCTAGGATGGTTTTGTTGTTAATGAGTTAAAATTAAAAATCTTTAAAATACTAGCACAGGGCTTATTACATAGCAGGCATTCAATATATGTTAGTTTCCTTGTTTCCCGGGTTAGTTTTTCATTTTCCTATCTTCCAGAGAAAATGCAACTACAAACCATTTAGAGTTTCTGGGGAAAAATCATTTCAGACCATGAGCATGAATGCTTATCTCTAAATGACTATTATAGTCAGAATCCTTTGATCATAGGCGACATGAACCACAGTTCCACAGGTTTAAAAGGATATCACATCTCCCTTAACTTTAGAGCTTCCCTGGTGGCTCAGAAGGTCAAGAATCTGCCTGCAATGCAGGAGATCCGGGTTTGATCCCTGGATTGGGAAGACCCCTTGGAGAAGGGAATGGCAGCCCACTTCAGTATTCTGGCCTGGAGAATCGCATGGACAGAGGAGCCTGGTGGGCTATAGTCTACGGGGTCGCAAAGAGTCAGACACAACTGAGCAACTAATACTAACTAACTTAAACTGAAAAGTCCAGTGGGATTCAGGCATAGCTGCATCGAGGCGTCCACACGGTATTGTCAGGAACTTGTCTCTCCACCTCTTTCCTCTGCATCAGCTTCATTCTTGGGCTGGCTCTCAGCATTTGGTGACAAAAACTACCTCTGGTGGCTCCAGGTTGACAGACCCGGCCGAAAAAGAGATCCTCTTTCCTGAACAATCCAGAAAAAGCCCCAGACGTGACTCTTACTGACAGATTGAGTGATGCACCTGTCCCTGAGTAAATTGCTACACCCTGCTCAGTCCTATGTGACATGTTGTCCTGGAGACAGGCCACCCAATCACTTTGACAGAGTAGAAGAGTGATATATTGGTTTGCTAAGGTTGTCATATCACCGTACCACAAACTGGGTGGCATAGACAATGGAAATTTATTCTCTACCAACTCTGGAGGCCGGAAGACCAAAACCAAGGTGTCAACAGGGTTGGTTTCCCCTGGAGGCTGAGATGGAGACTGTTTTAGCCTCTCTCCTGGCTGCGGGTGGGGTTCTTTCACTTGGAACTGTTGTTACTGAACCAAACTTGGAGTCTGCTTACCCACCATGCAGCAAAGTCAATTTATGGACGCCGGGTTATGGTGAAGGAAACTACAGCATTGGCCCTTCCCTGGTGGTCCAGTGGTTAAGACATTACCTTCCATTACAGGGGATACGGGTTCAGTCCCTGCTCAGGGACCTAAGGGAGCTAGATCCCACATGACTCACAGCGAAAAAAACAAAACATCAAACAGAAGCAATAGGTCCACATCAAAATAAACAAAAAATAAATAAATAAAAGAAAGTGCAGTGTTTATTGCAGGCACCAAGCAAGGAATAAGGGCAGCTTAGGCTCAACAGACTCAAACTCCCTGATGGTTTTCAGGAAAGCATTTTTAAAGACTGTGTTTGGGGTGAGGGCGACAGGATGCATGCCTTTTTCTTCTGATTGCTTGGTGATGGGGGCACAGGGTGGTGGTGCAGGAAACTCAAGTCATCAACCTGCTGATTCCAACCAGTCTGGTGTCTCCATGCTTCCGCTTAGTTGCCACTATCCTCCACTTGGCAGGGGAGGGGGGCGGGAGTCTTAGATCCTGAAGAATAACTCAGAGCCCTCTGTCAGATTGTTATGCACGTCCCTTAAGGAGAGCTGGGGCCCTGTTTTAATGCTGATCTATTCCCACTGCTTGTCTTGTTTGACTGCCGCTCCTTTTCCTCTGCATTCCCTCACTTCCCTACTTAGTAACTGCATGAGCCTGCTCTTTGGAATTCAGGGAAGGACTAGGAAACTGGAGTCTTTTTCTGCAAAGGAGAAACGGGGAATACAGAGAGACTTTTGTAACCAAGAGACCCCTGCAGGGTTCTGCTCATTTTCAATCTCCTCTTTTCTTTGATTCTCTTCAATTTTGAGGGGAACAGCGATGGGAAAAGAAAGGGAACAAAGTTTTGGATAGAGAAAGTGAAAGTGAAGTCCTGTCCGACTCTTTGTGACCCCATGGACTGTAGCCTACCAGGCTCCTCCATCCATGGGATTTTCCAGGCAAGAGTACTGGAGTGGAGTGCCATTGCCTTCTCCAGGGGATCTTCCCAGCCCAGGGATTGAACCCAGGTCTCCCGCATTGCAGGCAGATGCTTTACCATCTGAGCCACTAGGGAAGCCCTTGAACAGAGAGGTTAATCAAAAATTCAGTNAGATCCCCTGGAGGGGCCATGGCAACCCACTCCAGTATTCTTGCCTGGAGAGTCCCGTGGACAGAGGAGCCTGGCAGGCTGCAAGGCTACGGTCCAGAGGGCTGCAAAGAGTCAGATACGACTGAAGCGACTTAGCATTCACACACACACACACACACACATTAACACTCAAATGGGTCCACCCATGGGCAAGAGCTCTGAAGACCCTGTAAATATTATAGGGGATTATTATTAAAACTATTAACCGTTTAAGCCTGTGTGGCATCCTGCTAGGGCCCATTAAAGCACATACACAAACAAAAGGAAATCCTTTTCCTCAAAATGATGGTCATTTTTGCTTGTTTGTTTTAATCTCAGGTGTGCTGAAATTATCTCGCTTCTCAGCCCATGGAGTGTGATCACCTCTACCCTTGAAAGCTTCTATTCTTATTATTTATTCCCTTTCAGCTCCATTCCTCACTACCATTTGCCTCCTCCCTGCTTATGGGCAGTTATTTTGTCCTGTTTAACTTCCAGTATTTTGTACATATTCCTTAAAAGCTGTATATATTTGCATGCATATACTTTTTATCTATGCAAGTGGCATTGTTTAATGTTTCATTTTGCTTCCTAAGTGAAGCAGAGAGTTCTTGTTATGTTCTTAAGGCCCAGCTGTGTTGCTGTCATATATGGGATCTGTTTCCACTATGTGGATGTTGAACTTCACCTGCACCTATAGCACGTTGCCAGCCTGGTTTTCTAGCTTGAGGGACAGCCTTCTACCATGACAGATAACTCTGCAGTGAACACCTTCCTTCAAACCTCCAGCTACAGCTACAAACCAGCTTCCAAGGTATGTGCATACTCAGTTAGCTTGTTCTCCAGTCCACTTCCTCCCAGCAGTGGGGAAGGCACCTGTATTTCCCATCCCACCACACCTGGCATTATCTAGCTTCCTAACAGATATATAGTGTAGTCTAACAGACATAATTCTGCTTTATTGACTATGCCAAAGCCTTTGACTGTGTGGATCACAAGAAACTGTGGAAAATTCTGAAAGAGATGAGAATACCAGACCACCTGACCTGCCTCTTGAGAAACCTATATGCAGGTCAGGAAGCAACAGTTAGAACTGGACATGGAACAGCAGACTGGTTCCAAATAGGAAAAGGAGTACCTGAAGGCTGTATATTGTCACCCTGCTTATTTAACTTATATGCAGAATACATCATGAGAAACACTGGGCTGCAAGAAGCACAAGCTGGAATCAAGATTGCCGGGAGAAATATGAATAACCTCAGATATACAGATGACACCACACTTATGGCAGAAAGTGAAGAGGAACTACAAAGCCTCTTGATGAAAGTGAAAGAGGAGAGTGAAAAAGTTGGCTTAAAGCTCAACATTCAGAAAACGAAAATCATGGCATGCGGTCCCATCACTTCATGGCAAATAGACGGGGAAACAGTGGAAACAGTGACAGACTTTATTTTTTTGGGTTCCAAAACCACCGCAGATGGTGACTGAAGCCATGAAATTAAAAGACACTTACTCCTTGGAAGAAAAGTTATGACCAACCTAGGTAGCATATTGAAAAGCAGAGACATTACTTTGCCAACAAAGGTCTGTCTAGTCAAGGCTATGGTTTTCCCAGTGGTCATGTATGGATGTGAGAGTTGGACTGTGAAGAAGGCTGAGCACCAAAGAATTGATGCTTTTGAAGTGTGGTGTTGGAGAAAACTCTTGAGAGTCCCTTGGACTGCAAGGAGATCCAACCAGTCCATTCTGAAGATCAGCCCTGGGATTTCTTTGGAAGGAACGATGCTAAAGCTGAAACTCCAGTACTTTGGCCACCTCATGCGAAGAGTTGACTCATTGGAAAAGACTGATGCTGGGAGGGATTGGGGGCAGGAGGAGAAGGGGACGACATAGGATGAGATGGCTGGATGGCATCACTGACTCAATGGACGTGAGTCTGAGTGAACTCCGGGAGTTGGTGATGGACAGGGAGGCCTGGCGTGCTGCGATTCATGGGGTCGCAAAGAGTCAGACACAACTGAGTGACTGAACTGAACAGACATAAAGGGATATTTTATTGTTGTTTAATTTTCATCTAACTGGTTTCTAATGACATGAAGCATCTCCTGATGTGTTTATTACTTGGGGTGGGGGGATTCTTCTCCTGACAATTATCCATTCATATCCTCCCTCCATTTTGTTAAGAGTTGCTAATTTCTTCCTGCTGATTTGAAAATTCCTTGCATATCCTAGATATATCCTCTCCCGTTCTGTAGTCTAACTTTGTCCATGGTGACTTGATGCAATCAGTCGTTTGAATGTAATCAGATTCATCTCTTTTCTGCCTTGCGGTTTGCACTTTCTGCTAAATCTTTCTCACCACCCCCACACCTGGTCCCCATATCTCCCAGCCTTACACCAAATACCTTGTCCTGGCTGGCAAAACTCACCTTGGGGTTTTGAAGGAGGAAACAGACAGAACAGGTTCCATCTTGAAAGCAGGACTCCATCATGGGCCGGACTGTGGACTTTGAGCTATATGCCCTATCTATGGAAACGACATACAAACTGGAAAATCAGACCCCCCCAGGTGGAAGAGCCCTGGGGCTCGTACCTAGACTCTCCATAGCCTAAAAATAAATACCCTAACTATCTGTGTAGCCTAACAGAATCATAAATTCTATTATGCTTATTGGAGTGTGACCACAGGCCTGTAACCATTGTCCACTGTTAACTACCCAGGCTTAAGGCATACGAATCATGGGTTAACTTTGAGTGTATCTTTCTTTTCCTTTGTTCAGACTGGTTTCAGGGAATTTGGGGAGGTAGATTTGGGCACGAACGCTTAGCGTATATAAGCTTTTCACAAAAACTGCTCGGGATCCTCAGCTAAGAGGAGACTCTGCCTTGGGCCCACCGGTGTAATAAACTGCACTCCACTATCTGCATTGTCCTTCTGAGTGAGTTTGTTTCCCGGAACACATGGCTACAACAGTTTCAACTCTCCTGCTGGCTAAAAAATGCAATCCAAGCACTTGATCTCTCATACAGGACCCTTTCCAACCTAATCCTGAACGTTCCCACCTCTTTTCTGCTATGTTAGCCCCCACTTCCACCCCATGCCTCTCCTGCTAGCCTGCCTTGCATACACTGTCCACACTTTAGTAGACCCACATTCTCCTTTGCAGCAGGCAAATGTAAAGATGCTTTTGAAACAGGAGGGAAGGTGGCAGGGCACAACTTCTGAAAGAATGACATAGCCCAAATATATACTATAAACCAATTAAAATCAATGGGTCCTAGACGGCAGACAATTCAACTTTGATTAGACCTTGATCCTCTGTCAGTAAGCTAAATGATATACTCAGAGGCACCATGACAGTTCCAAGGTACCACCAAAAGACCAAAAAGTGGGCAATAGCCCAACTCCTGGAAATCTCCACCACTTCCCCAAAATAACTGGAATAATCCTCTCACTCATTAGCCTATAAATTACCCAGCCCATAAAAACTAACCACACCACATTTTGAGTGGTTATCTCAAACTCTGAGATAGTCCATCTCTGAGATAGTCCTCACTCTGTCTGTGGAGTGTGTTCCTCTTCAAATAAATCCACTTCTTACCTATCACTTTGTCTCTCACTGAATTCTTTCTGCAATGAGACACCAAGAACCTGAGCTTCATTAGGTCCTAAAACCAGGCACTCTAGGTTTAAGCTGGGTTCAAGTCCCAGCCACATGGATTCAAGTCCCAATCTGAGATAAACGGTTCCACTTTCAACTGTTGCTTTTGCTTTTGTGTACTTGGGAGTCTTTCTCCTAGTCAGTACACCGTCAACATTTGCACATTTAACAAATGTGGTTTCTGCTTCAGGAGACAGTCCAAATGGCCCACCACCTGTTACTGTGCATATAGTCATAATCACAGAGTAATGTATAGAAGAACACTCACATCTCCATTTTCCAGGTCAGGAAGCCGAGTCTCGTCAAAGAAAAATGGGGCTGGACGTGTCTTACTGATGGCAAGATAGATTTTATTCAGACTTCTGCATAGAGAACAGAGATTCCACCATAAACAGGTCAGCTCCAGCTAATACAAAGATAACTGAGGTTAATGGAGAACAGAGAGGGAGTCAGAAAAGGAGGTTATAGGAAATGAAAAGCAGTAAGAAAGAAGGAATTAGGTGGGTTATAGGGAAAATGAGCAATTACAGAAGGGGATGAATGGAGAATTACTGGAAATGGTTTGGAAGGGTAGGTTGGGACAATGTGGATTTTGCAATTTGACAACATTGCTCTTTCTTGAGCAAGAATTCAGTCCCAGGGCAGGGGTCACCTTAAGGCGATCTAACGCAGATGGAAGAGCTGGGCTGAAGTTTCCTAGCTGTGGCGTTTGGCCAAGCCCTTTGTGCTGCAGAGAATTTACTGTTCAGTGGTTAGGTCATGCACATATAGCTGCACAAGCAATGAGGCAAAGCCTGGATTTAAACGCAAACCTGCCTGACCGTGACACCCAAACGCAACCCTTGTTTCTGGCCGGTACCTGTGATTTTGCTGAGAAGCAGATCTGGAATGTGGAAGCCTTGGAAGCAGGAGAGAGGCACTCAGCCGGTGAGGCTGCCCCAATTACCCTCGGCATCCTGGGTCTCCTCTGTCCTAAGGGAGCGGGAACTCTTGTGAAGGAACATAAAAGCCATTTTTAAAAGTCACTTTCCTCTGGAGAAGGGAATGGCAATCCACTCCAGTATTCTTGCCTGGAGAATCCCATGGACAGAGAAGTTGGGGGCTACAGTCCATGAGGTCACAAAGAGTTGGACATGACTGAAGCGGCTTAGCACATATGCATGCTACTAAGTGGGAAACACACACACACACACACACACACACACACACACACACACCTCATGGGAAAGTTGGAGTGATTAAGTGTAAGAAAGTGCAAGAACTAGATGCTTCCTGATGGAAGCGTAATTTGGGAGAAAGCTTGAACTTTTCTTCATGAAACATGGCAACTCTAAGAAGTTTCTAGAAGTAGCCCTCCCAAACGCCACCACCCGGAGATATAAGGAACTCTCTGAGTAGGTTTTGGCAAACAGCACAGTTCCGGAAATCACCTGAAATTGGCCGTGGGGCACTTTACTGCAAGCCACACTCTCAGCAAAAAGAGACATTAGCAGCAGTGCTTTCTGTGGCAGAGAACACGAGGCTGAAACCTCGAGTCCCCCTTGGTGTCTAATTCAGATAATTACAGTTCACCTCCTAAGACTCTCCCTGCGGACACAACTGGCTTTGGTTGTCAACGTTACCTCTGTTCTCCCAAATTACGGGGCAGGGCAGGATTCTAAGGCTGAGCCCACGACAGGGAAAACACAGGAGGGAAGGCGGCCTCCTCTATCAGCTAACAAGTCCCTGTCCAACAGGATCATTTTGCTCAGAGCACAGTGCACCTACATTTGGTGTAACATCATCGGAAAAATGAGCGAGTTTTTCCCGTCCGACAGACTTTCCCAAGGAGGACCTCTTGCAGCATCCTGGGAGCCCACGTTCCCAGGTTCTGGAACACCGGCCGTCCTGACTCGGAGATGGCACCCACTAGAACACCTTGTGGGAGCCAGACCCTGTGGGTCTGACCCTGGTTCCCTGTGCCAAGCCTCACGGCTGTCACGCCTCCCTCTCGGGCAGCCATGAGGAGGGACTGAATTCACGCAAGGCCCAAAGGGAGCCTGCCCGGGACACGCTCACCCATCCCCCCGAGATCCGGCTGCCAGCCTCTCTGAGCTGGGCTGGGGCCAGCACTGCAGCCATCGCGAGTGACGACAGCTGTTCACGCGTGTGTGTATGCCCCTCCGTGCGCTTCCCCGGTGACTCGGCCGTAAGGAATTTGCATGCAGTGCAGGAGACCTGGGTTCCATCCCTGGGTCGAGAAGACACTGGAGGAGGGCATGGCAACCCACTCCAGTATTCTTGCCTGGAGAATCCCACGGACAGAGGAGCCTGGCGGGCTCCAGTCCACGGGGTCACGAAGAGCCGGACGCAGCTGCAGCGACGGAGCGCACAGCACAGGCCCCTTCGCGGAGAGCGGCGGCAGCAGACTGACAGCCGCGAGCGCTTGGCATGCAGAGGGGCCCGGGGAGTCGGGGATCGCTCCACCAGGCACTGGCTGCGGCGGTCTGGGTCCCTCTCCTCCGCCTTCTGTGCCTCCATTTCCCCCACTGAAAAATGTCACAGGTTGAATAGCTCATTTCTTAAGGCCCAACTTCCATTCTAAGACTTCTAGCCACTGCCTAGGCCCGGCTAAGGATTCTTCCAAGGTCAGATTTTGTAATCAGCACAACGTGATGGGAAACAAAACTTCCTAGAACGAAGACTAAAACACGGTACATCAGCTCTACTGGAGGAAATTCCCTGGTGGTCCAGCGTTTTTAAGACTCTGAGCTCCAGTGCTGCGGGCGTAGGTTTGATCCCTGGCTGGGGATCTAAGAGCCCACACATCTTGAGGCCCAAAAACCCAAACAGAAGCAGCATTGTAACAAATTCACTGAAGACTTTTAAGAACTGGTCTGCATTAAAAAAAAAAAAAAAAATTTTTAAGAGTATATACTTCAATTAATTTTCAAAAATTAGAAATAAATATTAAATATTAATTAATTACAATAAAAAGACCAAAATGTGAAATTTTGGGCAGGTGACTCAAGATGGTTGCTCTCTTGCTCTGTGTACACGCCCTGCTCGATCAGCACCTGCTTCACCAATACCCACTCCCCTGACTGACCTGCCCCAGGCTCCAGCTAGGACTGTCCCAGCTATACATCAGAACTCTCCACTGCGCTTATCAAATGGGCCGTGAGGGGCGTGCCCCTCTGCTGGTTTCCCTGGTAACCGGTGAGCCAACCCGACATCAGTTCCCCCAGTAACCACCCTGTCCCACCCGTGGGAGCAAAGACTGCCACCGTGTCCTGCCAGCCTGACAGCCACCGTGTCAGCGGAACACAGTGGAGGCAGCTCCAGGACCCTGCTTCGGGAAGCTGGGTGTAAGATCCCCCACCCATGAAACATAGTTATCTCCTGGCTCTTCCTTCCGGCTTGGAGTTGGGCGTGCACAGTCCTTGCAGACACGCCACGTGCGGCTAGACAGAAACAGACCTCCAAGAGCCTCGCTGAGACTGCGGACTGAGGATGAGAGACGGAGACGTCCTCAGGCCACCTGACAAGAGATGAGGGAGAAAGGCCCTTCACCAGGAGGCATTCCACACATCAGGAACGGAAGGGGACGTTCCAAGGTACTAGGGAACCTGACACCATCGCTGCCACAGTTCAAAGACAGTCCTGTAATGCCAAGACCTTCGGTCCCTTGGAGAAGGACCAGCCAAGGTGCCCTCGGGGAGTAGGCTCCTGACTTGTGCTCGGCACTGGAAAACTCAGTGGTGTGGTCTTCAGACCCCTTCGTGACAACCAGATTAGACAGTCGATCTAAGCATCAGTGAAATCTACTAGACTCTGGGCAGCCTTCCTCACCTGGGGGTTGGGGCCTGAGAGTGAAGAGGAGGGAGCTAGACTCTGAGAAGGACAGGACCAAGGCCAAGGACGTTAGCCAAGGGGCCGGCTGCCCGAGTCAGCTGAGGAAGGCAGACGACCTTGAGCTGGAAGGAGGATGCTCAGGCTTTCAGACGCATCTGTACCCAGCCCTTTCAGGTCACACACAGCAGCGGGGAGAGACAAATGCCTCCAAGCAGGGCCCTCCAGCGAGGACAGGACGCAGGTCTCCTTGGAATGGCAATGAGCGGCCCAGCCCTCACTGGCTAGGGCTGGAGCCTGGGAGGATGGGGGCGGGCACCAGACCCTCTCACGGCAGGCTAGCAGCCGCCAGTACACACCACGTAAGCATCGGGTGGAAACGCTGAGACTGCTGTGTGTGCGTGTCTCAGCTCAGCGGGGTCCATTCGGTCCCACCCCAGGCAGCAGAGAATCCGCAGGCGTAGGAGGGGAAAGCATCGTAACTGTCCAACCTCATCTCAGGGTTGATTCAGCACCCTCTGGTACCTAGAAAAGTGGCCTCAGCCCAGGCTCAGTCCCCGAGCCGGACAATCTGCTCACCCAGATTGTGGTCCTGTCTGCCGTCTTGGACAAGGCCCTTTGCCACTCCCAGCAGCCCTCTCAAAACTGTGACAACCACACTTGCCTCCAGGTGTGTGAGAGACAGACCTGGAAAACACACGGGAAGCTCGGTCAGAATCTACAAGGAAGCAGGACTTCCCTGGTAGTCCAGAGGCTAAGACTTCCCTTTCCAATGCAGGGGGGTGACAGGTTCAATCCCTGGTCTAGTCACTAAGATCCCACGTGCTTTGTGGCCCCCAGAAATATAAAAAAACAGGAGCAATATTGTAACAAACTCCACAAAGACTTGAAAAATGGTCCACATTAAGGAAAAAAAAGAATTTTTAAAAAGCAACACACAAGCAAGAGATTAAATAGACACAGTCTTCTCATTCCTCTCTAACATGCCCATAGTGCTGTGCTTAGCCACTCAGCCAAGTCCGACTCTTTGTGACCCATGGACATCATTAGCATACACACACCTGAGACCCAGACACACACACACACTCACATACAACCTGTACCTTGCTACTTCAGCCCTGCTGCCCCCTGCCTGCCACGGTCCCCTCTGTCAGTGAGTGGCACCAGCATCCATCCATCCAGGACTCAGCGTCTAGGGAGCCCTTGCTGACACCACTTCCACTCCCTGGTCCAGTTCCAAAGTGTGAATCTAGTGGAACCCTGTGTGTGTGAAGCAAGTGTGGCTCAGTCATGTCCAACTCTTGCAACCCCATGGACTGTTGCCTGCCAGGCTCCTCTGTCCATCGAATTCTCCAGGCAAGCATACTGGAGTGGGTTGCCATTCCCTTCTCCAGCGAATCTTCCCGACCCGGATCAAACTACACAGCTTTTAAGCTCCTCCTCCTCTCTGACCTAGGACACCACCCTCTCTTGCCTGGGCTGTTCCACCGGCCTCCAGGCTGGTCCCCTCTGCATCTCCTCCTCTGCCGGAGTCAGCTTTCCAGGAAGCACATCTGATCGCAGCAACCCCTTCAGAAACCCTTCTAAAGGACTTCCCTGGCAGTCCAGCGGTTGAGAATCCACCTTGCAAAGCAGGAAACATGGGTTCGATCCTTGGTCAGGGAACCAAGACCCCTTGTGCCATGGAGCAACTGGGTCCACACAGTGAAACTGCTGAGCCAGCACGCCACAGCTGGAGACTCCATGTGCCACAGCGAAGTTTTGCCCCTGTGCCCAAACTAAGACCCAGTGCAGCCAGGTTCTAAAAATGCCTTCTGCAGCTCAAGATGGGGTCAAGCAGGGCCTGGGGCGCCTGCCCCCGCATCTTCTCAGGCCTCATCTCCTTTCGCCTTCCTAGCTGCTGCCCCATGGAGACCCATCAGACTCCCAAAGAAGGGCAACGCCCAAGCCCTCTGTTCAGGCCGACCATAGGGGGCCAGGGGAGACCACAGCACATGCTCACAGGCCCTGACCTCCGGCTCAGCAGAACAGGCCCCAGGCAGCCAGACGCATCGCGGGCGCCCACCTGCTCTCAAGGACAGGGTCCTGATGAACTGCCCCTGCCCTCTGCTTTGGCTCAAGCCCAGAATGTCTCTGACACAGCGGCTTGAAATTCTTCAGGGCTTTAAACCTGTTGAATCTGGGGACAGCTTAATTACGGCCAGAGAAATTCCTCCATAATTTTTGAGCCCATTTAGAGTTTGATGCTTGGAAAGCAAACTCTTTATTTGCTCAGAGTGAGAGTGTTAAAAAGCCCCCAGCAGACAAAAGCGCTATTGACGAGCCTGGCCCCTCCCTCCCCTCTTCTGGGCTTCACTGGTCAGCTCGACGTGTTGGTTGTTTTTGTCTGTGCTTTGTCCTCGTTTTCAGAGTTGGTCCAGGAAAAAAGACAAGACTGACAACTTGAAAAGAGAATGGCCCTCTCCCCCTCCGGTCTGGAAGGGCCAGCATCACCTTGGCAATCAGCCAGCCTGATTTAATGTCCTTCCTAATGATGGGGAAGGGCTGGTGATTAAAAACCTGCAGACAAGACCCTGTCAGGAGGCATGGCAAGCCCAAGGGAACTCCCGGGGCTGCACAGAGGGGGCTCCCAGTCTCTGCCACCCCCGTGGCCCCCATCAGCAAAGTCAGGTTTGCCACAAAACTACACTGCACTCACTCACACCAAGCATCAGCCACTAGATGCTGGGGTGGGGGCCTGGGGAGTCCCTGATGGCAAAACTGGGCTACACCCTCGATAGTGTAGACAGTAGGGAATAGCCAGGCCCCTGGCGAGGAAATCGAGAGTCAGAGGGACCCAGCAAAGAGGTATTACTAGGGAGCTGTATCATCACTAAGCAGCCAGATTGCAGGTAGAGGGGAGGCAGACCAGGGGGCAGAATTTCACGTCCGCACAGAGATGAAGACAGTGTGCAAGATGGAAGGGGGGAACCAAGGCCAGGAGCCCCCAGCAAGCTGCACACCTGTCCAGGTAGGGCAGAATGAATGGATGAAAATAGCCTCAGCCTGTCAAAAGCTACCTCCAAGAGTCACCTTGGAAGGCAGCCCTGGAGAATAGCAGTGTTTGATTGACACACCCCACCCCAAGGCACAGCCTCCCTTGCAGAATCTGGCGTAATTCCTCATGGTCTAATGAGGTTTGTGAATTTTATCGATTTAAGGGGGAAAAGCTGCAATTCACTCTCCCTGAGCCCTGCTGGAGGGAATGATGGCCCAGCGGGGGATGGGGGGAGGCAGGGGGAAGGTAACAGCATGTGCCAGGCTGGGGGAAGGGACCCCGGTAGACAGACAGCCTTGAGAAGATGCTTAATCCACTGAGCCTCATCTTCACCTCTGCTCAAGGCGAGGGTCTAACCAAGCTTCTCCGTCTCCCGTTGGCTCCTTGGGAGCTGGAGAGAACGTTCCTTTGGGTCCTGCCAATCAGGTCTTCCTTTCTCTTTTACGGCTTCATACACCTCATAAGCTGCCTTCGATGTTCATTACTGTGATTAAATCCTATTTCCCCAAAATAAACTGAGCCTCTGAGAGGAGCCCAGCAGAGTCTGACCTAGATCCAACTCTGAGTCCCAGCAAAGCCCTACTCTCGTGAGTGTCTGTATGTGTGTGTTAGTTGCTCAGTCATGTCTGACTCTTTTCAATTCCATGGACTGTAGCCCATCAGGCTCCTCTGTCCATGGAATCTTCCAAGCAAGAATACTGGGGTGAGTTGCCATTTCCTCCTCCAGGGGATCTTCCAGACCTAGGGATCAAACCCGTGTCTCTTACATCTCCCATGTTGGCAGGCAGATTCTTAACAACTGCACCACCTGGAAAGCCCTGTTAAGTGTCTGCTGCTGCTAAGTCGCTTCAGTCTTGTCTGACTCTGTGCGACCCCATAGGCGGCAGCCCACCAGGCTCCCCTGTCCCTGGGATTCTCTGGGCAGTAAAAACCAACGCCACCTCTAACACAGATAACAGTCCCAAGGATAAGGAACATTATTGAGAGTCGTACACAGGCCAGATACAGCATAGAGAACTATCAGCCCACTCCCTTAATCCTCACAGCAGCTCTACAAACTCTCTTATTTTCCCATCTAACACTAAAGGAAAATTGGGGCACAGCACTAACAAATCTCACAGCTAGGAAGTATGTAAGCCAGATTTTCAACCCCCAAACCCATATTCAGAGCTTCTACTCAACACTGCCTCCCCGAAACAATACACAACACAATGCCAGAAAAAATTCACGTGAGCTACACACGTGTCACCTAGCTTTTGCTGTGTAACTAGCTACCCCAGAAACCCAGCTTAGCTGCTAAAACAGTACTTGTTGTTTCCCATGATTCTGTGGGTAGACTGGGTGATTTTTCTGGGCTGGGCTGGCTCAGCCAGGACTGGGTGGCCTAGGATGGTCCTGGCTTCTGGGTCTGGTGTTGGTACAGTATCAACTGGGATGATAGGAGCAAACTTGACACCCAGCAAACTAGCCTGCACCCATTTGTGTGGCCGTGACCCAGGGTTCTTCAACAAGAGGGCAAGCCTCAATACACAGAAGTTCTGTAATGAAATCAATAGAATATTGTAGATCAATTTTAATTCAATTTTAAAAAGAAGCATTATAAGCTACATTACCTACTTCACATTTGATAATGTCACACAGCCAAGGCCAGACTCAAGAGGTGGAGAAATAGATCGCTTGCCTTGATGAGAAGACAAGCAAAGTCATATCACCTACAGGTGTACCAGAATGGGGGCCATTTTTCACAGTTAGCTACCCATACCCAGAGGTGAGCATGCATGTGTATGCACGCATGTACACACACACACTTTCACAGGCCAACAGTGCTCAAGAATTTAGTGTGGTGCCCCACCTAGCAGACACCCACACATTTTTATTTGTTTTGGCTGCACTGAGTCTTCGCTGATACACAGGGGCTTTCTCCAGCTGCAGCGAGTGGGGCTTCGTTGCCCTCTGCGGGCTTCCCGTCTGGTGGCTTCTCTTCTTGCAGAGCGCAGGTTCCAGAGCACACAGGCTTCAGCAGCCGCTACACGGACGCACTGAAGCTGTGGGCCCAGGAGTTCTGGCATTTGGGCTTAGTCGCCTGGGGGCATCTGAAATCTTCCCAGACCGGGGATCGAACTCATGTTCCCTACACTGGAGAGGAATTCCTAACCCCTGGACCAGCTGGGAGGGTCCTGCCACCCAGGCATTTATTTTGATGACAGCCTCTACTATAAGACTCAAGTTGTCCTGTCAGCTGACCAGACATTTATAAGCCCAAGGATCATATGATTCTCAAAACTAATTAGGAGGAAGACTTAGATCAAGATTACTAATTTCTTTCACTTGGACACTGATCACTGTGATAACAGCAGGAGTCTCAAAGGAAAGGTTCCCTTTTCACTGGAAAGGGTTGTAATGCCACCGCTACAATCACGTCTATGAAATGCTCACCCCTCACTCCCTCTCAGTGACCTGCCCGGCGTCTCTCCCTGGCTGTCAAAAGCATCTCAAGGGTATGCACCATACCAGGCACCCACTGTCCATTCCCCTTTATCCCTATGGCCAGACCCTTTGTTTCGTCTGGGGTGCAGTGTGCTGCCCCAGACTGCCTTCCCCCTGGGGCAGCTGGGGTACACAATCATGGCCCGAAGGGCACAGGGGAGGAGCTGAGGAAAAACGTGCATGCTCCTGACCCAGGTTCCCGTGACCTACACTCCCCTCACGGCCCCCTTCCTACTGCTTCCTGCTTCTGGCCTGCGATGGCCACAGGCAGCTGGAGGGACAGCCGCCACCCAGGACCACAGAGCCACAACCATGAGCGCAAAGGCGCAGAGCTTAAACTTTTCAAAGCGCCTCTGAGCCACCACTCCAGCCCCTATCTCCTTGTTACACAAGACACACAAGTCCCTTACTTGTCCAAGTCACTGTGTATGGCATTTTTCCACCACTTTGCATTGAACTCAGTGTATCCAAAGCCAAACTCACAATTTCCCCCAAAACTGGTCCTCTGCCAGCCTCTGCGCATCTGCAAGCCAGAAATAAGGTCCATTATGAATTCCTCAGGCTCCCCAGGTGGTGCTAGTGGTAAAGAACTGGGCTGCCAATGCAGGAGACATAAAAGACTTCAGTCCCTGGGTCGGGAAGATCCCCTGGAGGAGGGCATGTCTACCCACTGCACTATTCTTGCCTGGAGAATCCCACGGACAGGAGAGCCTGGTGGGCTACAGTCCATGAGGTTGCAAAGAGTCAGACATGAGTGGAGCAACTTAGCACACACACGTGAATTCCCCACCTCCTTGTCCTCTGCACTGAGACGGGTAAGTCATCTCATCTCTATCTCCTCCACCTCCCCCAAATTCATTTTCTCCCTAGTGCCACCAGAGTCATCTTTTCTAAGTACAGATCTTCTCAGATCACCGTCCCCCACCCCCACCCCACCTCCACCCCCAGCACACACACCCCCACCNACACACACCCCCACCCCCGACTGCCACAGCCCTGCAGGGGCACTTTGTGCACTTAACAGAAAGACCAGCATCTTTACCCGGCCCCTTACCTTCTCCCCACGCCTCTCCTCTTCTGGGATCTGTACAGACTCACCTTTCAGTCCAGTGCTTCTCAGACTCATCCCATGTTAGAGTCACTGGACTTGTTTAATATTTAACTGAATCACGACCTCTATATGTGTAACCCGGGCATAGTATTTTTTGAGACACCCCAGGTGCAGGGTGCAGACAAATTTGGGAACCACTTCTCCTTAGCCAGATGGTGCCCACCCCACCTGGGCTTCACCCATTTTTCCTCCTGCCTGGACCCCCACACTCCCTTCCCCCGACACCTTCTCAACCTTCTCCTCTTTCAGCTGACAGCTCACATGTCACTGTCTTGAGGAAGCTTCTCCAAGCCCCCAAACTAGATCAGGTGGCCCTGTTCCAAACTCTCAGAGCCTGTGGCTCTCCTCCAGAGTGCTCACTGCAGTTGGTCAATATACTTTTATTTTGCGATGATTCGCTCAACATCTGTTTTCTCCACCAGGCTTCACGCTCTCTGATCTCAAGTCCTTTCTGGTTTTCTTGTCCACTGTCCTGGCTCGTTAGGGATGCAGTCCATATTTGTTGAATAAAGGGATGCTCGGTATCACCTCCACCGTGTAGATGAGGACTCAGAGATGCTAAGTCTAAAATCCCTCTTTTGGTGTGTAACAAAGAAATCCTCGAGGCCAGATGTTAGCACTCTTCTAAGCCAGGGATTTACAAACTTCTGCTACATTGACATCACCTGGAGGCTTGGTAATACAAATCACCGGGCCTCAGCCCCAGGGCGTCTGCTGCAGTAGGTCTAGGGAGAGGCCCAATAATTCACTTTTGGGTCAAGTTCACAGATGCCAATGCTGTGGGTCCAGGGACCACACCTGAGGACCATGGACCAAGTGACCCTCTCTCCCAGCTGTTGGGTGCATTCAGTGACAAGGAAAGCCAGAGTGAATCCAAATCCACTCTAAGAACTGAGCGTTTTCTTTTTCTTTCTTCCTTCCTTTCTTTCTCCCTTCCTTCCTTCCTTTCTTTTCTTCTTATACGAGGGTTATGTTAGCATTGTTAGAAGGTGGTGTTCCTCCCAGCCTTCAGAAGGGCTTCCTTTCTCCCCACAGCCCTGCTGACAGAGCGACCCCAGCTGTGGCCAAGCTCCATCTCCCCAGGGGGCCAGGCAAAGGCTCCAAATATGTTGGCAGCCAGGTGACAAAGGGGCCTGGCGGGCCCACTCCAATCCCTGCACTCCTGACTCATGTCCAGGAAAGAGGCCATCATGAAGTCCTGCCTGGAGGAACAGGGAGGGGCTGTGTTCCTGCAGCCCTGGATGTTACCAGAAGACCCCCAGAGCCACACTTCTGGGCACACACACCCCCAGCCATTTAAAATCCCCCCTTTTCCACTTTCTCCCTCCCTTCCCTGTACCCCAGCAAATTGTCATGCACAAGCCTGAAAGAAAAGAAAGTGTCGGTCACTCAGTAGTGTCTGACTCGTTGTGACCCCACAGTCTGTAGGCCGCCAGGCTCCTCCATCCATTGGAATTCTCCAGGCCAGAACACTGGAGTGAACTGCCATTCCCTTCTCCAGGGGATCTTCCCAACCCAGGGATAGAACCCGGGTCTCCTGCATTGCAGGCAGATTCTTTACCAAGTCACCAGAGAAGCCCAGAACAAGCCCACGCATATCTTTAATGCACCCTTGACTGTGTGAAAACAAAAGGTACAGATTTTCCATCTTGTACAGCTGATTCCACCCAGAAAAGTAATACTATTATCCTGGGAGGTTTGTTTGTATTTTGAAGTCCCAAACCACAGATCTAACCTGCATACTGACTTTATGTCAGATGTGGTGGTGGTTTAGTCGCTAAGTCGTGTCCGACTCTTGCGACCCCGTGGACTACAGCCCGCCAGGCTCCTCTGTCCATGGGATTTTCCAGGCAAGGATACTGGAGTGGATTGCCATTTCCTTCTTGTCAGAAAGAGTCCACAAAAAAATAAAGTAAAATAGCTCTCTAGTTAATGGCTCATTTCAGGACTGAGAGTCCCTTGTCAGAGATATTACAAGTAAAAGCAGTTTCTAGAAAAAATTGAGAAATTTGAAATATTTTGAACAAACCCATTAGGCAGAAACAAAGTAAGAATGGAGGAGAAGCTTGGACTTTTATGTTTTCATCAGACCATTACTAAACAGAGCTAAGACGCTGTCCAGCCCTCATCCATCTGCCTTTCACATAGCAGAATTTTTTAAATAACCGTACTTTAAGCTTTACCCCAGTACAACCTGAGAAGAAAGCATTTGTGTCTATTGTTCTAACTGTTAATTAACTGTGTCAACAAGGTTGTAGAGAAGATGTTTTTAAAGCCTCTTAAGAGGGCAGACACGTCTTAAGCACTTCTAAGTACTTTAGGAATACCCAAGGATTTAAATTGACAATGATAAACAATCACTAATTATAGTCATTCCTAACTGGTTCTCACCAAGGATCTCTTTATTAGATAACACTTGTTAACCTAGTTTCAACCACAGTATGTATTTAAAGAAGATTAAGTTCCATTTAATTCAAATTGGCACTTATATGAGACTGATTATTCTGAAATATGCTGTCATTCAGGGCCTTCCCCAGTTAGCCAAAAATGGTAAGATTTAACTCTGCTCCAAAAACCTATAACGATAAACATATAAGTTAATTTGCATCGTATTAAAATTACTAAGATGTCCCATGACAAGGACCCAGGCATCATCTGTGTAGCCTGGCACCCAGCACGACACTCATCCCAAAGAAGGCCTTGATGCATGTTTGCTGAGCAAACACAGGAATCACAGCAACAACGCAACCTCCACAGTGAATTGTCCCAGAAAATAAAAAGGGTGGAATTCGTGTCACTATTTGAAAACCGAACTCTCTTCAATTGCACATTTCCAATGAGCAAACACTGAGTTAAGCTTTTTAGTTGCTTTATCTTATTCAAGCCTCAGGATCTTTTTTTTTTCCTCAATCAGTTTTTACTGGAGTCTGGTTGCTTTACAACGTCGTGTGAGTTTCTACTGTACAGCAAATGACAACATATATCCCCTCTCTTTTGGATTTCCTTCCCATTCAGGTCACCACGGAGCCCTGGGTGAGTTCCCTGTGTTACACAGTGGCTTCTCATTAGTAATCTATTTTATACGTAGCATCCATAGTGTATATGTGTCAACCCCAGTCTCCCAGTTCCTCCCACCCTCCCTTCCCCCCTGGTATCCATATGTTTCTTCTCTTCATCTGCGTCTCTATTTCTGCTTTGCAAATAAGATCATCTAAACCATTTTTCTAGATTCCACATACATGTGTTCATATACGATATTTGTTTTTCTCTTTCTAACTTTTGAGGGACATTTTCTCAGTGTACCCACTTTACAAATGCGGGCCTGTGTGGTAAGAAAGAGAAGAAAGAACGCAGGTCAGCTGGGGTCCATTCCAATCTCCCACCGGGCTCCTTGCCTCCCACGTAAATCCAGCCCAAACTGAGCCTAAGTCTACACACCCTAGGCCTAGGGTCTTTATTAGATATGACAATTTAAGAAAGTAAAAGATGGTGGAAGCAGCCCAGTTATCCAGAGTGAGGAAGAAAGAAGGGGGAAGGGGGGTGGGNGGTGGGGGAATGAGAGCCAAGGAAAGGAAAGAGAAGAGCTTTGCAGGAAACATACAAGGGGTGACCTCATTTTGTGAAATTAGAACATTTTCTCACACCATATACAAAAATAAACTCAAAATGAATTAAAGACCTAAATGTAAGACTGGAAACCATAAAACTCCTAGAAGAAAACAAAAGCAGAATACTCCTTAACATAAATCATGTTTTTTTTGGATCTGTCTCCTAAGGCAAAGGAAACAAAAGCAAAAATAAACAGTTGGAACCCAATTAAACTTAAAAGCTTTTGCACACAACATTGTAAAGCAATTATCCTCCAGTTTAAAAAAGATCTTAAAAAAAAAAAAACTTTTGCACAGCAAAGGAATCCATCGACAAAGCAAAAAGACAATCTACAGAATGGGAGAAAATATTTGCAAATGCTCTGATCGATAAGGGGCTAATACAAAATATAAACCACTCATATAACTCAATAACAACAACAAAATAAAACCTTGCCTGATTAAAAAGGGGACAGAAAACCTGGATAGACATTTTCCCCAAAAAAGACATACAGATGCAAACAGGCATGTGAAAAGATGCTCAACATTACTGACCATAAGAGAATACAAATCAAAACCGCAATGACATATCACGTCATAATTGTCAGAATGGTTATCATCAAAAAAGAACATGAGTGACAAATGTTGGTGAGGGTATAGAGAAAAGAGGACCCCAGATAGTCCAGTGGTAAAGAATCTACCTGCCAATGCAGGAGACATGAAAAATGCGGATTCGATCTCTGGATCAGGAAGATCCCCTGGAGTAGGAAATGGCAACACACTCCAGTGTTCTTGCCTGAAAAATTCCAGGGACGGAGGAGCCAGATGGGCTACAGTCCACGGGGTTGCAGAGTCGGACGTGACTGAAGCAGCTGAGCAACTAAACACCCTCGGTACACTGTTGGTGGAAATGTAAGTTGGTGTAGCCGCTACGGGAAAACTGAACGGAGGTTCCTCAAAAAGTTAAAAACAGAACTCCCACACGATCCGACAATTCCACTCCCGGGTATACAGCTGAAGAAAGCAAAACAGCTGCTTAGAAACCCTGATGTTTATAACAGCACTATTTACAATTGCCAAGACATGGGTGCAACTTACGTGTCTATCAACAGATGACTGGATAAAGAAGATAAAGAATGGAATACTACTCGGTCATTAAAAAGAATGAAATTCTGCCACTTGCAGCAATAGGGTAGACTTAGTATTATGTTAGTGAGATAAGTCAGACAGAGAAGTACAAATACTGTATGTTGTCACATATGTGGAATATAAAAAAGAAGCAGGCTCACAGATACAGGGAATAAACTAACGGCTCCCAGAGGGGAAAGGGAAGAGAAGAGAGGCAAGACAGGCGCAGGGGGTTAAGAAGTACAGACTACCATGTATAAAGTAAATAAGCTACAGGGTTATACTATATGGCACAGGAATATAGTCAATATTTTATAATAACTTTATAACCTATAAAATATAGAATCAGTGTGTTGTAAAGTACACCTGAAACGTAATATTGCAAATAAACTATACCTCACTTAAAAAGAGAAAGGGTGGCTTTATTTTGCTCTTCTTTGTGTAATCAGTGGCTTTATTATTGCTTCCCTGGTGGCTCAGACGATAAAGCATCTGCCGGCAATGCGGGAGACCCCTGGGTTGGGAAGATCCCCTGGAGAAGGAAATGGCAACCCACTCCAGTGCTCTTGCCTGGAAAATCCCCTGGACAGAGGAGCCTGGTAGGTTACTGTCCATGGGGTTGCAAACAGTCGGACATGACTGAGCAACTTCAGTTTCCTTTCGTTTTTCCTTTCCTTTCTGTAATCAAAAGGCTTCCCAGGTGGCATTAGTGGTAAAGAACCCACCTGCCAATGCAGGAGGCTTAAGAGACACAGGTCCCTGAGTGGGGAAGATCCCCTGGAGGAGGGCATGGCAACCCACTCCAGTACTCTTGCCTGGAGAATCTCATGGACAGAGAAGCACTGCGTCGTCAAAGCACTGTGGCCATGCAGAACAACTGCCCTTGCAGAAACCCATGTGAGCTCCTTTCTCCACTAAGACCTCCTTTTTACTGTCATCATTGAGCAAATGAGCCGAGTGGGAAATTACTACTTAGTCGGAAATCAAGCAGATTCCTGCACAAATTGCTGGCGGGGGAGGGAAGCATTCCAGGTGAAGGGGACACAAGTGCAAAGACGCTTGAAATTCTGCTGCAACTGACTTAGGCGGATTTTAAGGGCCCTGCTGTTCTGCCAAGTGCTTTACAGCAACGATCTCCTTTCACAGATAAAGCAACTCTGCACCACTAATTATTATGACTCCCACTTTGCCCAGTTACACAGCAGGGTGGGGGAGGGGCAGCCACAGATCTAGAAAAGACTGGCGCTGACATACGGCCTGGGTGGCTGATGGAATTTCCCCAAGCACCGTGCCTTAGGGGAATTCACCGGTGGAGAAAAGACCCCTCTTGATCAGTGGTAAACATGCACAGGAGTTAGTAAGCCATAATTTTAATTCTATGGTAAAATCACTGTCAGATGACGTTTAAGAAGAGTTTTCTTGAACTACGTGGGTTAATGCAACGCCATAGGAAGCAAGAGTATACAGAATAATGTAAAAAAGAGTTTTCTTGAACTACGTGGGTTAATGCAACGCCATAGGAAGCAAGAGTATACAGAATAATGTAAATAGAATGAGCTTAACTATAGAAAGGGAAAAACCACACAAGAATATATAATGAGAGGGAAATATGCCCACACGTGAGCTTTCTGGATGCCTTGAAAAAATGGTACATTTCTTTAACGCTTCTTTTTGGTACTTCCCAAATGTGTCTATTATGATAAGCGGATACTTCTTTGATCATCAGGGGAAAGAAACACCATAAAAGATAACGCACGTGAGATGTGCACAGCTTTCTCCTTTGTCAGCCCATGCTTGAAGTTTTGACCATGACTCCACTGGTGGGGGTGACTGGCCACCCTGCTCACCGTAAGTCCTCCGTGTCACCATCCCTGCTGGCTCTTGTCCCTCTGGGGAGGCCGTGGGCCAGGCTCGGCCACCAGTCCCCAGATCCAGGGTCTGGCTGGTACTCCCCCAGCTGCAAAGGGTGGGAGGTGGGGCGGGAGCATGCGCTGTCCTCATCCGTCAGTGGCAAAGGGCCACTCTCAACAAGAGATATGAAGGCTCCGCTCGCAAATCTTTCAGCGTTTCACTGCTATAATTTCTCCCGGGTCTTATTAATAAAATATAATGGTAATTCCTAGAATAATGGCCTATTATCCAAAGTCACAGAATGACAGGGCAATCAAAATCAGAAAGAATGATAGAGCCCATGGAGAGGGAGGAAGGGAGGGCAAATTCTGGCTTCTGAAGGAGTGGCCTTAGGCTCATGCGGGAAATCAAAGGAATAATCTCCAAGGCAGTAGGTTAAATTACCCCAAGAATAATTTGTTGTTCAGTCGCTCTGTCAAGTCTGACTCTCCACTGCCCCAAGAACTGCAGCACACCAGGCTTCTCTGTCCATCACCATCTCCCGAAGCTTGCTCAAACTCATGTCCATTGAGTCGGTGATACCATCCAACCGTCTCATCCTCAGTGGTCCCCTTCTCCTCCTGCCCTCACTCTTAAGCGTCAGGGTCTTTTCCAATGAGTCGGCTGTGCACATCAGGTGGCCCAAGTATCAGGGGGAGCTTCAGCTTGAGCATCAGTCCTTGCAAAGCATATTCAGGGTCGACTCCCTTTAGGACTGTCTGGTGGGATCTCCTTGCAGTCCAAGGGGCTCTCAAGATGGAAGATTCACCATATACACTAGGTGGACATTTGATGGGCTGTGAACTGCCTCCAACCAGCCGTGACCGTTCAGTTGTTTTTATATCATATTCACTTCCTTTTCTCAAAGTGTTTTTATTTTAATTTTGCTTTGTTTGTGTCTGAGTTCTGTGTTGACAGTTCTGGAATGGTTCCATTTTCTATCAGGTAAAAAAATTGCATTTGACACAGACCTGGCTATGTTTTTTCCAGTGGTCATGTATGGATGTGAGAGTTAGACTATAAAAAGCTGAGTGCCAAAGAATTGATGCTTTTGAACTGCAGTGTTGGAGAAGACTCTTGAGACTCCCTTTGACTGCAAAGAGATCCAACCAGTCCATTCTGAAGGAGATCAGTCCTGAATATTCATTGGAAGGACTGATGCTGAAGCTGAAACTCTAATACTTTGGCTACCTGATTCGAAGAACTGACTCATTTGGAAAGACCCTGATGCTGGGAAAGATTGAAGGCAGGAGAAGGGGACGACAGAGGATGAGATGGTTGGATAGCATCACTGACTTGATGGACATGAGTTTGAGCAAGCTCCAGGAGTTGGTGATGGACAGGGAAGCCTGGCGTGCTGCAGTCGATGGGGTCAAAAAGAGTTGGACATGACTGAGTGACTGAACTGAAATGAACTGGCTGTGCCATTTTGAGGGTAAAAGAGAAGTTTTTGAAGTTCAAACAGAATCACTCTAAAAAGAGAATCATAGTAACTGGGAGAATCCAGAGTGAGGAAGCTTTGTGACTTCATCTCCCACCACCAAGGGGCTTGTTGACCACAGAAATCCTTGATGTGGACTTTGCTGAGAACACTCTGACTCCACACAGCAAACCTCTTCCCCCAAAGACACTAAGGCCTTGTGCTATAATAAATTGTTCCTTGCTCCCCCAAGCAGACTTGGAGATCTTTCAAGTTACGCAGAGGGAATCATCTGTCACACCACCTCAGCAGGGTGAGCTTTTGTCGTGGTGGTCCCCAAGTTCCTGAACTCCCATCATTTACGAGGTTCTAAGGCAATGAGTTTCTACCCTATAAATCTGGGGACCCTCTTCAGAAACCCATAACTAGGACCTGCCCCCGAGAGATTATGATTTAACTGTTCTAGACCCTTGTTGTGAAGAGCTGACTCATTTGAAAAGACCCTGATGCTGGGAAAGATTGAGGGCAGGAGGAGGAGGGGACAACAGAGGATGAGATGGTTGGATGGTATCACCAACTCAGTGGACATGGGTTTGGGTGAACTCCAGGAGTTGGTGATGGACAGGCATCGTGCTGTGGTTCATAGGGTCGCAAAGAGTCGGACACAACTGAGTGACTGAACTGAACTGAGACCCTTGTTACTCAAACTGTGGGTCCTGGAGCCAGCAGCAACAATGTCAGCAGGGAGCTCATTAGACACACAGAATTTCAGACCCCACTGCAGACCTCAATAATCAGAATCTGCATTTCATCAAGATTCCCAGATAATTCTGATGTACACTAGGGCTCAAGAAGTGTTGATCTAGAATAAAACCCAAGAATTGTTTTTTTTTCATTTCTCCAAATGTTGGACCAAGACTAAGAACCCCGCACTTAAGTTCTGTCATTGGTCCTTCCTTCTTCTTGCTGACCACTGCTAAGCCCAGAGTCCCAGGCACCAAACCAGCCGATCCCTGCTTCATCCCTCACAGGAGGGGCTACTGCAAACTGTGAAAAACTCACAGGAAAATTGTTCCACTCCTGCTTGCCTGAGATTGATCCCCGCCAACCACAACCACGTGTAGATGGGTCTCCCCCCACCCCAGGAATCTCCTTTTCCTCTCCTTATCCTGTGGCTGGTATTTCCCTGTCTTGTCTGGAGATTGGGCTCCTGCCCACCTCCCCACCTCCCTCGGCCATTTTTGTGTCTTGGCAGCTTTCAGCAGAAGCATTTCCACAATAAAGAAACATTAAATGAAAGGCAGATAGGCTTTTCCTTTTCTTGCTTTGACAGCACCATCTCCTCACCTGCAAGAGGCTTTCTCCCTGAACCATGGGTAAGTAATGAAAGGTATAAAAGAGGAAGAAGAGAAAACCAGGAGGACACAGCCAGTGGGTTGCTGTTGGGAAGGCACCATTTGATGTCTAGCGATACAAGCAACAGCAATAGGTAAATAACAGCTATTGTTTCCAAACAATAACAATATAAGCTGATGTGAAGGCAGCTAGAGACAGAAACTTGGGAGAAAGGCTACATCTAACATCAGGAGATTTCACAAAATGACTCAAAATATTAAATACAATCAAGGGCCTACATCTTAAGGTTATCCAATTTCAAATCACAGCCCCAACGAGAGAAAGTACCCATCTCACAACAATGACTGATGCAAAAATCGAGATTCACCCAGCTCTGATCATCTTTCATAGCAGGTAACAGGTACAGCATCCAGGGTGCAGGAATGAGGTTTTGTTGATCCTAGAATACTGGGCATTGAAGAAAAGATTGGAACCTAAAATATAACACAAATGAACATATCTAGGAGAAAAAAATAAAACAGACTCACAAATCTAAAGAACAGACTTGTGGTTGCCAAGGGGGTGGGGGTGGGAGAGGAATGATTGGGAGTTTGGGGTTAGCAGATGCCAACCTTTATATATAGGATGCATAAACCACAAAGTCCTACTGTACAGCACAGGCAACTATATTCAACATTCTGTAACAAGCCATAATGGAAAAAAATATGAAAAAGAATATATATATATGCATAACTGAGTGGCTTTGCAATACAGCAGAAATTCAACCCAACATTGTAAATTAACTATATTTCAATAAAGTTTTTAAAGACTAGATTATGATTTTCCTACATATCCCAAAGCTGAGAGTAGCCTGAGAAGAAGTGCAAATATCTCTTCACCTCACTCTATCATTTCAAATGTCTTCAATGCAAATAAGGCAGTTCTATACTCCTGATGAATTCGCTCCGCTTCATGATATGCTGGCTTGGTTTGAAAGTCTTTGGTTAGGATGCACTCCCTGGAGGCCAGTCACAAGAACACCTGGAAGCCAGGGGACGATGCAGAATGCTTGGCTGGTTTGTTCGGGTTTTCATCGGGTGTCTGCAGACCCCATCGTCTGTCTCCTTCGCTCTCTCCTCTCTGCTCCATCCCCTCTTCTGGGCCAGGTGCCATCTCACTGGCTTCCAGGGCCCAGGGCTGAAAAGACTTCAGTCCTGCTCCCATCGTGGGAAGGCATTCTCAGCCCTCAGTATCTTCCACCCCCAGCCCTGTCCATCAACAGGAAGCATCTGTAAAACTAAATGACAATTTTCTCCAGAAATGGTGTCTCAACGCACACTTTCAATGCATCGTTATGGCAAGAGAGCCTCCTCGTGCCTGAGGCAAGGATGTCGGGGAAATGGAATTCCCAGGGATGCCACCTCCCAGAACCATTACAGTGGAGACAGGAACAGTCCCAATAGACGCCTGTGATTCGTGCAGCCAGGGGTGTTTTCTACTGTTTTCTAGAGTCAGTAAGTCTGCATAAAATTTCTGTCAGGAACAGTTATCAGCAAAAAAAAAAAAAAAAAAAGAAGGCAGCAGAGAACCTCTAAAGAAAAGTCTTTGTGAGGAAAGAGGGGCTGCAGACCCTTGCGGGGTCGGTCGGTCACACAGTGACCACGGGTCTTTGTTACCCGCATGACCTGTCCCCACGGGATCGTCCCTTCTCCACCTTCTCTCTAAGCAGAGAGATGAAGTCCCCTATGAGCCGAAGTGTACTCAAACACAAGCTTTATCTGAAAAGCTCATGCCAATCTTGCAGTCTTATGCTGCACGTTTTCATGCAAAAATAATGTAGAATTATTTAGAATTTAGAATTCCTTATCAGTAAACTATTAATGTATGTGTCATTAGGGTTCCAGAAGAGAGAAGAAATAAATTGGTGCAAAAAGAAAACATTTGAAAAAGCATAGCTAAAAATTTCTCAAGTAATATGAGGCATAAATTAAGATTTAAGAATCTCAAGGAATACCAGATCAGAGAAACTCAAGGAAAACTGTGCCATTGGTACATCATGGTTAACCTGATGAAAGCCAAAGATAAAAAAAATATGACACATTACATAAAAAAGAGCAACAATTCAAGTTACTAAAGTTATTATGAAAATAACGTGGATCAGAAAGAATGAGAACATCTTCAGAGCATACTGAAAGAAAAGAACCATTGATGCACAATTCTCCATGTGAAGATATCCTTCAGAAATGAGTGAAAAATAAAGATGCTCTTAGATGTAGGGAAAGTGGGATAACTATTGTTAGCAGACTTGCTCAAAAAGAAATGGCAAAAGAAGCCGTTTACACAGAGAAGTGATACCAAGGGACATGTGGAATTTTGTAAGGAAGGAAAACCAACGGAAATGATAAATAGCTGCATAATGTATTGCACTATTTCTCTCCTCTTAAGTTTTTTAAATATTTATGACTATTAAAAGCAAAAAGTACAGTATCGTCTAGTGAGGTTTTCACTGTATGTGAGTATAATGCATATGGCAACCGAAGTGGCAGAGGGGAAAGGGGCTTAATTGGTTGTGAGAGTTCCACACTCTACTCGACTAATTAGGTGAAATTAGTCTAATTAGACTGTAAAAATTCATATGTAACTATTATCCCCAGAGCAACACTAAAAAAAATCTACACAAAGAGAGAGAAACCCAAAAGTTAACAGAAAAAATTTAATAAAAGACTAAAAAGTACTCAACCCAAAGAAAGCAGGAGAGATGAGATAGAGGAACGAAAACAAATAATAGCAGGGCAGCCTAAATTCAACCATATCAATAATTAATGTAAGTGGCTTAAACATACCAATTAAAAGTCAGAAATTATCAACTGCGATTTAAGAAAGAATTTTAGACTCACTATATGCTGCCTATAAGAAATCCACTTTAAAAATAATGATACAAATGAATTAACGGTAAACAAATAGAAAGACATGTGATACAAACACTAATCGAAAGAAATTGGCAAGTGACTATTTTGTTTTCAGAGAAAGAAGATTTCACAACAAGGAAAACACCAGAGATGAGAAGGGAAGTTATATGACAATGAAAGGGTCTCTTCAAGAAAACAAAGCAGGACTTCCCTGGTGGGCCAGGGGTTAAGACTTTGCCTTCCAATGCAGGGGGTGTGGGTTCAGTCTCTATTCTGGGAGCTACGATCCCACATGCTTCACAGCCAAAAAACCCAAAACATAAAAGCAGAAGCAATATTGTAACAAATTCAATAAAGACTTTTTAAATGAAAGTGGAAGTGTTAGTCGCTGTGACCCCATGGACTGTAGCCCATCAGGCTCCTCTGTCCATGGGATTTTCCAGGCAAGAATCCTGGAGAGGGAAGCCATTCTCTTCTCCAGGGGATATTCCTGACCCAGGGATCAAACTCAGGTCTCCTGCATTGCAGGCAGACTACCGTTTGAGCCACCAAGGAAGTCACACAATGAAAAACTGTAAATTAAGGATGAGCAACTACATTCAAAACATGGATAAATCCAACAATCAGTGCTGAGTGAAAGAATTTGGCTCACATCACGTGTGCTTTCTTTCATTTAAAGTATAAAACAGGCAACACTAATGTCCAGTGTTAGGAGTCAAGGTAAATGGTGACCCTTGAGGAAGTAGATACTATTTCTTGATCTAAGTTCCATTACAAGGGTGTGGTCTGTTTTTGAAAACTCAGTGGTATGTACATTTGTGATCTGTGTACTCTTTATAAATACTTTTCAGTTTATTTTCTAAATAAAAACGTGATTAAGCATTTATTCCAAACACTTGAGTCAGTTGAGCCAGAAAAATACACTGAGACTGTCAAATAACCCCTGACACACATGAAAACATGTATTGCAGTTTTGAGACATACTTTCATAACGTTAACTGATCTTCATGACTTTTTGGGAAATGACAGGTTCTTTCCAGTGCTTCATTCATTACCCAGAAACCTCTGGATTCCTGGGGGTTTTCTTAAAAATTAAAAACTTTACATCTCTTTTCTGCCAACAGCAAAATAAGGTATCAATGTTATCTTGGGGTTGCAAGCAGTTAGGGTACAAAATTTGACCATCCAATGATGCTGAGCTTCCTATGGGGTAGCTTCGTCAGCTGCTTATTCTGAAATAGCAATAAAAAGAAATAAACTATTGATACATGCAAAGGCATATATTAATTTAAAATGCATCATGCTCAAAGAAAGAAGCCAGACTCAAAAGGTTACATACTGTGTGAGTGGATAACCAATGAACAACCGCAAGTCCTAAGATCATACATTGCAAGCCCAGCACACAGACATGAGAAGTACTGCCTCCTTGATTTTCTTTCCTTTTTTAAAAAACTTTCTATTAGAGTATAGTTGATTATTCGGCTTCCCAGTTAACACTAATGGTATAGAACCCGCCTGACAATGCCAGAGGCCTAAGAGACGTGGGTTCAGTCCCTGGGTTGGGAAGATCCCCTTGAGGAGGGCATGGCAACCCACTGCAGAACTCTTGCTGGAAAGCCGGTAGTTGAGGCGCTGAGGGAAGCTGTAGTGGGAGGGCATGGCAACCCACTGCAGAACTCTTGCTGGAAAGCCGGTAGTTGAGGCGCTGAGGGAAGCTGTAGTGGGAGTATTCGAGGATTCGCTTTGTACATTTGAAGTTGAAGTTTGCTGCTAAAAGATGGCAGATCCAGATGTCCTCACTGAGGTTCCTGCAGCATTGAAGCGTCTAGCCAAGTATGTGATCCGGGGATTTTATGGCATTGAGCATGCTTTGGCCTTGGACATCTTGATCTGAAACCCCGGTGTGAAAGAGGAGGACATGCTGGAGCTTCTCAAATTTGATCGGAAGCAGCTTCGTTCAGTCTTGAATAATTTAAAGGGAGACAAGTTCATCAAGTGCAGAATGAGGGCAGAGACTGCTGCAGATGGGAAAACCACTCGCCACAACTACTACTTTATCAATTATCGTACTCTTGTTAATGTGGTAAAATATAAATTGGACCACATGAGAAGGAGGATTGAAACTGATGAGAGAGATTCTACCAACCGGGCTTCCTTCAAATGTCCTGTCTGTAGTAGTACTTTGACAGACTTAGAAGCTGATCAGCTCTTTGATCCCATGACAGGAACTTTCCGCTGTACCTTTTGCCAGACAGAGGTAGAAGAAGATGAATCAGCAATGCCCAAAAAAGATGCACGCACACTTTTGGCAAGGTTTAATGAACAAATTGAGCCTATTTATGCCTTGCTTCGAGAGACAGAGGATGTAAACTTGGCCTATGAAATAGTTGAACCAGAACCTACAGAAATTCCAGCCCTGAAACAGAGCAAGGACCGTACAGCGTCTGCTGCTGGAGCTGCTGGCCTGGCAGGTGGGCACCACCGGGAAGCGTGGACCACCAAGGGTCCCTCCTATGAGGACTTATACACTCAGAATGTTGTCATTAACATGGACGACCAAGAAGATCTTCATCGAGCCTCACTGGAGGGGAAATCTGCCAAAGAGAGACCTATTTGGTAAGAGAGAGCACCGTCCAAGGAGCATATAGGTCTGAAGAGATGAAAGAAGGCGGCATAGATATAGACTCATTTCAGGAGCATGAAGAAGGCCACGCAGGGCCAGATGATAATGAGGAGGTCATGGGAGCATTGCTCATTCATGAGAAGACCCCGTCTGCCCCTGCAGGTTCAGTGGGGGCGGCTGCTCCCATGACCGCTGCCCACGGCAGTGACTCTGAGAGTGACACCAGCGAGTCAGATGATGACTCTCCACCCTGTGTGGCCACTGGGGCTGCACATCATGGGGAAGAGGATGAGGAAGATGATGAGTTTGAGGGAGTAGCAGATGACACCATTGTCATGGTGGCTGGCCGTCCGTTCTCCTATAGTGAAGTGAGCCAGAAGCCAGAGCTGGTGGCCCAAATGACACCAGAGGAAAAGGAAGCATACATAGCAATGGGACAACGCGTGCTTGAGGACCTCTTTGAGTGAGCTTTCCCTACCTTTTCCTCCTTTCTCTAATGCTCGTTTCAAAAAGAGATTTCTTACCTTTGAAGAAATGTGTTTAATGGCTTTCTGCCCCTCTTGATGTAAAGCAACTGTTAATCTTGTGCAAACAATAATGGTAGAGAAAGTTTGAGTATTCTATGCCAGAAACTTCCCCCACAAGGTAGGTTAGCTATAAGCATTCCCTTTCCTATTACTACAGTATTAATATTTTGCTATATTCCCTTATCTAATCTTTTTCCTTTCCTTTTTAAGACACATTTTTCTCCCTTCTGAAATGAGTGCAACAAGTCTATAAGGTAAATTCTTCCTGTCTGCCTGTAAGAAGCCCATTATGATAGGTTACAGTTTCACTGATCACATCCTTTTTATCTGTTCTGACCAAGCATTCCTAACAGCCCCTGATGTTGCTGCCAACCAAGCACCTTCACAACAGGCAAGTCATTGATGTAGGAAAAAAAATCTTAAAGCTTCACATTGCCTCACGGTTGAAGATGGAGTCATTGTGTAAGGAGAGATGAGAGTATGTGTGGAAGGAGGATGGTTATGCCTATATCTCATGATTAATATGTAAACCAAAATTGGTGTGTTTCGAACTGACTTGACTGACAGATGTTGTTGTTCTGCTTACTGCCTTGTGGTTTGTATATTGGATAATAGAAAACAGAAAGTGTGTTTGGAAAGTCCTTAGGAATAAATTAGAGAAAAAAAATGTGGGCTTAGGATAAGGAGTCCACATAAAGTATTGAAGAGTCGAGAGCACTGGAAACAGTACCCTTTAAAATTGTCTTAATTTGTGCTGATTTAGAAAGCTGAGACTGGTTCCCTTCTTTTTCAGTTCTTCCACAGTGCTGTAAATTGTTTAAAGAGGTCATCGCAGCAGAAATCAGCATATAACAATTGATTGCTCCTTGGTTTTTTTTCTCTCAACCTTTTTGAAGGCCTTCTTTGTCTCTTTTGATTCTTGTTAAGC
>SJYQ01001009.1:0-24208 GCA_006410935.1 Redunca redunca
AAAGCCACAGTCATCAAGACAGTATGGTACTGGCACAAAGACAGAAATATAGATCCATGAAACAAAATAGAAAGCCCAGAGATAAATCCACACACCTATGGACACCTTATCTTTGATAAAGAGGCAAAAATATACAATGGAGTAAAGACAATCTCTTTAACAAGTGGTGCTGGGAAAATTGGTCAACAACTTGTAAAAGAATGAAACTAGATCACTTTCTAACACCACACACAAAAGTAAACTCAAAATGGATTAAAGATNGACCAGAAACTATAAAACTCCTCGAGGAGAACATAGGCAAAACACTCTCCGACATAAATCACAGCAGGATCCTCTATGATCCACCCCCCAGAATTCTGGAAATTAAAGCAAAAATAAACAAATGGGATCTAATCAAAATTAAAAGCTTCTGCACAACAAAGGAAAATATAAGTAAAGTGAAAAGACAGCCTTCTGATTGGGAGAAAATAATAGCAAATGAAGCAACTGACAAACAACTAATCTCAAAAATATACAAGCAACTTATGCAGCTCAATTCCAGAAAAATAAATGACCCAATCAAAAAATGGGCCAAAGACCTAAATAGACATTTCTCTGAAGAAGACATATGGATGGCTAACAAACACATGAAAAGATGCTCAACATCACTCACCTGACTTTTTAAAATGCTTTGCCGAAACCCTCTGGGGAGCTCGAGGCTTTTTAGGGCATGAATCAGCTTGTCTCTTTGTCTGGTCTTGCAATAAATCTTTCTCTGCTAAAACAACAAAACAAAACAGAAAATAAACAAACAAAAAACAAACAAAAAAACGCTCGACAGAGAAGTCAAAAGCTTCTGTGGACACCCCAACTAATGAGAGCAATAGGAAAGATCATACAGGGGTCAAAATATAGGCCAGAACCCTTAGCATCTGTGTTGCCTCTTTTGCTTCCCCCAACTCCATCGAAATGACAGAATAAGTGGAAAAATAAAAACCACATTAAAAATAAATTCAGCTTTTCACAAAGATGGTGCCAAAGGTGAAGAAGGAAGCCCCTGCCCCTTCCAAAGCCTAAGCCAGAGCAAAGACTCTGAAGGCCAAGGCAGCAGCGTTGAAAGGCGTCCACAGTCACAAAAACTATGGCTAAGGCTCACAAAAAAAGGTGGCCCAAACACTGCAGCTCAAGAGGCAGCCCGAATACCCTTGGAAGACTGCCCCTAGGAGATATGAATCAAATTCTCCCTCGATCCGAGTCAGCCAAGAAGAAAAGAGAAGACCAAAACACACTGGTATTCACTGTGGCTGTCAAGGCAACAAGCACCGGATTAAACAGGCTGGGAAGAAGCTTGATGACATTGAGGTGGCTAAGGTCAACACCCTGATCAGGCCTGATGGAGAGAAGAAAGCTGGCTTCTGACTAGGATGTTTTGGCTGTTGCCAACAAAACTGGGATCATCTAAACCGAGTCCAGCTGGCTAATTCCAAATATAAAAGTTTTCACTATTAAAAAAAACCAAAAACTCATAGTAGCAGTAAAGGATCAGAAAAGATGACAGAAAGCTAACCACAAGGTGAGAAAAATTTCTGTTCTATATAAAGGACTTTGGCAATTTGATGGCAATGCACAAAGTGGCTGAAAAACTTACATCCTTACATAGGTGATGGAGAAGATCATCGAGAAAACGTTTCCAATAGGACTCCGGGGAAGCCAAAGATCAGTTGGGAGGTGTTGGGAGAAGAATCTTGGGCCCAAAAAACAAGTAAGGACCTTGCCAGTCCCCACTTTTGGACAGTCAGGGGTTTGACCCAGGATGAAGCTGCAAGTACAGTTCTCTAAATAAAGAAGGGTATCTGCTGTGGGAGTCTTCCTGAGGGGACCATGGGCCAGAGAGAGAATTGGGCATCAGTTATTTCTATTACCTCCTTCCAACTGGCTGACCCATTCCTCTGTGTCATTTAGTCTACTGTAGATTCCTTCTAGTGTATTTTTTCTTTATTGGTTGTATCTGCCATCTCTTTGGGGGTTTTCTTTTTTACTTTCTAACTCTTTGTTAAAGACTTCTAACTTTTTGCTCTGCACCCATTCTTCTCCCAAGTTCTTTAATCACTGTTATGATCACTGGGCTTCCCAGGTGGTGCTAGCACTGGAAAGAACCTACCAGCTAATGCAGGAGACTCGGGTTTGATCCTGGTGGGGGAGATCCCTTGGAGGAGGGCATGGCAACCCACTCCAGCATTCTTGCCTGGAAAATCTGATGCACAGAGGAGCCTGGTGGGCTGCGGCCCATAGGGTAGCAAAGAGTCAGACACTGGAAGCAACTTCGCACACACGCATGCGTGATCGCTACCCTGAACTTTTTTCTCAGGTAGATTGCCCATCTTTAGTTCACTTAGTTTTTTTTTTTTTTTTCTTTTTTTCACCACTTCAGCTAGTCCTTCTGAGGTTTAATCTTGTTCCTTCGTCTGGGGCATGTTCCTCTGGCATCTCATTTTGCCTAAGTTGCTGTTTGTGTTTTTATGCATCTGGTATGTGAGTTGTTTTTCTTAACCTTGGAGAAATGGCTTTCTACAGGAGATGTCCTGTGCAGCCCAGCAGTGCACACCCCTCTTGTCGTCCAAGCTGCATGCTCTGGGGACGCCCCCCATGGGGGCTGTGTGGTTCCTTTTGTTGTGGCGGGCTATGTGGGAGGTTTGATAGGCTTGATGGACCCTGGTCTGTTTATTTACCAGGCACTTCCTTGTATGGAGGCTGTTGGCTGCTGGTTAGTGCGGCCTGGTCACAAGGCAGCTGACTGCGGAACCCCAGGGGCCCTGGGGCTAGTGGTGGCGCCCTGGCGGGTGGACTCAAGACTAGAAGACTCTGGGGCTGTGGCCCACCTACTGGTAAAGCCGGTTCCTGGGGTTAGTGCCAGAATACTGGCAGGAAGAGCTGAGTCCTAGAGTCTGGCTGCAGGGCTAGGGGTCCCAGAGTTGGTGTCTGATCGTTAATGTTGGTGAGGTGGAGTGATTTCTGACACAGTTGGGTACAAGTTCAGGTTGTCCCAAAGCTTGTGTCAGCCTACTAGTGCTCAGGACTAGTAGGGGGCCCAGGTGGTCCCAAAGTAGGATCTGGCTTCTTGGTGGACAGGTTGGATCTGTAAGCCGTGGGGTTGCCCACTGGTGGGTGGAGCTGGATTCTGGGCCTTTGGGTGGGTTGGGTCATGTCCAGAGGCAACTGTGTGCTCAGCAGGGTCTTAAGGCAGCCTATCTACTGATGGTGAGGCTGCGTTCCTACCCAGTTAGTTGCTTGGCCTGAGACAGTCCAGCATTGGTTCCTACAAGCTGCTGGACCAGGCAGGGCTGGATCTGGGGGCAATAAGATAGAGGAAGGATTCCACAGTGGTGCCCAGCAGCAAGGTGTCTGTGTGGCACTAGGAGTTCCCAAGGACAGCTGCTGCCAGTGTCTGTCCCCAGGGTGAGCTATAGCTGACTCCTGCCTCTCGGGGAGACCTTCCAAGATCAGCAGGTAGGTTTGATCCCAGGTTCCTATCAAATACTGCTTTTGCTGTGAGTCCTACAGGCTGCAGGACTTTGTGTGTGTTTTCCATAAGAGTGAAGTTTCTAGTCCTCCAGTTCTCTGGGACTGCCAAAATTAAGTCCTGTTGCTGTTGTTGCTGAGTCGCTCAGCTGTGTCTCTTTGTGACCCCATGGACTGCAGCACGCCAGGCTTCCTTGGGCTTCCCTATCTCCTGGAGTTTGCTGAAACTCATGTCCATTGAGTCAGTGATGCCATCCAACCATCTCATCCTCTGTCGCCCCCTTCTCCTCCTGCCCTCAATCTTTCCCAGTATAAGCCCTGCTGGCCTTCACAGTCAAATACTCTGGGGGCTTATCTTCCCAGTGCGGGGCCCCTGGGTTGGGGAGCCTGCAGTGAAGCTCAGACCTCTCACTCTTGTGGGAGAGCCTCTGCAATGTAGGCATTCTCCAGTCTGTGGGCCACCCATGAGGGGGAATGTGGCTGTGTGTTCGGTCATGTTCAACTCTTTGTGGCCCCATGGACTGTAGCCTGCCAGACTCCTCTGTCCGTGGAATTCTCCAGGCAAGAATACTGGAGTGCTTTTCCATTTCCTACTCCAGAGGATCTTCCCGACCCAGGGATTGAGCCTGAGTCTCTTGCTTCTCCTGCACTCGCAGGTGGATTCCTTACTACTAGCGCCATCTGGGAAACCCACCAGGGAATATGGGACTTGACATATCGTGAGTCTGCTCCACCCCCAGCACTGTGTTATTGTGATTCCTCTTTTAACATCTTTAGTTGTAAAAGATATTTTCTTGTTGGTAGGTTCTGTTTGTTTTTCTTTTTTTCCACTGATAGTTGTTCTACAAGTATTGGGTTGGCCAAAATATTCATTTTGGTTTTTCCATACCATCTTATGGAAAACCCGAATAAACTTTTTAGCCAAGTTGTGATTTTGGTGTGTTCATGAGAGGAGGTGAGTTCAGGGCCTTTCTACTCTGCCAACTTGGCCTGGAAAAAAAATCTTAAACTTTTTTTGAATTTAAAAAAATGTTGTTGTTTAGAATTCAGTCCTTTATTTCTGAATTGTATGCAAGAGTTGATTAAGATTTACTATTTATAAATAGAAATGTATATGCTTTAATAGATATGAATCTAAAATTGATATTAACTTTAGTTTTAAGTGTTTTCCTAATGTCCTTTAACTTTAGAGAAGATATCTTTTAGGAAATTATATCTGGTAAGAAAAAAAAAATCCAAAGTGTAGCATTAAGACAAAAGGATGAGTATAGGCCTTTCAATGTCATATTGGAGCACTGTCTGAAGGACTCACCCAGGATTCCTTAATCTGTATGGGAAATGTACATTTGACTGATGGTCTATATACTGTTGACCAACACCCAGAATTTATGAAACTGCTTGTTGACCGAGACTGATTTGTAATTTTATTGTTAAGCACAGATCCAAAGGACTGCTGTCTAGTAGAAAAGATAATCCCCAAAGATACAGATTTATTGCCCTCTAGGATTTGAATTTGTTTTTCTCTAACAAACATTTCAGAATGCCATCTTCAATAACTATATAAACTTCTGTTCCTCAGATGATCTTTGAATCAGTTTAGTGATTAATGGGTTAAATACACATACTAAGTCTGTATTTGAATGTCATGTTTTTAGCTTAAAAAAGTTTACATTATGCTGTCTTGTTCAGACCCTCCCCCCAAAAAAAGCTCCACGAATCCAAGTTCAGCAGTTCCTACACAATCCTTTCCCTCTAAAAGTTTGAGTGAAGTCAAATTGGATACTCTTGATGAATGTGTTGCTTTTGTAATGGGAACAGAGCAGTAACTGTTGCTTTTTAAAAAGTAATTCAGGCCACGGCCCTCCAATGAGGACGGTGAGGCAAGAGAGACGGAGAAGAGGGGGCCCGGTCCAGGCGCCCCCGCTCAAGCAATAGCGATCTCAGGTCCTCGACCGCTGACCCCAGCCTTAGCTCCGACTTGCATTTCTGAACTCCCTCATTGTTAGGATCAGCACAGACACGCTGCCCCTTCTTGGTGACGAAGCTGGGAAGAAGGTGGGGGGAAAGATTACAAACAGCAGAGGGTTCAGCAAATATGGGTGGGCACCCTATCCTCCCTGCGCCTTGGGCCCCCGACAGCCCAGCCAGTTCCTCCCTTTCTCTGCTGCAGGAATTCAGAGCATCTTCTCTCTGAGACTCCCCCTCAGGCTGAGACGCCCTCAGCGACTCAGTGAGTTTCCTCAGGCAACCTCTCTCCGGCTCTTGGCTCTCAGCCTCCTTCCTTCCTTAGCTTCCCTTTTCACCCGGAGCATCTCACACCTGGTGCCCTGAAGGATCCTACTGAGGACACATGCTTCTGCTGACCTGGCAGGATCCAGAGGGTGGGACTTCCCTGGACATCCATTCCTCAGGTACCACCCCTTCCCCTCTCTGCTCTGCCCCCAGTGATGGCCAGTGAGCTTGGCACACTTACATGACAGCTGGCCGGGAGCATGCACTGCTCGTCTCTATATAATCTTCCATGAATACACATCGGATGTTTCGTGGGGTGTAAGACATGCAGCAGTCCGTGGGCCGGTGAAAACCTGCAACAAGAGAAAGCGTCACTTCAGAACTGAGTGGGAGGGAAACTTGCGGAAGGCAACGGCAAGCCCCTCCTGTATTCTTGCTTGGGAAACCCCATGGGCAGAGGAGCCTGTCGGGCTACAGTCCTTGGGGCTACAAAAGAGTTCCAGCACTCTTGCCTGGAAAATCCCATGGACTGAGGAGCTTGATAGGTTACAGTCCACGGGGTCGCCAAGAGTCGGACACGACTGAGCCACTTCACTCACTCATTACAAACCTCTACCTCCTGGAGGAATTAAGTGATGATCCTCTTTGGGACTTGAGAGTTCAAACTTCAGGTTTGACATCATGTCTTCTACGTGAGAGAAACAGTAGAGAAGGGAAGAAAAATTACTGAGAAGCAACATCGTTTCAACATCTCCATCTCTCTCATTCCTCAACCCCATCTCCTGCTAGGGAGGCAAGGATACTGAACCATTGGCCCAGATCTGCCTCCAAGCCCATTTTCTCTATCAGGGCCCTGAGACTTTTCAGGGAACTTTTGGAAAAGTTCGAGACAGGAATCCATTCTATTGACTTTGAATGCACAAAGCTGACTGCACACCCAACACGAGTAGATGAGTTGAATAGTTCCATAATGCCACCCAATGCACCATGCTTTCCACACATTTCTGGAATTCACAGGGCTCTGGAAACAGTAAAAATTTTCCTATCACTGATCTGGTGACACAACATCACCCAAAGTGAAGTGAGGCTACTTACAGGCTTTATTTACTCCATGAGTGTGAACGTGTTTGCTGCAGAAATATGACTGTGTTTGGTTACTGTGTGTTTCTCAGACTCTGCCAGGGATGTTAAGTAATGTCCAGGTATGTGTTACCTTTTAAACAATACATTCTTTTAGAATGTGATAGACTGTACATAATGCAAAGTTTACAATTTAAAAAAATACTAAAACATTTCTTTATTTGAATGAAGTCACTGTTATTTCTTGAATTCCAGCTAGCATCAAATTAACAACCAGAAAAAAAAAAAGACAAAATGTTATCCAATTGATATTAACAATAGATAGAAAACCCTTTTAAACTTTAAAAGAAATATATTAAACCATTAAGTAGTGGTTTTACATTAGATCTTATAAATAAAAAAGTCACTAATACAATCATTTGTTCACTATCTCCCTGAGATCAGAACATGAATGGGAAAAGATAAGCACATCTGAATATTCACAACTGTCATTTACGATCTTTGCAAGGACTGCTGTCTGCAATGCAGCAGGTCAGGCAGTTTTTCAGGTAATTTTTGTTTTCCTCAAGTCATCAAAAAGTACAATTGTCTGAGATAAAATGTCACAAAAAATCACAATCAGGAAAAGCAAAAGCTCTAGCAGGCAGACTTGAAGATGGGGGTATTCATGGCTTGACCATGAACTGGAGGTGATTTTGTACATTTAAGAGCTGTCAACTGAAGTACCAAGAGCTATAGGCAGCAATCTGGGTTTACTCTGTAGTTGCTAATAACCAAGAGTTAGCACATACATAATGTAAATAACATAAACTTTACAATTTTAATCATCTTGAAGTGTGCAGTTCAATAGCATTAAGTACCTTCTCATATTGCCCAACTTACCACAATTCATCCATGGAACTTTTTTCATCTTGAAAGCAAGCTGAAACTCTGTACCCATTACACAATAGCTCCCCATTTCCCCCTTCCCTAAACCCTGGGCCACTGCCATTCTGCTTTCTCTCTGAATTTGACTATTCTAAGTACCTCATAGGAGTGGAATCATATTATTTGTCCTTTTGTGACTGGCTTATCTCATCTATCATCATGTCTTCAATATTTGCCTATGTTGTGGCACATGTCAGAATTCCCTCATTTTTTAAGGCTGAATAACACACACTCTCTCTCTCTCTCTCTCTATATATATATATATACACACACACACACACACACCCTGTTTTCCAATCCATTTGTTTGTCAATGGACACTTGGGTTGCTTCCTCCTTTGGGCAATTAAAACTAAACCTGTTATTAGCAAGGTTGTATAGGTATCTCTTTCATGTATCTACTTTCAGTTCTTTTGGCCATATCAAGAAGAAATGGAATTTCTGGGTCATACTGCATTGCCTTTCTAAAACCTGAAAAATTCTGCATTCCAAAATGCATCTAGCCCCAAAGATTTGGATAAATGGATTGTGGACTTGTGCTAGAATAATTAGGCAAGCATAACTAAACTTTAGCTCATTCTTACGTAGTTACATATGAATTATATTAAATGAGGCATGTACATACACTTCAATATGCTTAATATGATATGTGTGGGGCTTGCAAAACTAAGTCTTAGATGGGTGTTGTCTTCCCATTACAGCTTCCTAACTAGTTTGTAACCTAATGCCACCACGTATGGCTGTGTGATAATAGTGCTAACATTGTGAAAGTCTATACTTCTTTCTACAGATCTCTAATTTTTCTACAGTTCTCTTGATCTTGCCCATAATGCTCCTATGTCAGCTAACAGAAAGTGTCAGATAATTCTGGTCATGAAAGGGAAAGACTTGTTCCCCCAGGTGGGACCAGTCAGCTGTCTGCTGCTTTCCCCAGGGACCATCGGCTGCAGGGAGCGGTCAGTACCTACTGCTGCAGCTTTTAGACAGGAGCTCTATCCACGTTGGGACAAAGGCGACCCTCTGCGTCTGCTCCCTGGTCTGCAAGTTACCACCCACCTCCCCACCTGGGAGAAGGCTCACTGAACTCACCAACCGCAGCCTGGGCAGTGAGGATGAGAAAAAGGAGGGCAGCTATGGAGGTCTTCATCTTCCTGGTGCACAGACGGTGGACCAGCCTGAGCACTCCGGGGCTCTCTCTGACTTCCCTGGATCTCTGCTCTGCCCTTGTATTTATAGAAAGAGGAGGAGCGGGAAGTCACAGGGCAGAGATCAGAACGCTTTCCTGGGTTGTATAATAGATAACACGCTATTTCTAAATAAAGGGAAGGAGGCTGAGAAGGCAACAGAAAGAAGGGGCGAGGATGACATGAGGCTTCTCCAGCTGCCCACTGGACACAGGTGAAGGGAGGAGCCAGTTTAGGAAGGATCCTTCCTCGAGGGGGGCCACTGAATCCTCTCATCAGGATGTTTTCCTTGGGAGTTCTCCCCATTCAAGGGCACAGGTAGCCTGTTATCAGGGTGCTCTAACTTGTGAGCCTGGTCATGTGACTCCTCACATGAAACCTTAACCCTTGACTCTGTTTCACCTCCACATCCGATCCATTAAAACCACTGAGGTGAGTCTACTTTCAAAAACGTGTCCAGAACCTTATTGTTCCTCACCACATCCTCTCTCTCCACCTGGTCCAAGCCACTCATGTCTCTCACCAGGATTCTCGCAAAAACCTCCTAATGTGTCTCCTTCCTCTGCCATTGCCCCTTTTCAGTTCTCTCTCAACACTGCAGCCTGGGTGATCCTGTTAAAATATAAATTAGGCAAGTCAATCCTATTTAAAACCCACTGGTGGCTTTTGAACCCTCCACCCCAACCCAGTGTGGAGCCCAATCCTTCTCCTGGCTTACAGGCCCCTGTGTGATCTGGTCCCTGTTCATGCTCTGTTTTCAGGTCCTATTACTCTTCCCCTCACTCATTTTGCTTTGATTGTGCAGGCTGGCTCAGAGATTTCTGTTCCTGCTTCCTACATTACTCTTCCCTTCAATAACCTTTTTGGGAGAAAATTTTACTTTCTCCCTAACCTCCTTCAACTCCTCATTCAAATGTTGTTTTTCTTGTTAATCTTTCTGGGACTCTCTATCTGATATTATAGCCTCCCTCTGCCCAAATTTCTTGTCTTGATTTTTCTCCTGTGTGTTTGACACTATGTAAAATACTACATGGGCTTCCCAGGTGGTTCAGCGGTAAAGCATCCACTTGCCAATGCAGGAGACGTGGCTTTGATCTCTGGGTGGGAAGATGCCCTGGAGAAGGAAATAGCAGCCCACTCCAGTATTCTTGCCTGGGAAATCCCCAGGACAGAGGAGCCCGGTGGGCTACAGTTCATGGGGTCACAAAGACTTGACACGACTTAGACAGTACTGCAACAACAGCTTGCAACTTGCATTGTATTTTTACGGCACAGCCTTGCTCTAGATGGTTCCCCATCCCTCTGGTCACAGAGCAAGGAGCTAGGAGCTGAGCTCTGTGTGTTAGGTGGCAGTTTCTCACTAGCTGTCTGTTTTATGCCTGGTAATGTATATATGTCATTGCCACTCTCCCAGTTTGTCCCACCTTCTCCTTCCCACCTGTGTCCCTATGATTCTCTATATCTGTGTCTCTATTCATTCCCTGCAATAGGGAACTGTACCATTTTTCTAGACTCCGTATATATAAGCATTAATTTATTCACATTTCTGGTTTGCGTGTGAGTGTCTGTTATGTTCTTTCGCATATCCCATACCTCAGAATCAGAGAGGCCCCCTGGAAAGCTAGAGTTACGCGGTAAGACACCTGCATGAACCTTACCTTAATGCAAGAAAAGCGGTGACTGCGCAGAGGCTGAGGTAAGGAGTGAGGCTGCAAGGATGTGACGTAATACGTAATACAGTCTGCCCCTTGCTTCCCTCCCAGGTGTCTGTGTCTTTATTATGTCTAATCCATCACAAAGCTTGCTTCAAGCTGGTTGTATTAGTCTATGGGGTTGCAAAGAGGTGGACATGACTGAGTGACATGTGCGTGCACTCGAGTGTGCACTCGAACACACACACACACACACACACACACACACACATGTTCTTTCAGGTTCAGTAGAACCCTCACTATGCACTCATACTAGCTCATCTCCACCTCTCCCATCTCCCCGGATCCAGCAGAGTCTGATGTTTCAGGGATGGGAATCACAAATAGATGACTGGAAATATGAAGACGGATCCAGCCCCTTGATTCCTGAGTGTTTTAGCCACCGGGGACATGGCGTTATCCAACATTCTTTGCTTCCATGCATACACTGCATTCTGGAGAAGTCCCAGCCCTGAAGTCTGTTTTCGCTTCTGCTACAGTATTAACCCCTCACCATCCTCTTAGCTGTTTCAGTATATGGTGACACCAAGGGGCCCCCACGTACCTGCTGACTCACACCATTTGTAAAATGCATCCCTTGACCTGAGGCCCTCTTGTGCACATACCATACGGGGTGATCTGACAGCCTCTAAATCCTTGGACCACTGGACTGGCAAAGGTACTGCTGGGAGTGAAAAACCCCACATCGGGAATCAGTGTCCGTCCTGCTAAGGTTGGCTTATTCTCCCTTGCAGGTTGGCAGACGTCCAAGATAATCACCATGCCACTGTACGGCAGTGTTTTCTCCTTGGAGGCGGGTGCCACAGTGAGACTTGACGTCTGCCTCTGGTGGAAGGTTATGCGTTCAGCAGCAGCCATAGTTAAGTGGGCCTTGATGAGAGCCAGCCCACACTGTTGGGCCCATGCATAACCTCTGTCCTTGCCACCACGGCCGAGGGCCTGTTGCACTGGCTCTGTTGCGGCTGAGGGAAGAGGCTGGCTGACTTCCACGGGACAAGCCATCTATCCATGTACTCGCTGACTTTCTCCTTTGCTGTGGATACTCCCCAGTGACTTCCAAGTCTCTGGCATCACGAGTCCTCGTCCAGTGCCTCCAGGCTGCAGCATCTCGGTCCTGAGTACCAAGCAGTTTCCTGCAGGTTCTCTATCTCAGCATCGGAGAGTCCCTGCTTGAGGAAAGGAATGGCATGCGTGATGAGATGAAGGCTATGAAAGGGGAGCTGCTGCCAGACTGCCCCTCCGTGGAGCTGGGCAAGGCCTGTACAGGACTGGTTGCTGTAGTGGTGGCCAGAGGAAGCGATGGGGCTGATGGGTGGGAGGTAGTGGAAGAAGTGTCTGATGCAGGACCGAATGCACATCTGTTCAGCAAAAGGAAGCAATGAAGACATGTCCGATTCCACAGTATAGTGCTGTTTCTTTTTAAAAAATGTGTTTATTTTTAATCGAGCAGTTTTGGTGCACTTCCTGAGCCTTTTATGGGTTTTCCTTTCCTATGCCACCAAGCATCATTGTTGACACTGGAGAATCACGTCAACTCTATTTGTTACTCAGCTTGGCATGGTTGAGGGAGCAGGCTGTGCTCCTTGTAAGCTGCTCCAACCTCAGGGGTCTTCTGGGGCTGATGGTAACAAGAGCTGGTGCTTTCTGAGCAGTTACTACACTCCGAAACTGCGTTATGGGCACTTCCATTGAGACGAGATGTTTACTACATGAAGCGCTTACTATAACTATTCCACATTACTGCCTAGCACACCCAGCAGCTTCTTCCCTTGCAGAAATACCAACTACCCTTACATTTCTGCCTGTTAACGCTGGTCTTGCCACATCCCAGGACCTAGGCTTGCATAACCTGTTTTTCTAGCATAAGCTGAGCTGCCCCTTACGATTACAGTGTCAGCATATTTGCGCTATACGGCCCCCCTGCTTTCTCAGACCTGCACTTGGCCTGTGGCGATTGTCTGCCATGGCTCTCAACTCCCCCATCACTCCTTTCTCGTCACTCCGTGTGTTATGTATCTGTATCCTGGGCAGGTCTTGAAATCTCAGGATGGTGTTCCATGCACAGATGCACTGGTCCCTTTTCAGGAGAGAGGCCTGAAGTGGTTTTCCCCTGCACTGCTTGCTGTTCCTTTCTTGTCGCTGTTTAGTTGCTGTCTAGTTGCTAAGTCATGTCCAATTCTTTGTGACCCCATGGACTGCAGCATGCCAGGCTTCCCTGTCCTTCACTATCTCCTGGAGTTTGTTCAAACTCATGTCCATTGAGTCAATGCCGCTCTCCACCATCCCTTCCTCTGTTGCCCCTCTTCTCCTCCTGCCCTCAGCCTTTCCCAGCATCAGGATCTTTACCAATGAGCATCAGTCCTTCCAATGAATATTCGAGGTTGATTTCCTTTAGGATTGACTGGTTTGGTCTCCTTATTGTCCAAGGGATTCTTAAGAGTCTTCTCCAACACCAGAGTACCTTTAGTTTCCAAATGAAATCCTCCCAGGTGTCTGGCCTCCTCTGATGGCTGTGTAAGGAAGGTACGGAAGAGGATAAGGAAGGCACCTTGAATTCCAGTTCAATACCTTGAGTCCCACGCAAAAGCGAGGTAGTGATCTAGTTCTCCCTCAGGCCAGCTGCGTGCTGCATCGGGAAAGGCATTCTAGTCTATGCAATCTTTCAACCCCTTCAGGGCCCAAGCGAGGCCTTGGGGCTGGAACGCTTCTTTCCCCAGGGATAAAGTGCTGCACAGCTGTGCTGGGCTTGTTGCCTTGTGTGGGATTCTCTTACTCTGTTTAGGACTCGGCGTATGCTTCTTTGTTTTGCTTAAGCTTGGAATGACATAGGGCACCAGGACAGCCCCACGACTATCTGTTCCTGGTGGGGAGGGAAAGGGCCCTTCACTCGTAGCCCAAGAGGGACCATGCAGATCATTGCCTTAAATCAACCACAAGATGGCACCCCCTGGCTGTGTGTGGGGGGACTGACCCTCACTGTTGCCGCTGATCTTGCTCTGTCTCTTCTCTTCTTGAGCAAACTGTTCCATCCAGGGCCTGTGCAAGTCATGTCCTTCAAGGCAACTCTGACACAAAGCATGCAGTAGGTTGACATATTGGGACAGCGGTTATCACCTGCCTAGCACTTCCCAACTTTCAAAGCACAAGGACTTTAAGAGGCAGACAGTGGGGAACCCTGCTTGGATGCCTTGCTTTGGAGTGCTCTTCAGATCATAGTGTGCTGTGCTGTGCTAAGCCACCTCAGTCGTGTACAACTCTTTGTGATCCTGTGGACTGTAGCCCACCAGACTCCTCTGTCCATGGGATTCTCCAGGCATGAATACTGGAGTGGGTTTCCATACCCTCCTCTAGGGGGTCTTGCCGACCCAGGGATCGAACTCTGCATTTCTTAAGTCTTCTGCACCAGCAGGTGGGTTCTTTACCACTAGGGCCACCTGGGTATACAGTAAGCACACACTACATAAATTCATCAGAGAACACAGAGAACCTCTGTCTCTTGGTATGTGGTCCTCAGGGCTGGCTTGGCATGATCTGCAACACTAAACACCCATTCTAGCGACTAACACAGTTCATGCCTCCAGGGAAAATGCTTTTTCACCTCTCCCGCTCTATGTCTTTGGAAGGAAACACGCCTGAGTGCAAAAGCTGTGGAGGCTGATGGGTTACCACTGCCAACACTGGAAGAAGAGACCCCTTTGGACTGCAGGAGACATTTGAGCTGCAGAAGACTTCAGATGAGAGAAGAGACAAGCCAGCTAACTTGTCAAAATCTTTCCTCTCAGATGGTGTGAAAACGGTACATTCTTGTAAAATAAAGAGTTGTTTCCCTGAAATGCTCCGTGTTCAATTTCTTGCCGCTTTTTCATGCTCCAGTCTATGGTGATAGACTCCTGGATTAGGGCTATGATGCAATCGTTTCGGGCTTCCTTATGTGGCTCAGTGGTAAAGAATTTGACTGCCAATGCAGGAGACGGGGGTTTGATCCCTGGGTGGGGAAGATCCCCTGGAGAAGGAAAGGACAACCCACTCCAGTATTCTTGCCTGGGAAATCCCATGGACTGAGGAGTCTGGTGGGCTTCAGTCCACGGGGTTGAGAAGAGTTGGATACGACTTTAAACAACGACAATGTGCAATAGTTTCATATGGTTGCAATATTAAGCAATTCAGTGTACTTTTAAATTTGTTGACCCATTTATGTTTTGAATATTGGCACACCTGACTCCTTATGGAATCTTGCTGTGGGTTGTGTGAATGTTAGAGACCCAGGACCCATGGGGCAGATGGCTACATCCTGTGTCCTTGCTGTACATATCTGTGTTTGGAAATAATCTATACGTGCCTTTTTGTTCCATGTGCATGATCTTAATCTATGTCACTATCGCACACAGGAAAATCTTTCTTCTTAAGTTGTAAGAGGAATAGCAGATCCAACCAACTTAACTTTTAGTTTTCCTTGAGGTCTACAAGAAGGGGCCCACACCCTCCTTAGAAAAAGACAACAATCCCAAAGAATAATATTCCATTCAAGATTCCATAGCTGAAGTCTGTTCTATAGTGTAGAATTGAAACCATTCTGTGGTCACACATGGACGGGGTTCCTCAGATACTGCCTGACCATTTCCTATATGCTTTGGTGATATCAAGTCAAAAAGAGAGGCTTCCCTTTTGTACCAAGCACTTCTTCTGGCTCTAGCTTGGCTATTAGAGATTAGATCTTGGTTCAGATATTTAACTTCTTCCTCCCTTTGGTAGCTTATGTACAAAAAGGGTGCAAGAATCCCCCCCACCAACTACGCATGCACGTGGGAAGGCACGTCCCATACCGACTCTGGTCTTGGCTATGAGACTCTGGTAAATGAGATAATAGAATGTATCTGGCTAACAGAGACTTGAAAACGGCTGGCCTGTTGAGACTTGTGTTAGTTTTCTGCTAGGAACCTTTATGCCTTTATGTGTACCAGCCCACGACAACCTCTCAGAGGTTGAGTGACCATGCGGAGAGCTGTCCCTGGTGAGAGATCATCCTCGACCATTGAACCCCAGCTGAATTGCCTCAGACCAGCAGAACCATTCATAGATTTGTGAGAAATAATAAATCCTTTCACTTCAGTTTTCTTTAATGTTTTCATTAAGACTTTCAAAAGAGCAGTTTTAGATTCATAGCAAAACTGAAGGGAAGTATAGATGTTTCCCGTATATACTCTACCCCCAAAGACAGTCTCCCCATTTTCAATAGCCCTCATCAGAGTGCTACATTTGTCACAACTGGTGAACCTACACTGACATCATAATCACCCAAATGCCATAGTTGGTTTCTTTTAACTTTTTTTGTTGAGTGTAGCCAATTAACAATATTATGATGGTTTCAGGTGAACAGTGAAGGGACTCAGCCATACATATACATGTGTCCATTCTCCCCCAAATTCCCCTTCCATCTAGGCTGCCACATAACATTGAGCAGAGTTCCATGTACTATACAGGCGGTCCTTTTTGGTTATCCATTTTAAATATAGCAGTGATTACATGTCCGTCCCAAACTCCCTACATATCCCTTTCCCCCATCCTTCCCTACCAGCAACCATAAGTTCATTCTCTGTGAGTCTCCAAAGACCATAGTTTACATTAGAGTTCACTCTTGGTGTTGTGTATTCTATAGGTTTGGGCAAATGACATGTATCTCTCATTATGGTACCACACAGAGTATTTCCACTGCCCTGAAAGTCCTCTGTGCTCTGCTTACTCATCTTCCCTAGCACCTATCCACTCACCCCAAACTGCAACCACAGATCTGTTTACTGTCTCTCCAGAGACAGTTTTGCCTTTTCCAGAATGTCAGGTAGTTGGAATCATGCAGTATGTGGCATTCTCAGGTTGGCTTCTTGGTAAATGAGATAATAGGATGAGTCCCACAAACAGAGACTTGGAAAGCACTGGCCTATGGAGACTGCACTTTTAAGAGATGTAATATGCTTTTAAAATTCCTCCGGGTCTTTTCATGGCTTGAGGAGCTCATGTGCTTTAGCACTGACTGTTCCATTGCCTGGAGGTAACACAGTTTATTTACCCATTCACCTACTGAAGGACATCTTGATTGCTTCCAAGTTTGGAGATTATGAATAAAGTTACTATAAACATCTGTGTGCCGGTTTTTGGGTGGACATAAGTTTTCAGCTCCTTTGGGAAAATACCAAGAAGCATAATTACGGGATTGCATGGTAAGAATATATTTAATTCTATAAGAAATCTCTAAATTTTCTTCCAAAGCGGCGGTCCCATTTTGCCTTCCCATCAGCTATGGATGGAAATTTCAGCTGTTCCACATCCTTGGCAGCATTTGATACTGGTACTGTTCTGGATTTTCACCACTCTAATAGGTGTGCAGTGGTATCTTGTTAACGCTTGCTTTAATCTACTCAATTTTAGGGTGACTTGTTATGAGTAAAAGCTAACTGATAAGTTCCTCTTTGGACAGTAAAGATTGCCTCACCTTTACAGGCTTGCTGAAAGCAAAATAATAGTTCCTCATTCAAGGGGAGGCTTATCGCTTGTCGTTGTCGTTATTGAGGTAAAACTCACATAATGCAATATGAATTGTGCTAATCATTTTAAAATGTGAAATTCAGTGGCATTTAGTACATTCACAGTTTGTGTAACCATCACCTCTATCTCGTTCCAGACGATTTTCGTCACTCCAAGAGGTGCTACAGGGACTCCCTGGTGGGCCAGTGGTTAAGACTCTGTGCTTCCACTGCGGGGGGCGTGGGTTCAGTCAGCGGTCAGGGAATGAAGATTCTGCAAGCTACACGGCATTGGGTTGCAAAAGAGTTGGACATTACTTAGAAACTAAACAACAACAATGTGTAGTTGTTTGACATAGTTGCAATATTTAGATTCAGTTCAGTCACTCAGTCCTGTCTGGCTCTTTGCAACCCCATGAACCGTAGCACGCCAGGCCTGCCTGTCCATCACCAACTCCCAGAGTTTACCCAAACTCATGTCCATTGAGTCGGTGATGCCATCCAACCATCTCATCCTCTGTCGTCCCCTTCTCCTCCTACCCTCAATCTTTCCCAGCATCAGGGTCTTTTCCAATGAGTCAGCTCTTTGCATCAGGTAGCCAAAATATTGGAGTTTCAGCTTCAGCATCAGTCCTTCCAATGAACACCCAGGACTGATCTCCTTTAGGATGAACTGGTTGGATCTCCTTGCAGTCCAGAGGACTCTCAAGAGTCTCCAACACCACAGTTCAAAAACATCTGTTCTTCAGTGCTCAGCTTTCTTTATAGCCCAACTCTCACATCCATACATGACTAATGAAAAAACCATAGCCTTGACTAGATGGACCTTTGTTAACAAAGTAATGTCTCTGCTTTTTAATATGCTGTCTAGGTTGGTCATAACTTTCCTTCCAAGGAGTAAGCGTCTTTTAATTTCATGGCTGCAGTCACCATCTGAAGTGATTTTGGAGCCCCCTAAAGATAAAGTCTGTCACTGTTTCTACTGTCTCCCCATCTATTTCCCATGAAGTGAAGGGACTGGATGCCATGATCTTAGTTTTCTGAATGTTATGCTTTAAACCAACTTTTTCACTCTCTTCTTTCACTTTCATCAAGAGGCTCTTTAGTTCCTCTTCACTTTCTGCCATAAGGGTGGTGTCATCTGCATATCTGAGGTTATTGAGATTTCTCTTGGCAATCCTGATTCCAGCTTGTGTTTCTTCCAGTTTAGTGTTTCTCATGATGTACTCTGCATATAAGTTAAATAAGCATGGTGACTATATACAGCCTTGATGTACTCCTTTTCTTATTTGGAACCAGTCTGTTGTTCCATGTCCAGTTCTAACTGTTGCTTCCTGACCTGCATACAGGTTTCTCAAAAGGCAGGTCAGGTGGTCTGGTATTCCCATCTCTTTCAGAATTTTCCACAGTTTATTGTGATCCACACAGTCAAAGACTTTGGCATAGTCAATAAAGTAGAAATAGATGTTTTTCTGGAACTCTCTTGCTTTTTCCATGATCCAGCAGATGTTGGCAATTTGACCTCTGGTTCCTCTGCCTATTCTAAAACCAGCTTGAACATCTGGAATTTCATGTTTCACATATTGCTGAAGCCTGGCTTGGAGAATTTTGAGCATTACTTTGCTAGTGTGTGAGATGAGTGCAATTGTATGGTAGTTTGAGCATTCTTTGGCATTGTCTTTCTTTGGTTGCAATATGCATGACCATAACAAATTAAATTAAAAAGAAAATGATCAAAAATAAAACACACACACATACAAAGGTATTACAATATTCAGTGACAACCCAGTCTCTTTCTCCCTCCCTCCGCCCCTGGCAATCACTAATTTGCATTCTGTCTCTATAGACTTATCTATTCTGGATGTTTCATGTGTAAAGGGAATCATTCTATATGTTGCCTTTGGTCTGACTCTTTTCATTTAACGTAAAGTTTTCAAGGTTCTTCCATGCTGTAACATGGATCAGCACTTCATTCCTTTTGATGGCTGAATAATATTCTCTGTATGGCTATATCTCATATTGTATATCCATTCATCACCTGATGGACACTTGGGTTGTTTCATCAACTGTGGGTATTAAGAATAGTGCTGCTAGAAACATTATTCATGTACAAGTTTTTATGTAAAAATATGTTCAGAGACCAGGGTAATGCTGCCTTCATAGAATGAGTTAGGAAGTAGTTCTCCTCTTGTCTTTTAGAAGAGTGTGGTGTGTTAATTCTTCTTTAAGAGTTTGGTAGACATCAGCAGTGATGCTATTTGGACCAGAGATGTTCTTTGTTAGGAGATGTAGGCTTATTTCTTTTAATTAAACAAATCCTTGTTAAGCAGGATTACTGTAAGTATTAGTAAAGATGCTTTTATTCTAGTGGGGTAGAGATGAAGAGAACTGAGAAAGTCCCTACTGTCCAGAGCTGCGGGGCTTCCATGTTCAGTGGGCATTTCAGAGGAAAGCAAGAGAGAACTCCTTAGATTAGAATGCGGAGGAACATTCATGAAAGGGATGGCACTTGGCCTGGGTCTCAAAAATTAGACTGAGACTGTATTCGATTGGCAGATTCATGTCAATATATGGCAAAACCAATACAGTATGGTTAAGTAAAGTAAAGTAAAAATTAAAATTAAAAATAAAATAAAATGCAGAGAAAGACAGATGAAGATTTTACTCAAAGGCAACTGCCAACAGGGGTAATAGTTGTCGTAAGACAGGAAGCACTTACTATTTTGAAAATATTTACAGTTATTTCCTCACTACAGCTGTGTCACATTGGTAGAGTTGTCGTCCTCTTTTATAGATGAGGATACAGAGGCGCAGAGCTATGATGTAATTTGCTCACACGGCTAGAAAGGGGGCAAAGCTGGGATTCAAACAGAAGTCTTCTGATTCTAGAGCTCACCCTTTCAGGCAAAGTTGTGGGAATGACCAAACATGAGGCATGTTCTGGGAGTGTCCACACCGTGGATCTCAACAAACTGGAACATTCTTAAGGAGATGGGAATACCAGACCACCTGACCTGCCTCCTGAGAAATCTGTATGCAGACCAGGAAGCAACAGTTGGAATGGAACATGGAACAATAGGCTGGTTCCCAATCGGGAAGCAACAGTCAGAATTGGACAGGGAACAACAGACTGGTTCCAAATTGGGAAAGGAGTACATCAAGGCTGTATATTGTCACCCTGCTTATTTAACTTATATGCAAAATACATCATGTGAAATGCTGGGCTGTTTGAAGCACAAGCTGGAATCAAGATTGCTGGGAGAAATATCAGTAACCTCAGATATGCAGATGAGATTATCCTTATGGCAGAAAGTGAAGAAGAACTAAAGAGCCTCTTGATCAAAGTGAAAGAAGAGAGTGGGCCCCACAAAGTCTCTGTCACACCTGCCCAGCTCTTGTTTGTAGATCAAAAGCAGTCAAAGGCCATGAAAACAAATGAGCATGACTGTGTTTCAATAAAACTTTGTTTACAAACAGGCAGCAGCTGGATTTACCTCTAAGACCATAGGTTGGAGATCCTCTGACCTGAAAGTCTGATAGACACCTACTGATCCAGCCCATTAAAAAATTGTACTTTATTTTTTATTTTTGGCTTCACCACATGGCTTGTGCAGTCTTGGTTCCCCAACCAGGGACTGAACCCCAAGCCCTTGGCAGTGAGAGTGCCGAGTCCTTACCACTGAACCACCAGGGAATTTCCAGTCCATGTTTACAGCAAAGGCAGGGCTGAGGAGATGCTGTCTGGGCCATCAGCAAAGAGTTTGCCTCTCCTAATTTACCTACTCAATGCTCCTTGGCCTCACGGAACTATCTTATGAGGGGAAAGCCATTAACGAAATAGTGTCGTATAATAAAGACAGAGTTACAAGTTGTGATGAGAGCTATAATGGGTTATTTCTAGGATTTTTATGAAACTGTGTCACCGGAGACCAAAGTTATACTAGAGGTTACCCCAGGGCTGCTCTGAGAAGAGTCTTTAACAGAGACCTAAAGGATGAATGAGAGTTGGCTGGCTGAGAGTGGGTGGGATAGAAGCCCTAGGAGAGGGGACTAGCATATGCAAAGGCCCTGAGGCAAAAAATGAGGTTTGTGTGTTTGAGGTGACAAAAGAAGGTCTGCGTGGCTGGAGCATCAAGGTGAGGGAGCCGGCCGAGCCTCAGGAGACAGGCAGGGTCCCAGTTATGGGGCATTTGGCAGGACATGCTTATAAAGATTTTGGATTTGATTCTGTTTCTAAAGGGAAGGTATGGTGGCTAAATGGCATGAGTTTCAGGTGGCTGTCGTGGAGCATGGAGGGCACGTAGGAAGAATGGAAGTGGAGGCTGAGTAGAGGGCATTTTGGTCATCAGGGCAAGAGACGAGTATGACCTCGATCGGAGTGAGGTTTTTTGCATGTCTGCAGGTAAAGTTTTGTGTGTAGTAAGCAATTGCAGTTACTTTGATTTTTAAATGGATATTCAGTAGAGCAACAAATTAAAAATATAGCTTCCTGTGCCTCACCCATCTTATCCTATTTATAAAACTAGCAAAATTTAAGCCCTTGATGAATGCTTAATTAAGTAGAATAGACAAGCCTTAAACAATCAGTCCTGTTTAAAACTTTGTGGATTAAATTTCTGTAAATAATTTAAGCTGTTTTAATTAATTTAATATACTGGATTTTAGGCTTCCCAGTTGGTACTAGTGGTAAAGAACCTGTCTGCCAATGCAGGAGATGTAAGAGACTTGGGTTTGATCCCTGGGTTGGGAAGATCCCCTGGAGGAGGGAATGGCAATCCACTCCAGTATTCTTGCCTGGGAAATCCCATGGACAGAGGAGCCTGGCGGGCTACATGGGGTCACAGAGTCAGACACAACAGAATCGACTTTGCACATTAAATTTTTAAGAGTATTTTCCATGCCCAATCTACCACTCCGAATCTTCCAAAGCACTTCACTCCTATAAAAACAGCAAATTAAACTTAGGACTATAGGAAAATCAAGTTGTGTTAAATACTCCAACGTTCTTTGTTAACTTAGCCAAATTCTCTTATATTTATCTCTCAGCTCAAAATCACAAGCACAAATAAATTATTTAATTACATTTAATATTGGAATCACATGAATAATCTGTTATGTACTTTAAGAAACCATTTAAAAATGTATTATAAGCTCTAAGTTCCAAATTATATAGATGATTCCAATGATTACAAACCTGTAACTCATCTTTGCATATGAATATTAATATTCCTGGCCTGATTTACACTATACTATCTATGTTTAATTGTAAGCTTCTGGAGGCTTACTGGTTAACTCTGTAACTCTTAATTTACAGAGTTATTATTTTATGAAATTAAGATTACTGGGCTAATTATATGTAATTGCCACCAGATCACTATCCTAGCATTGGTGATGGTTTATTCACTAAGTCATGTCCGACTCTTGCAACCCCATGGACTGTAGCTTGCCAGGCTCCTCTGTCCACGGGGATTCTCCAGGCAAGAATACCGAAGTGGGTTGCCATTTCCTTCTCTAGGGGATCTTCTTGACCCTGTAATCAAACCCGGGTCTCCTGCATTGCCGGCAGATTCTTTACGAACTGAGCTACAAGGGCAGCTACAAGGTGGCTTCAGGTTTCTTAAAGGGAATGAATCTGATTTCCATGGGCTGGACTGTAGGTCCTCAATTCTGCACCCTTTCTTCCCACTTAGCCAGTTACTGGAACACATGCCCATTCTACATTGCTGCAATCTCCCCCAGTCCCTATTAACCTAGCACTGGGGAGTGCTTATTGGCCAATAGGGACTTGGGAGTAAGGCCTGTGCATTTCAAATGTGACTATTTCTACACTATGACAGCGTACACGCAGCTCTACCTTCATAGTTAAAATGACAACAGGAGGCTTGGAATCCACGTCTTTTAAAAAGGGTTGGTTTGGGGGATTTCCCTGGAAGTCGAGTAGTTGACTCTGGGCTCCCACTGCAGGCGGCCATATGCCGTGCAGCATTGCTGAAAAAAAAAAAGAAAGAAAACCACAACACAACAAAAAAAAAACAAAAAACGGTTGGTGTCGTCTAGGTTCTAACTAGACACTCCAGTGATCCTTCAGTGTGACTTGAGTAGACAGAAGCCAGCACCTTCACTGAGGGTGTAGCAAGCATTCCTAAAGCTCTTTCAGGATGTTCATTACCCTCCCCTCTGGAACTAAGGTCAGTTTAAGCCAATCCACCAGCCCTTCTGTAATTCTCTGTGATCTGTGTGGATGGAATCTTGCATCTCCTTCTAAGGTTACAGCTGACGCCCTGCAGCAATTTCTTCCCACGTAATTCAGTTCTGAACGCCTGCGGTCTTCCTGGTGCTCCGCCTTGACTCCAGGTGCCTGGTTGGATTCTGCGCCAAGCTCTCATCCACTTCTGAGGCACATCCTGAGGTCATGTGGATGAGAGCTTCGACGAGGGTGGTGGTGGAGAAGCCAAAGTGGCTGGAATTGAGAGAGGTTTTGAGAGAGTTGCTAGTAAAATAATGCTCAAAATTCTCCAAGCCAGGCTTCAGCAATACATGAACCGTGAACTTCCTGATGTTCAAGCTGGTTTTAGAAAAGGCAGAGGAACAAGAGATCAAATTGCCAACATCCACTGGATCATGGAAAAAGCAAGAGAGTTCCAGAAAAACATCTATTTCTGCTTTATTGACTATGCCAAAGCCTTTGACTGTGTGGATTACAATAAACTGTGGAAAATTCTGAAAGAGATGGGAATACCAGACCATCTGACCTGCCTCTTGAGAAATCTGTACACAGGTCAGGAAGCAACAGTTAGAACTGGACATGGAACAACAGACTGGTTCCAAATAGGAAAAGGAGTACATCAAGGCTGTATATTGTCACCCTGCTTATTTAACTTATATGCAGAGTACATCATGAGAAACGCTCGGCTGGGAGAAGCACAAGCTAGAATCAAGATTGCTGGGAGAAATCTCAATAACCTCAGATATGCAGATGACACCACCCTTATGGCAGAAAGTGAAGAGGAGCTAAAAAGCCTCTTGATGAAAGTGAAAGAGGAGAGTGAAAAAGTTGG
>SJYQ01001009.1:24333-60736 GCA_006410935.1 Redunca redunca
CTGTTTTCATCTTGAGCAGCTTGGAGGATGGAGGTTCCATTCCTGAGGAGGGGGGCTCGGAGAAGGAGCGCAGCCGCGGTAGTTATAGCTCCACATTCAGGGGACGCTCGGTATCCACCCAGCTCCCCGCAGGCCGGAGCACCCCAGTAACTCAGGAGGAGAGCCGACCTGCCTGGCAGCGGGGGTGAACGGCCACGGCTTGCCACTTGCGGAGCCTGTTCTGCAGAGGTCCTCAGTGGCCCCTGCTGTGCCCACCTCCTCCCTGCCCTTCGCCCCTGCGCTCCCGGTGCCCTTCCTTCCCGGAGACCCCAGGTCTCCTCACCTCTTCTCTCACTCTAGTCCCTTTGGCTCTGAGATTTGAGCTTCCATCCCATTTTAGTGTGGGTGGAGGTGCAGAGAACTGGTTTCCGATGGGATTTGTGTGCGCTCAAGAGTGCAGGGGCGCTAAGGACTGGAGTTTGAAAGAGGAGGGGGCCGTCCAGTGAGGAAATGGCCTTGGCCAGGGCAGCTGTGGGCTCCGAGGACAGACTGTGCTCATTTCCTGACTTTGCCCCTGACAGTAGGTGGTCGTCAGCTCCCCACCTCTAAACTCATGGATGGACAGAGACCTCTGACCTCTGGGGTCAAAGAGCATCCTTCCTCCATGGGAGTTTAGGGTCGAGGCCGACAGGCATGGTGTGCCTTCCCCAAGGACTGAGTTGGAGGGCGTGCGCTGGGCCACGCTGGTGTCCCTGAGGCCCTTCTGCAGTCTGTGTCCAGTGACGCACGGCCAGACTGGCATCAGCCTCTGCCTCCTGCCTGCCTTCCTTTCCTCCTCACGCCCACGGAGCACTGCCCTGTACCTGCCTCTGTCTTTAGTTGAGGAGGTGGTGGGGAGGATGGCCACATTTCCAGGGTCACTTTTACCCCAGGTGTCAAAGATAAGGGTCAGGCAGCATCTAAAGAGACTGTAGGACTTCAGTGTTGGGGTGCGTGGATTGGGGATGCAGCACAGATTTTGGGGGAGAGCACAGATTTGATGGGCGAGCACAAGGGGACGCTATTTACAGGCGGTCGAGGCGGGCTCAGAGAAGTAAATGTTTTGAGTGGCAGAGACCCGGGGAAGAGCTTTCTAGGAAGGGTGAGCCGCTCTGCCCACTTGGACAAGGGAGTGACGAGGTGTGTTTGCTGTGCACCTCAGCTCTGCACATGCAAACAGAGGGTCTCCCCACGGTCGTCTGTATTCACACTGTTCGCCTTGTCTGCTGCTGCTGCTAAGTTGCTTCAGTCGTGTCCGACTCTGTGCGACCCCATAGACGGCAGCCCACCAGGCTCCCCCGTCCCTGGGATCTCCAGGCAAGAACACTGGAGTGGGCTGCCATTTCCTTCTCCAATGCATGAAAGTGAAAAGTGAAAGTGAAGTTGCTCAGTGATGTCCAACTCTTCACGACCCCATGGACTGCAGCCCACCAGGCTCCTCCACCCATGGGATTTTCCAGACAAGAGTACTGGAGTGGGGTATCATCGCCTTCTTCATCGCCTTGTCTAAGGACCCTGAATTGCGGTCACTGTTCGTCCTCCTCCTGATCCTAACTACACCCCCATCATTCCACTATTTACATCTACTCCTATTGAAATGTTTACAAGTCCCCAGATACGCAGTAAATACATAGAAGTGTCTGTAAAATCAAAGAAATGACCAGGCTGTCTGCAAGAGAACCAATTCAAGCCACCAGTCCCTTTCTGCAGCACGGATTTATTTCAAGACCTGGGCGCCTGCAAGGGGACAACAGATACTGCCCGGGGGGGCCCGCAATCTCCTCTGGCCCCAGAAGGCAGGGCTTCACTGCAAAGCTTCAGGAGAGCGCAGACCATCAGAGCAGGAGCACGGACAAGCAAGCGGGGCTTTCATTCGGGCCAGGACTCGCCCAGGGCCCATCTGGGGTGAGGGAGCTGGTTGGGGAGGGGAGGTGGCTCTGTGGCTTCTTCTCATTTTCCCTCAACTGTGAAGGTCCCACTGTTCCCAGCTCCCTTGGACGTTTGGTCCAGGTATTTGATGTACTTCTGCACCCAGGCCTGGCCTGGGTCAGCACAGATCGATCGCCCACTTCTGGTCTGGAAGCTGAGTAGCAAGAAGGAGATGATGAGAAATGTTGAGTCAACAGGTGAAGAAGAGTCCATCGCACCTCCCCAGCCTCTCCCCCAACCTCCACCAGCAGCTGCCTCCTGTGTCACCCCTACCCCACCCCACTCTTGTCGCTGTTCCTAGAGACTCCCACCCCCCCTTCCCTCTCCCAGCCCTACTGGTTCTTGAGATTGCACCCTTTCCATTGTTGGGGGGGGGGCTGTACTTACATGACCCCTGGCTGGGGGCACTGGTCACTGGTCCTTTGATAATTTTTCACGAAAGAGAGTGGTATTGTCCTTGTTACCGAGGCGAAACAGCAGACATGCAGGTTATCAACTGGTCCTGCAAGGGAGAGGACTGTAAGATGCTGGAAGCTTCTCCATGAGAAAGCTTAGACCTCTATCTGCATTCTCCACAGCCCCTGAGGAGGGGAAGGACACTGGAGACGGGAACACCTAGCAGGAAACGGCCTGGTCTTCCTCCTCCCTCCACCTTTTAAAAAATCTTTTGGCTAAGCAACGCTGCATGTGGGATCTGGGTTCCTTGACCAGGGATAGAGCCAGCGGCCCCTGCACTGGCAGCCCAGAGTCTCAACTACTGGATGATGAGGGGGCTCCCTTGCGGGGGGGGCGCCCCCAACCACCCCCTGTCTCCGCTTAAACTGTCTTCCCCTAAGTCCTTTCCTCCCTCTGTCTGCCTCTCCAGCCCCTCCCAACCTCTTCTCCCAGACCCTCCCCAGGGCTGAGATGGGACTCTGTGCTCCTAGTGTTTCAAATTTCTGGTTGTCCTCAGGATTCGGAAATAAAAAATCAGAATTCCTGGAAACTCTCAGATCATGAATTATTCTATATTCGCCTTTTTAAGAAATGAGATATAAATCATTTTAGGTTGTACTACATATTAATTTTTTTTCATTTTTAAGGTTTTATTTTATTTTGGAGTATAGTTGATTTACAGTGTTGTGTTAGGTGATTTTTTTAATATATAACACTTTATTCTCATGTTTCAAAAATAATGTGACTACACAGTAAACAGTAAATCATTTTTCTATGAAGGTTTTTTTTTCCCAAAAAAAGATTTTCCATAAAAGTAATTTCAAAGTAACAATAAGGGATGTTTCTATGTATGGTGACAAGATTATAAACTCAGTAACACATTTAATGTTCTCTAGCAGCTAAAGACAGTTGATAATAAAAACATGAAAAGTTGGGAACATCAACACAAAATAAAGGGCCAATGAAAAATCATTTAAAAACCAAAAAAGTGCAACAATTATTTAAAATATTTAAATTTCTCATTCAAAAATAAAAATTTAAAACACAGGCAGCATCAATTGCAAATTGCTTGTAGTCTTTACCTTTGTTTTGTAGCAAGTAATTCCGTAGAGCATTTTTTCCATTCTGGATTGGCCCAACTGTTGAAAGAATGTCTAAATGCATTTTCAGTTGGAGTTTGAGTAATAAATGCTTCCTTCATATGAGCTAATTTCCTATTTTCATGATGGACATATCTGGTCTGCTTCTCCTGAATTTGGTTTTCTCCTTCAAATTGATTTTGCATTCTGGCCACACAACACATGGAATCTTAGTTCCTGGACCAGGGATCAAACCTGTGTCCCTTTCTTTGAAAGTGTGCAGTCTTAACCACTGTACCACCGGGGAAGTCCCCTGCTTTAGCTAATTTAGACTTTATATAAGTGTTAGCAAATGTTTTTGGTTTCATGTCCTAGTATTACATTTATGCATTTTTCTCTTTGTATTTCCTCTTACGTGATTGGGCTTCCCTGGTGGCTCAGATGGTAAAGAATCCGCCTGCAATGCAGGAAACCTGGGTTCAGTCCTTGGGTTGGGACTATCCCGTGGAGGAGGGCAAGGTAACCCACCCCACTATTCTTGCCTGGAGAATCCCCATGGACAGAGGAGCCTGTGGGCTACAGTCCATGGGGTCACAAAGGGTCAGACACAGCTGAGCGATTGTGAAGATGTATGAATTTTACAAACTTATTAGCATTTCTTAGCAGCAGACAGAGCTGTGAACTCCCATGGGTAACCGGGCAAAGGTCTCAAGAAGCTGGATGAAGACCACGCCGTTTGTGCTCCAGTCCGCATCCCCCCACATGCTGATCTTAACCTTAACTCCATGTGCCGGTATTTCCTGCTTTCATGCCTGATGTCAGCAAATTCCTTTAAGTCAGTGACATCTCTCTGTTGAATGTTAAGCTTTATTCCGTCAGGATAGTTAGAATACTTTTGCCCGTTTTCCNCTCAGATGGTAAAGAATCCGCCTGCAATGCAGGAAACCTGGGTTCAGTCCTTGGGTTGGGACTATCCCGTGGAGGAGGGCAAGGTAACCCACCCCACTATTCTTGCCTGAAGAATCCCCATGGACAGAGGAGCCTGTGGGCTACAGTCCATGGGGTCACAAAGGGTCAGACACAGCTGAGCGATTGTGAAGATGTATGAATTTTACAAACTTATTAGCATTTCTTAGCAGCAGACAGAGCTGTGAACTCCCATGGGTAACCGGGCAAAGGTCTCAAGAAGCTGGATGAAGACCACGCCGTTTGTGCTCCAGTCCGCATCCCCCCACATGCTGATCTTAACCTTAACTCCATGTGCCGGTATTTCCTGCTTTCATGCCTGATGTCAGCAAATTCCTTTAAGTCAGTGACATCTCTCTGTTGAATGTTAAGCTTTATTCCGTCAGGATAGTTAGAATACTTTTGCCCGTTTTCCCCAATTGCGCAACTGAGTTTTCTTGGGACTTGGAATTTAGAAAAAACATAATTTTCTGAGAAATGCTGAGAAGAATTCCCACATGAAAATGCTAGTGGATGTCCAGGATGGGCCACAGCAGGGCGGGACTGTTCCCTGCATCTGAGAGGACCCTCTCTCACAAGTCTGGGTAGGGGCGGGCTGCTGCTAGAAGCGGGATGTTTGCTCAGCTCAGAGGAGCAGGGCCTTGGCTAGGAGGCAGGAAAGTTCAACTTGTCCTTGTTTTTTTTTTTCCTGAAAGCTGTCTGACTCCAGGCAGGACACCCACCCTTTCCAAACCTTTGTCCTTGAAATGGCAAATAATAGCCTTGAGGCAATTACTGTGCAAATTGATTTTTATACCGATGATTGTTTTGTTCAATAAAGGTCTTATTACCCCACAGAACAAGGAAGCTGTGGGTCAGGAGAACTAGACAAGGCACAGAAGGTCACAGGCTGGCTAGAACAGAGCTTCCAGACCCAGGCTCCTGGGGAGAGATGATCTGCTTCTGCCCCCAATGCATTCCAGCGTGTTGCCTGAGCGAGTGGCACAGAGCCGGCTTTTTATGTATACCTGGGATAGATCCTCTCTTGAGATGCTGGGCAGAACAGCTGCAACTCTGGGTCAGGCATGGGATCGTTGGGGTCAACACTGACACACTTACCACCAGTCTGGACCCAGACAACAATGCTGTGGGTCATTTTCAGTGCAGTGTTCAAAAACATTCCCTGTGTTAGACAGCATTCCATCATAAAATAGGCCTGTGTTGGATGATGTTCCCGACTGTCGGCTAAGGTGAGTTCTGATGGGCGAGGCTAAGCTGTGGTGTCTGGGAGGTTAGGTGCATTATATGCATTTTCAACTTCCTGTATTTTCCATTTCTGGTGCGTTTATCGGGAGGTAACCCCCTCGTGAGTCGAGGAAGATGTGCCCTGAGGCTCTACTACAGGCCTGGTGCCGGGCTTAGTTCCTGATGAGGCTCATCTCCCTTCCTCACCACCACCCTTTGAGAAGTTATCGCTGATCCTGTTTGCAGATGAGAGGTCATATGACAATAACTGAAATTATTGGAAAGCAGTGAAACGCTCTTTCACAGTCAAAATTGGAAACTGCCATCATCCATTGAACTAGCAGGATGTCAGATGACAGTCCTAGTGTGGAGTATTGTTTGGTCTCTGATTTCAGTTGAAATTCAGCTCAGGAGAGCTGTTTACAAAACTGCTTAAGCAAAACTTAAGCATCTATTGATAGAGGAATGGGTAAAGAAGAAGTGGTACATATATACAGTGGAATATTACTAAGCCTTTAAAAATAATGAAATTATACCATTTGCAGCAACGTGTATGGATTTAAGATTGCAATACTGAGTGAACTTGGGAAAACTCTGGGAGATGGTGAGGGACAGGGAGGCCTGGCGTGCTGCAGTCCATGGGGTTGCAAAGAGGAGGACACAACTGAGCGACCGAACAGTAACAACAGCAGCATACTAAGCGAAGTAAGTCACACAGAGGAGAAATATCCTATGACATCCCTTATACTCAGAGTCTAAAAATAAACGATACAAACGAACTTATAAAACAGAGACTCACAGACTTAGAGAATGAACTTATAGTTGCCAGGAGGGAAGATAGGGGAAGGGATAGTTAGAGAGTTTGAGATGGGCATGTACACACTGCTATATTTAAAATGCATAACCAATAATGACCTACTGTAGAGCACAGGGAACTCTGCTCAATGTTACGTGGATGGGAGAAGAGTTTGGGGGAGAATGGATGCGTGTATATGTATGGTTGAGTCCCTTCCCTGTTCACCTGAAACTGTGACAACATTGTTAATCATCTATACCCCAGTACAAAAATAAAAGTTTAAAATAAAAAAGAAAAGAAATTCAGCTCAGGAGAGTTGTTTCCTGGGACGCCTCCTCCCAGGTCCCTCTGTGCCGCCTTCTCCCCTGGCTCCAGCCCCCTGCAGAGAGGCAGGCAGGCCTGTTGAGGGCAGTGAGCTGGGGGTCAGGACACTTGGGGTTTAGCCCTGCCTCTTTCACAGTCACCTGCGGCCTCCTCTTCCTGTAGCACAGGTATTTACTGAAAGCTCAGTACACGACTCTGTGCTGTGTAAGCATTGGACAGGTCTTGCAGGGAGAGGAGGGAAGCTGACCCGGGTGTCTCAGGCTCAAATTCCCCAGAGACCACATGGACCGCAGCTGGGTGTGGTGGGCAGTGGGGACTCTGAGGCCTGGGCAGCACCCCCTTGTCTAGGGGGACAGCACCTCCACCTCAGGCCCAGTTGGAGGTGAGCTTGTGGAAACTCAGGCTCATGTCTGCTTGGTCTTCCATATTTGTGAAAGAAATGGGCAATAGGGATTTTTAACATTTCCAGTTTTTCAATGCTGGCAACCATCCAAAGATAGTCCAAACCCCATCTAAACCACGAAGAGAGCATGATCCTTTGTGGGTTCCTGTCGCCCAGATTCTGCTCCTGCCTGGAGGCAGCTGAGCAGACACCTGGAGGGCTCTCAGTCAGCTTCTCGAGGCTGGGGACCAAAGGCCAGGAAGGCTGTTTTCAGAGGCAGGTTTTCCCCACCCCAGGGGAGGCAGAAGTGAGCCCCGACCGGATATGGGGAGACCCTCAGGAAAGACACTGTCTGTTTTGCAGGAACCCCAGACCACATTTTCCAGACCGCCTACAGCTCCTCACTGCAGCCCCACACCCTGCCCGCCCCCACCTTCAGTCTCCAGCCCCTGCGTTCTCTTTGTTCAGAGCAGTGAGAGTAGCAGGCTCACCTTCATCGGCCTCTGAGTGCAGGATGGCAAGAGTGAGGAGGAAGGCCAGGGCGGCTAGGCTGAGCCTCATTGCCCTGGGTGCCGATCGGCAACAGGAACAGGGCTGGGCTGAGGACTCCTGGGTTCTCTGGCCCCTTGAAATCTGGGCTCTGAACCTCCTTTATAAAAAGTTGCTGCTCAGAAGTCACAGGATCCAAAAATTTAAGCTTGTGTGGCAATGTTGATTCTTTGGAATTGTGACCAATGACATATGTAAATTATGAGAACTCAGTCAGTTTAGACAAAGAAAAGAGGAAGGCAGAGAGTGACCCTGGCTTTCACATTTGGCTGATGTCTTGAAGGTGGTGGTGGGGGGCCCGAAGACCAGGAGCTGTGTCAGAAATGGCCCCCCTCTCCTGGTCTCCCCTAGGAGCCTGGTTAAGCCTCCTCGGTGAGCCTGACCTCAGGGGTGGACTGTGAGCTCAGAGGCTGGGTGGCTGTCTCAGGATCAGCAGCTCTGGCTGGATGCCAGAGAGGGATGTGGGGGTGAATGCAAGTTCACCCTGAGCACAAGGCCCAGGCCTGATGGGGGCTGGGTGGTGGGGAGCAGGGTCCAGGGGGATCCTGGGATGGCTGGGCCTCACCAGCAAGGATGGACTGGAAACCTTCGCCTATGTGGAACAGAAGGGCCCTGCCCCCTGCCCAGCCCAGGGAGTTTCATCAGACCCTTAGCTACCCAGGCAGGGGCCCGGGCTCTCTGCTCAGGCAGGTTGGCTTCCAGGACAAGACTGAGGGACAGTTTCTTCTGGACTGAGCTCAGGGAGCCAGAGGCAGGGCAGTGCTGTCCACAGAATACAGTTGTGTCTTGTCACCCTAAGTGTGTGCTTCAGGGGCCGTGCTCAGGATGCCAGGATGGTTTAGTGACTGAGATGGAAGGTGCCAACCACCCTGGTTTGCTTGGGTAAGAGGGTTCCAGAAAATTTGGAAAACTCCACAGTGGCCACGTGACTGGAAAATGTCAGTTTTCATTCCAGTCCCTAAGAAAGGCAATGCCAAAGAATGCTCAGACTACTGTACATTGCACTCATCTCACACACTAGCAAAGTAACGCTCAAGATTCTCCAAGCCAGGCTTCAACAATATGTGAACTGTGAATTTTCAGATGTTCAAGCTGGTTTTAGAAAAGGCAGAGATACCAGAGATCAAATTGATCATTGAAAAAGCAAGAGCGTTCCAGGAAAATATCTACTTCTGCTTTATTGACTATGCCAAAACCTTTGACTGTGTGGATCACACTAAACTGTGGAAAATTCTGAAAGAGATGGGAATACCAGACCATCTGACCTGCCTCTTGAGAAATCTGTACACAGGTCAGGAAGCAACAGTCAAAACTGGACATGGAACAACAGACTGGTTCCAAACTGGGAAAGGAGTACGTCAAGGCTGTATATTGTCTCCGTTTATTTAACTTATATGCAGAGTACACCATGTGAAATGCCAGGCTGGATGAAGCACAAGCTAGAATCAAGATTGCTGGGAGAAATATCAATAACTTCAGATATGCAGATGACACCACCCTTATGGCAGAAAGTGAAGAACTAAAGAGCCTCTTGATGAAAGTGAAAGAGGAGATTGAAAAAGTTGGCTTAAAGCTCAACATTCAGAAAACGAAGATCATGGCATCTGGTCCCATCACTTCATGGGAAATAGATGGAGAAACTTGGAAATAGTGGGAGACTTTATGTTTTGGGGCTCCAAAATCACTACAGATGGTGACTGCAGCCATGAAATTAAAAGATGCTTACTCCTTGGAAGAAAAGTTATGACCAACCTAGACAACATATTGAAAAGCAGAGACATTACTTTGTTAACAAAGGTCCGTCTAGTCAAGGTTATGGTTTTTCCAGTAGTCATGAATGGATGTGAGATTTGGACTGTAAAGAAATCTGAGTGTCTAAAAATTGATGCCTTTGAACTGCGGTGTTGGAGAAGACTCTTGAGAGTCCCTTGGACTGCAAGGAGATCCAACCAGTCCATCCTAAAGGAAATCAGTCCTGAATGTTCATTGGAAGGACTGATGTTGACGCTGAAACTCCAACCCTTGGCCACCTTAGGCGAAGAGCTGACTCATTGGAAAAGACCCTGATGCTGGGAAAGATTGAAGGCGAGAGGAGAAGGGACAACAGAGGATGAGATGGGTATGGCATTACCGACTCAATGGATACGAGTTTGAGTGAACTGGTGATGGACAGGGAGGCCTGGCGTGTTGCAGTCTATGGGGTCGCAAAGAGCTGGACACAACTGAGTGACTGAACTGAACTGAACTGAAGAGGGTTTCTGGGGTTTGGGACTGTTATTTCCTGTATCTTTGAGAGTAGCCAACTAATGATGTTGGGTGATAGTTCGTGATGTTAAGTACCTGTGTTTTATCAGTTGTACATAGTAGGATTCCAGTTTGTTGTCCAAAAAAAAAGTTTCCCACTAAAAGGCAAAAACATTAACCCCCTGTTCTAACGGAAAGAGCAGAAACTTTGAATCTAGTCTGAGGCATTGTTTTAGGTTCCAAAGTCCACCACTTACAAGCCATGGGAACTTTTGAGTAAATTCATTAAGCCTGTAAAGCTTTGCATGCTTTCTGAAAGGTGTGTGTAACCTAACAATGTAAGTGAGTGAAATCTCCCTTAGGTGTCCTCATTGAGACCTTCCTGAGCACTGAGGTTCACTCATTCAGTAGATTTTAAAAAGTTAACCTTATTTTTAATTTTAATTTTTAAAATTATTTTTTAATTTAATTTTTAATCTGTGTTTACTGATTAAAGATAAACAGATAAACGGTTAACATTGATTGACCACTCACCAGAAATCACATTGATTATATTCTTCGCAGCCATAGATGGAGAAGCTGTATACAGTCAGCAAAAACAAGGCCGGGAGCTGACTGTGGCTCAGATCATGAACTCCTTATTGCCAAATTCAGACTTAAATTGAAGAAAGTAGGGAAAACCACTAGACTATTCAGGTATGACCTAAATCATGTCTCTCATGATTATACAGTGGAAGTGACAAACAGATTGAAGGGATTAGATCTGATAGATAGAGTGCCTGAAGAACTATGGATGGAGATTCATGACACTGTACAGAAGGCAGGGATCAAGACCACCCTCAAGAAAAAGAAATGCAAAAGGCAAAATGATTGTCCGAGTGGGCCTTACAAATAGCTGAGAAAAGAAAACATATGAAAGGCAGAGAAAAGGAAAGATATAAGCATCTGAATGCAGAGTTCCAAAGAATAGCAGATAGAGATAAGAAAGCCTTCCTCAGCGATCAGTGCAAAGAAAGAGAGGAAAACAACAGAATGGGAAAGACTAGAGATCTCTTCAAGAAAATTAGATATACCAAGGGAACATCTCATGCAAAGATGAGCACAATAAAGGACAGAATTGGTATGGACCTAACAGAATCAGAAGTTATTAAGAAGAGGTGGCAAGAATACACAGAACTGTACAAAAAGGATCTTCATGACCCAGATAACCACGATGGTATGATCACTCATCTAGGGCCAGTTGTCCTGGAATGTGAAGACAAGTGGGCCTTAGAAAGCATCACTATGAACAAAACAAACGTAGGGGATGGAATTCAGTTGAGCTATTTCAAATCCTGAAAGATGATGCTGTGAAAGTGCTGCACTTAATATGCCAGCAAATTTAGAAAACTCAGCAATGGCCACAGGACTGAAAAGGTCAGTTTTCATTCCAATCCCAAAGAAGGGCAATGCCAAAGAATGCTCAAACTACCGCACAATTGCACTCATCTCACACACTAGCAAAGTGATGTTTAAAGTTCTCCAAGCCAGGCTTCAACCATATGTGAACTGTGAACTTTCAGATGTTCAAGCTGGGTTTAGAAAAGGCAGAGATACCAGAGATCAAATTGGCAACATCTGCTGGATCATCGAAAAAGCAAGAGAGCTGCAGGAAAACATCTACTTCTGCTTTATTGACTATGCCAAAACCTTTGACTGTGTGGATCACAACAAACTGGAAAATTCTGAAAGAGATGGGAATACCAGACCACCTGACCTGCCTCTTGAGAAATCTGTATGCAGGTCAGCAAGCAGCAGTTAGAACTGGACATGGAACAATAGACTGGTTCCAAATCAGGAAAGGAGTACGTCAAGGCTATATATTGTCACCCTGCTTATTTAACTTATATGCAGAGTACATCATGAGTCATGCTGGACTGGATGAAGCACAAGCTGGAATCAAGATTGCCAGGAGAAATATCAATAACCTCAGATATGCAGATGACACCACCCTTATGGCAGAAAGTGAAGAACTAAAGAGCCTCTTGATGAAAGTGAAAGAGGAGATTGAAAAAGTTGGCTTAAAGCTCAACATTCAGAAAACGAAGATCATGGCATCTGGTCCCATCACTTCATGGCAAATAGATGGAGAAACAGTGGAAACAGTGGGAGACTTTATATTTTGGGGCTCCAAAATCACTGCAGATGGTGACTGCAGCCATGATATAGAAAGACACTTGCTCCTTAGAAGAAAAGTTATGATCAACCTAGATAGCATATTGAAAAGCAGAGACATTACTTTGCCGACAAATGTCCATCTAGTCAAAGCTATGGTTTTTCCACTTGTTATGTATGGATGTGAGAGTTGGACTGTAAAGAAAGCTGAGTTTTAAAAAAATTGATGCTTTTGAACTGTGATGTTGGAGAAGACTCTTGAGAGTCCCTTGGACTGCAAGGAGATCCAACCAGTCCATCCTAAAGGAAATCAGTCCTGAATATTCATTGGAAGGACTGATGCTGAAGCTGAAAGTACAACACTTTGGCCACCTGATGTGAAGAGCTGACTCGTTGGAAAGGACCCTGATGCTGGGAAAAACTGAAGGCAGGAGGAAGGGGACGACAGAGGATGAGACAGTTGGATGGCATCACTGATTCAATGGACTTGAGTCTGAGCAAGTTCTGCGAGTTGGTGATGGACAGGGAAGACTGGTGTGCTGCAGTCCATAGAATCGCAGAGTTGGAAACAACTGAGTGACTGAACTGAACTGATCTTTACTGAACTTCTTTTGCATGCCAGATACTTTCTATAACCTGGGGATACTAAGGCAGACAAGAAAAGAAGGCTTCTGCTTTTTAGATGCTCAAATTATAGTGGAGAATCAGACAAACAGGGAGGAGGAGATGGAGTTAAAAGTCAGGAAGAGGATAGACCAAGGTGTTCTGATAGACCCGAGGGTTGAGTGGAGGTTGCTTAACAAGCCAATAAGGGGAGCCTCTTCAGTGGGAATGTCATTTCTGCTGGGGCTGGCTTGTTGAGGATGAGCCAGACTTGCTCGGGGGAGATTGGGGAAGGTGTGTCCTAGGAGTGGGAACAGCAAGGCCAAGACCTAGAGGAGGAATGGGTTTGGGACATTTGAGGAATAGCCAGATGAATAGGGGACTGATGAGAAGGGAGGTGAGGGCCATTGACCAGGTCCTTTCTGTCTGGTCACTCGACAGTTTACTTTCCATTTCATCCATGTGGGCCCTGAATGTAGCTGTATCCTGGAGAACAGGTGGGTAGATGTAACAAGAGCTCTTGTCAGTTGCTTTAAGGGAAAACAGGAAGAGAAGACTGTGGATTCCTCCCCCTGAGACTTCAGTCTCCCCCCTGTAGGTGGATGGAGAGGGTCTGAGCTGCCTGATTTCTCCCAGAAAACCAGAACCCATCGGGGTTCTTTTAAGTTCAGAGAGATGGAGACACATGTAGTGGATGCCTCTGATGGCTGCCTTTGTCCTCCCTGCTGACTGTGGGCTCCTGGGTGTGCACCAGGAAGGGGCAGGTGGCCGACACTGGCCTTTGTCCCTCGGTGACCAGAGCGTCAGATGTGGGGAAATGGGAGACACATGTAGGCAGGAGGAGGGGAGAAGCTGATTCATTCATATCATCGCTTGTATCCCTGTGCCAACTTCTGGACTCTTGAATCTAAGTTCCTGGTAATATTCAGGTATCTGCCTTCCATGCTTTTGTAAATAGCATGTACCCTCCTCCTGAAGCTTTATTCTTGCATAACTGACACTACTTCTCTACTCAGAAAAGAAGGGCTGGAGTGAGGCAGGAGGCCTGGGGAGGATTAAGGCTGGGTAATTTTGGGGGTTAAAGTTTTTGTTTTTTGCACTGGCACATGGGATAATGTGCCAGCCCACAGTAGATAGTACATTAGTTTCCTGAGTTTTACTGTTTTCCTAGCTGGAGAAAATTTATTAAATGCTGGAGACCAGCGCCTTTGCTCACAGCTTTTTTCCAGCCCACAGTTCTTAGCAGTTCATTGCTGCCAGAGAAAGAAGTGAAGTTGGTCCAGCCTCACTTGCCCTAGCTGCACCCATGCTGACGTGCAGTGTACACTTCCTTTTCAAAGCATTTCTTATCAAGAATTGCAAAAGCATAGAATCTTGCCCTTAACAGAGGTGGATGACCCCTCTCAAGTTCGTGGAATCCCTCTTCTTTCCACTTCCTTTTTTTGGAAACTCGGTTGCTGTTTGTTCCTCATATATTCTACAACCTCCCTGCCTCCTAAGAATCCACAAGGATGATCAGTCCGTAAGGCGTCTGGGCTGCTAGAAAGGACTTCATTCAAGCCAAGGAATGAAACACCATACAGTCTCCTACACATCTTGGGCTTCCATTTCTTCTCATCCATGGAAATTATGCCCTTTTTGAGTGTAATGGACAGAGGAGGAAATGGACAGAGGAGAGACAAATAAATATTGGAGACCAAGTATTGTGCTTTATCCCTTCCACCTGTTTATTCATCGATTCACTCGTTTACTGTTTCATTTTTTCTATAAATAAGTATTGAATGCATCCTGTGAGTAGAGCACTTCCAGGCACCAGAGATTAAGCCATGAGCAAGATGCATAGAGTCCTCTGAAGGTTTAAGTAAGCAGTAGGCTTTTGGCGCATTCTTCTCTTTTGGGGCCATACTGCATAGTCTGTGGGATCTTAGTTCCCCAACCAGCTATTGAACCCAGGGCCTCCACAGTGAGAGAGCAGAGTCTTAACCACTGGACCACCAGGGAATTCCCTAGCTCATCCTTCTTAAAATGAGACAAACAAAAAGCTTTCATCATGATTTATTATTGAAAAAGTAGTACTATGAAGGAGCTTAGAAAATACTTAAGCAAAATGAATTAAACAGAAATTCTTTGTGGTCACACAGTATCACTTTTAGATGTATCTTTTTCTTTTGTCTCTGAATGCTTTCTCTAAGCTGGTGTCATACGCAAAAATATCAATTTCATAGCCCGTGCTTTGACATATTGTGAGCAATATCATTTCATTATAAAATTCTATATGTGGCTGAACGTAATTTTTTAAGAAAAATGGTGCTTAATTCTTACAGACTTTTAAGAAAATCAAACTATAAGAAAAAACTCATTGTTTAGTACTATTCATATTTTGATGTGCAATTTTCTAGTCATTTTTCTATATATAATCATACACATTAAATACATATACCTTTAAACAAAAAATGGGGTCATACTAAATGTTCTTTTCTATAACCTGATTGTTATGACTTTATAATTACTTTTATTTAGCATTGAGTAGGCATTATATAGGGCTTCCCTGGTGACTCCAGATATCTGCCTGCAAGGCAGGAGATCTGGGTTTGATCCCTGGGTGGGGAAGATCCCCTGGAGAAGGGAATGGCTACCCACTCCAGTATTCTTGCCTGGAGAATTCCATGGACAGAGGAGCCTGGCAGGCTATAGTCCATGGGGTCTCAAATAGTAGGACACAACTGAGTCACACAAACACACACACACACACACACACACACACACGCGCGCGCGCGCACACAAAACAAAGATTGAGAATGAAGAAAAAGAGCGTGACAAACGTCCCTGCACCCACTCCCCAACGTGGCCCTCTGCAGTTCTGTCCCTTTCCCCTTTTCCTCCAAACAATCTTTCTTCCAAATACAGTCTATGCTATCCTCTTGCTTTTTCTGTGATTTTATTACCAAGTCCAAGCTTGTACTGCTCACCCCCAATGGGCCAATTAATTAAGAGACAAGTTGCTAGGGCAAGGAATAGTGACTCTGCACAGAAAACCCACAGTAGGAGAAGATTGTGGACTAGTGAACCATCTTTCCTGAGTTAGAATTCAGCCTTCTTTTACACTAAAAGAGGAGGGAGTAAGGTACTGGTTCTGGTCAGACTCCGGAAGAGATGTGTTAATTTCTCCTGTCTGGCAGCCATTCACAGGTGGGGCATGGTCTGGAAGTTTCCTATGAGATAAACAAAGGTATTTTAGCTTGATGATCATGACATGGGAGCCAGGGATCCCAAAGATGGGTCATTGTGCATAATTTAAGCTTACAAGCAATATCCCTTTAGTGATTAAATTGTGAGAGAATACAAAGTTTCTTCCCTATTGCAGTTTCACCAAGTATACTTGAATCTTAAACTAGTTTTAGTTTTGTATATTTTTGAACTTTATATGAGTAGAATCATTATACATATTCTCTCATAGCATTTTTTCTCAACATTATGCTTCTGAAAATTCGCCCATATTACTGTATCTAGCTGTAGTACATTTTCTTTCACTCCTGGTGGTATTTCAGTATGTGAATATATCATAATGTATTTTTCATTTTCCCATTTAAATTTTTGCTAGTAATTGATTTTATTAATTTATTTCTGCTAATGCCAACAGGGCTGTTGTGAGTATTCTTGTGCATATTCCTCAGTGTACATGTGCAGTATTTGGGGGATGTATTTAGGAGCAGGTATGCTAGGTCCTCAGAGAAGGCGATGGCACCCCACTCCTGTACTCTTGCCTGGAAAATCCCATGGACGGAGGAGTCTGGTGGGCTGCAGTCCATGGGGTCGCTAAGAGTCGGACATGACTGAGCAATTTCACTTTCACTTTTCACTTTCATACTTTGGAGAAGGAAATGGCAACCCACTCCAGTTTTCTTGTCTGGAGACTCCCAGGGACGGGGGAGCCTGGTGAGCTGCCATCTACGGGGTCGCACAGAGTCGGACACGACTGATGTGACTTAGCAGCAGCAGCATGCTAGGTCCTTGGCTAAGCACACTTTTGAAATGGACTAGGACCCTATGGTCATTGCCCCCCGACCCATGTTCTCTGCCTGCCTTTTGTTTGTGTAAAACTTTAGTCAAAGAATGAGTTTAATTAGAGAAATGAGAAATGCAAAAACAGAGGGAAACTGTCAGAGGAGACCAAATAATAATAATGTAGTCACTAAGCTCAGTTAAGGACGTTTAGTTCCTTCTCAAGGACTGTAGCTAATATTTTGAACCATATCCTGTGAGCTACCTTATGGATACTGAAACCCCACGTGGAAGACTTCAATTTCATGATGACCAGACTGTACCCCCACCATGTAAGCTGCCACCGTTCTGAGAACTGACCTCAAAGAAGTGGAAACAAACCGACCCTGGAACTGAAGATTAACTGTACCTAAAACAACCAAAATGACATTGGTCGCACCACCGATGACCAACTTAAAGATGACTGTCAGAGCTGACTGTGCTGTTTCTACATATAGCCCCCTCCTTTTGAATATAAGAGCTCTTGCCCCACTGGTTGCCGGTGACGGGGAGTCAGCCTTTGGACAGATGTCTGCCTAGCCCCATCTCCCTGCACGCAGTTGCCAGGATCTGAAATAAAGTAAACTTTCCTTTCCACCCACCTGGCCTGTTTATTGGCTTTTGAGCAGTGAGCAGCTGGACCCCAGATACTCTTTTGGTAACACGTTTACTATATAGGATGACAACAGCATTTTCCAGAACCACAGGACCTGGTCACAGTGCCAGCGGCGGCATGTGGGTATCAGTAGTTCTACATCCTCTCTAATATTAATACTTCTCAAATTTAATATTTAATTAAATTCAGAGGGAGACACACAGGAGGATGGAAGGAAGGCCAACTTTATTCTTTCCAAATCCAGCATCCATAACTGGGTACACATAGTCAATAAATATTGCTGGTTTGATAAATTTCTTACAATGTCTGCCCCGGACCCAGCTGATTGCAGGCACTGATATCCCTGTGTGACTGAAGGGGACGAGGTGAGGGGTTGTGAGAACAGGCCAAGATCTCTCAGTATATTTTGTAAATAATACAATTTGAAGCTGGAAAGGAATTCCAACCAGAACATAGCATACATAAATTTAACATAAAGGGAAACTGAGCCCTAGAGTTTGTCTGGAAGTGGTTCGTGAGACTGCAGGGACCTCACCTGGCTCAGGTCCCTGTAGCCAATCTGTTCACATCTCTAGCTCTTTCCCTGCTGATTGTAGAACCCTCAGGGGTCTAATTCCAATTGCTGTTGTATTCCTGGATTCACACCTTGCTGGGGTTGGCACAGACTTTACAGTCTCTTATATGGAGGAAACAGTGGTAAAAGGGGAAAATGCATAAAAGAGAAACAGTTCAGGAGCAGAGTATCTGTGGGATTCTTTCTCTTTCTACTCCGTGTTTCTCTCTCTGCTGGAGAGCTCAGATTCAGTCTAATTTCAGAGTGAGAAATATTTCCTCAAGTCCCAAGATCCCTTAGACTTTTGTTTCATTGCTCATGGGGGCTGACTTCCTGTCTTCTGCACAAAGGTAGCTCTTCCTTGACCCCTTGTGGGCCCTGGGCCTAGGCAGAAACTCTCCAGGGACCTCTCCTGTGTCCTGCACACCTAGCAGGGCCCCAGGGGGCTGGTCCTTTCCAGGATGTTTCCTCACCTACTTGTCTATGCTTTGTGGACTTTGCCCACTCCACGTCCTTCAGGATGTCTCTCCTATGGAGAGTCAGGAGGACTGGCTCCGATATAGCATCAGGATAGAAGGATAAGCTGCTGGTCTCTAATGGGAAATTTAGGAGGGACCCAATGAGAAAAGTATGAGAAACAGCAAGATTTATCAATTTCATTAATCTTTCCAAATGACCAATTTTTAACTTCACGGATTTTTTCTTTTCTGATTTCTGTTTCATTGCTTGCAAATCTTATTCTTTTCTTCCATGAACTTACTTTGGGCTTGACTTGCTCAGTTCTTCCTAGTTTCTTAAGGTGAAAGATTTATTTAATTTTTCTATATCTTTCTGGTTTTTGAATAGAAATATTAAAAGCTCTAAATTTTTTTGTAGGTCTGCTTTAGCTTCAAAATGACAGGTTTTTATATAATGCATTTTCATCATCATTCAGTTCAAAATATTTTCTTGTTTCTCTTGTGATTTTTATCTTTGCCCCATGAGTAATTTAGAATTGCATTTTTTATTTCCAAATATTTGAGTGTTATATATTATTGTTATTGATTTCTAATTAGATCAATCAGATGTAATTGATTCTACTATGGTCAGAGAATATACTCTGTGTTATTTTAATTCTTGGATATTTATTTAGACTTCTTTCTTGGCCCAGATATAGTGTGTCTTGGTGAATGTCCCATGTACACATGAATATGTATACTGTATTTGCTTTCTGAAGTTGATTTTATTGTGCTTAGCTGTTGTCTTGCTTGGGACTCCTGAGCCTTGTGGATCTGTAATTTAATGTCTTCGACTCTTTTTTTCTTCCTAATTCTCTCACCCTTTCTGATACTCCAATAAACATACATATTTATTTCTTTATTGGGTACTTTTCTACATATCTTGAATGCACTCTTCTTATTTTCAACATTTTTTCACTTTTGGTATCTTAATTAGATATTTTCTATTGATCTGTCTTAAAGTCTACTGGTTCTTTGCTTGTCTAGTCTGCTGTTAGCCTAGCTAATGCACCCTTCACTTATAAGATGTTATTTTTCATTTTTAACATTCATCTTTGATCCTTTTTAAAGGTTTTCAGTGTCTCTGATGAAATTCCCAGCTCTTAATTCACACTGGTCACTGATGAGATTTCTGTCCTTATCGTTTCATCCTAGTGGAATAATTCAATATGTAGCCTTTTCAGTCTGGATTCTTAATGTTATGCTCCTGACATGTATCCGTATTTTTGCGTGTATCAGTAGTTGACTCCTTTTTGTTGCTGAGTGATATACCACTGTGTGAATGTATAGTCAGTTCTGCTATAATACTTCTTTAGAAAATGTGAATTTCTTCTAATATGATTGACACATTAGGAAATGATTTGAGCATAAAACAAGTTATTCCACTTGCTTACATGTGATTTTATCCATGAAAAACACTAGGTGAACAGGCCTCATAGGTATATATTATTACAGCATGTGCGTGCACACACACACACGCGCGCGCGCACGATCAATGCCTACCATCTGCCTCAGTTCCTTGCGGATGTTAGGAGCCATACCCATCCACAGCTCGAATTACAAGTTTCTGATTTTAGAGAACCTTCCTTCTACCACTTCACAATAACTTACAAGCTGCAACCCCCTGACTCTCACCTCCACAAGCAAACTTTGGGTTTTTTCCCAAGTGTCATATTTACTGTAGTATTTATGTTAACTATTTCACATATATAAAGTTGTGCTATTATTTTATTAGATTCCTAGTGTATTTTCCCAGTGTATCACTGTGGAAATGCTTGAGTGTTGTATCCCAACCCCATTTCCCTGAAGCCCTATGGTTTTTATTGCACAATTTCAGTGATTTTTAAGAATGTATGTTTCATGTTATAGCAGAATAACGGCAACACAGTTTGTTTATCCATCCACCACTTGAAAGATATTTGAGTTCTATTTAGAATGAAACTTGGGGGTATTTGAATAAAACGTGTACAAACATTTGTGTACACATTTGGACGTAAGAGAAAAAACAGTGAGATGTCTGAGGAAGTAAAAGTAAATGTTCTGATGTCTGGCGATGGGAGAATGTGGCATGGAGTTCACTCTTCATTTGCACCCCACGCTCCCTGGCTACCTGCTATATTCAGTGCCATCAAACCTCCTCTAGATGGACTAAGAGTAGTAAGGAAAAATACTGAGGAAAGGAAAAGGGAAAATGTTAATTTCTTTTAAAAGCAAAATTGTGTGTTCTATACACTTAGGTATGTAATATGTTTATTTTTCTAAATTTTTGAAATGTGAAGAATAGTAACCATTACACAAGTCGGGTATATCTTTCCTAAAATTGGGTCCATACTTGTGATTGCCTTAGTTGCACAGTTCTACTGTAACCTTATGAGTAATTCTTCTCCTCTATTTTCCAGCACTAGGCAGTGTCTCTGCTCTCCACCTTCCTGAAATTTTCTATGCAATTTAATAAGATGTTGGTTGGGAATTTATCCTGCAAAAAACTGTTGTCTCACCCCCAAAATACAATTTCATATATTCCCTCCAGAGACAATATCCCCTGGAGATGGCAGGACTATCCCTGTATCTCTTTTTACTCTTCCAGACTACTGGAGCCAGAGATTGAAGAGAGGGGGAGAGAATCATTGCCTCGGGTAGGGAATGTTATTGCTTCATCACTTCCATAAATGCAGATGAGAGAAGACCAAGGGAAATATTTGTAGAGATTGGAGGCGCCATGGATAGAGGGAGTCATCTCAAAACCTAGGTAGATTCAACATAGACAATATATTTGCTGATGTGCCCTGAATGTACCTGAGTAGGGGTAAGGGGAAGGGAGAGGGATGGCAGAGAGCCTTCACCTGTGCTCTGACTTTTGTTTGATAAGCAAGCATAAAGCCAAGCTGCCATAGTGGGGAGAGGGACTTGAATCATCTTACCTCTGACCACCCAAGAGGATGATCTCTTGGCCAGCTGTGAGCAGAGTACCAACTGAAACAGGGAATCATGAAACAGGGAATGTCAGGTTAAAACTGTTTCAGGTGGAACCACACCTTGAGAGACAGGGATCTGATGGTTAAGAGCATGGGCCAGGGATGGACCCAGGTTTATCCAACATTGCTCACTACACAGCACTGCTAGCCGCACAGCCATAAGGAAGCTCACCTAAACTCTCTGAACTTTCGTTTCCTCCTCTATCAACTGGGGTGCAATAAAATTTGCATCGTTAGTAATATTTTGAGGACTAAATGAACCAGTACAGGAAAATGCCTTATCTGGCCTACCATCTCTGCAGGGAGGGAATTTCATTTAGCCCATGATGTCACTAAAAATAACAGGGATCAAACCTGGGCTATCTCTTATGTCACCAAGACAACAGGACTTTTAGGCATAACTAACATGAATCTGAACTTTTTTTTAATTTTAATTTTTACTTTACAATACTGTATTGGTTTTGCCATATATTGACATGAATCTGCCACGGGTGTACATGAGTTCCCAGTCCTGAACCCCCCTCCCACCTTAACTGGCCCAGTGAGAAATAAATAGACCTGGAGTATGTCTCTTGCCAATTATTCAGTAAATTTGGTCTCAGTTATCTCATCTATAAAGTAAAATTAACCTCTCTTGCTCTTCCTTTCTGAACCACTTGGTAGAATATGATAGCCTGGACCCTCTGGAAAGAGTGACTTCCTTCTTGGGTTCAAGCCCATTGCCATTTTTCTTTATAGAGAGAAAACCTCATGCATTGAAGACGGAAACTGGGGGTGATTGGAGGGGGATATTTTAATCACAGTGTTGGCGTCACGCTGTCAGTTGCACAACCCAGGGCTGTCAACAGCCTTTGGTTAACAGAGGGATGTACAGAGTATCTGCATGACTATCTCAGTTTCTCCATTGGTTGGAAACACTTCTGGTGAAATTGCTTGTTCTTTGAGGTTCTTCTGAAGAAATGATTTCCTAATTAGAGGGTGGCCAGGAGCTGGTATTGCAGCAGGCCTCCTTCCAGGACAGATAGAGCTGTGAAGTGTGTGCTAACTGCTGCTCCCCCAAAGAGCAGAAGGTGCTGATGTTCTTTCACAACTGATCTGACCACACAGATGTGATATCAACGATGATGCCACCAGCGGCCGAAGTCAGAAATAGCCCTCACCATCTGGGCTGGCAGATCCACTTCTAAGACAGCCTCCTCGGTCACATGCGGTGCCTGGGCTGGGAATTTCACTGGAGCTGTGTACATATGGCCCTTCTAGATGGCAGTCTTAGGGGTCAAAGATGAGTGTTCCAGGTGAACAAGGTAGAAGCTGCCTGGCTTTATATGACTTAGTCATGGAAGTCCTATTGTATCTCTTGCATCATAATCCATTGGTCAAAGCTGTCACAAGCCTGATCAGAATCAAGGAGAGAGGACCTAGATCCCTGTTTCTGCATGAGAGGAGTGTCAAAGAAATCTTGGTCATGTTCTAAAACCACTGTAGTATCATTTTATCTATAAGTATTTGTATTAGCTTCTTATTTTTATTTATTAAAAAAATTTAATTGATTTACTGTATTATGTAAGTTTCAGGTGTACAGCACAGTGATTCAATTGTATTAGCTTTGTGTTGCTGCTGTAACAAATGACCCCAAACTTAGTAGTTTAAAACAATTCAAATGTATTCTCCTACATTTCTGGAGGTCAGAAGTCTGAAATGAATCTCACTGGGTTAAAATCAAGGTGTCTGCAAAGCTGCCTTCCCTTTTGGAGGGATGCCCTCCTCTGCTATTTGGGGCTTCCCAGGTGACGCTAGTGGTAAAGAACCCGCCTGCCAATGCAGGAGACGTGAAGGATGTGTGTTGGATCCCTGGGTTGAGAAGATCCCCTGGAGAAGGAAATGGCAGTCCACTCCAGTATTCTTGCCTGGAGAATCCCCATGGACAGAGGAGCCTGGCAGGCTACAGTCCATAGAGTTGCAAAGAATTGGACACAACTGAAGCAACTTAGCATGCACACACAGGGACAATCCATTTTCTTGCCTTTTTTTGACTTCTAGAGGTTGTGCCACATTCCTTATCTGTAGCCAGCAGTGGCCCTTCAAGTCTTCCTGACATTGCATCACTCAGAGACTGACACTCCTGCTATCCTTATGAGGATCCTTGTGATGACACTGGGTCATAAGATAACCCAGAGTAGTCTCCTTGTCTCAAAATCAGTTGAAGGCTATTTTAATTCCTCAGTGCTGTGTAATGTAACAAATTCATAGTTTCCGGAGATTCCAGAGTGGCCTCTTTGAGAGAGGGGTCATTATTCTGTCAACTGCACTACTTCAGTCTATATCTGAAAAAAATAAAGATAAAAAAATACAATCACACCACCATTGCTTATTTGCCATCTGTGTATATCCTTCACTGAAATGTCTGTTCATGACTTTGATACATTTTCCAGTTGGATTGTTCATTTTGTTTGTTTAATGTTAAGATTTGAGTGTTCTTTATATATTCAAAATATAAGTGCTTTGTTAAACATGTGGTTTGCAGACTTTTCTCTCTTTCTATAGTTTGTCTTTTCATCTTCTTCACAGGGTATTTGAAGAACAAAAGTTTAAAATTGGTGAGGTCCAATTTATAGATCTTTCCTTCCATGGGTTGTGTTTTGGATGTCAAATCTGAGAACTTTTTGCTTTGCCTTAGGTCCAGAAGATTTTCTCATTTTTTTCCCCTAAAAGTTTTGTGGTTTTATATTTAAGTCCATGATCCATTTTGAGTTAATTCTTGTGTGTAATGTGTGAAGGTGAAGATGTCTTTGTTTTGTTTGTTTTGGTCTATGGATGTCTAGTTTTTCTGGCACCATTTGTTAAAAAGATTATTCTTTCTCCATTATCTTGTCAATAAATGTTTGAAGCCAAATGTGCTTTTGAAGCCAACTAGGTATGAAGATTATTTCTTTTTTCTTTTAAATTACTGATTTTATTTCCTTAATAGATATAGGACCATTCATATTTTCCATATATTTTTGTTACATAGTCTTCTCATGACAGTAAATTATATTTCTGATAAGAGAGGAAAGGGGCTAAACTCCAAAGAAACAGCAAAATATAGCATGCATATACCAGCCTGAGCTAGGAGAGTACCTTGGGTCTGGATTTTGAGGGTGCTTGATCAAGGAAGCTGGAACACAAGAATGGATTAGGGGGAACTTATTGACTTAGGAGAACTCTTTCTGGATATAGGCTATTACTTCCTGGTAAGGATCCCAGAGGTTGGTGCAATTTTGCAGCCAGGAAAGCTCCAGAATCCTGGAGAAATCAATGACTCATGTGGAGTGAATTTAAAATATTTGAATTGCATGACAGATGGAGAAGGAAGGGATGAAAATGACCATGGAAGTGGGTATGGTGGAGTAGATGTACCATGTGAGGCTGAAAGACCATCCACGTTATATTCTATGGGAAGTCCCAGAGAACACACTATTCATCAAGCCATCAGGACTGGCTAATGAGACCAGGACCAGCATCAGCGGTATTTCTCCTTTTCCAGCTAGTATTGAGGGTAGGAGTGGCTGATACAGAACTTGGCCCATTGATAGCAGTGGGGATAATGCCCTCCCTCCTTGTATCTTCAGAATTATATCTTTCATCTCTTTTGTAAAACTGTTAGCCGTTATCTCTTCAGATCTGTTTGCTGTCTCATTCTCTCTCCTCTCTTTTTTCTTTTTGCCACTTTATTTCTTAATTGAAGGGTAATTGCTTTACAGAAGCTTGTTGTTTTCTGTTAAACATCAATAAGAGTCAGCCATAATTACACCCGTGTCCCCTCCCTCCTGAACCTCCTTCCCATTTCTCTCTCCATCCGCCCCCCACCACCCCTCCACCTTTCTGGATTGTCACAGAGCTCCTGTTTGAGTTCCCTGAGACATACAGCAAATTCCCATTTCTCCCCCCATTTTGAGATTCTAGTCACCCAGACGACAGGTGCCCTGCTCTAGCCTCTGTGTGCTCTTATCCTCTCTCTTGTATTTTTTAGTTCTCTGTTTCCCCCTGCTTCCTTTGGATCTGTTTGAACTTTACCGGTATGTCTTCTGTTGGTTTTAACCTGTTCTGAGGTTTTATTTCAGTTTTTGCATTATTTCGGTTACGGAATTTATTTTTTACTTTTACAAATCTGCAAGGATACTCACAATAACCTCCAGTTCCTCACCAAAAAGCTCAAGCTTCCTTGTCAGGCATTTGTGGCATCAGCATCTGGGATCATATTTAAAAATACTCAGTGAGGTTGAGATTTTCTAAACTCCCCAAATGATGGGAGCTGGCCTCCTCTTGTTCAAGGGATGGTTTCCTTCTCATTTGCTTTTCCTCCTAAGGCATCAGCCCAAAGGATGGTTTCTTGCAGTCCCTTCATTTGGGCACCCCTGGACTTTGTTCTCTGCCAGTCCAGCAAGGCTGAGACTCACTTTCTTAGCCACCTCTTCTGAATTGCCAACATCCTCAGTCTAGAAGAGGTCTCAGTGCCAGGCTATCTCTGGATTTCTATCCTTTCTTTAACCAACAACTCACTTCTGGCTCACTGAGGTAGTCTGTCTCTTGCCAAGGAATTGTGCATTCCTGGTAAATCTGCTGCAAGTGGAACTCTGAGAGGCAATTTCTTCGTGTTAAGTTGAGAGTGTGGGTCTTGCTCTCATCTGCAGGTTTGACTGTGGCATTACTAGCTGTGCGACCTTGGATAAGCTCACTGAAACTGTTTTCTCATATGTCAAAGGGAGATACTCAGAGTACACACAGCACAGTGATTTTGAAGAATAGACTATGCATGTAAATCCCTTAGTATAGACGGTGGTTCATAGTAAGTCCTCAAAAGCTGTTTGTCCGTATTCTTAAGAAAGCTGAATTTATGAAGATGCATAAATACACATGATTGAATGCTTTGCTTTGCTGTTATTTAAGTGATGAATTTCCTTGGTGCATGTTAGTTTGCATTTGTTTTCAATCCTTTGCTTTTTTTCTGGACTACAAGAAGTATTTCTCTGGGATAAAGCTGATGTGGTTGAAATGACACTTATTCTCATTCTCTTGACTTCCCTTTCTGCTCAGATGCCGCTAAGCATTCTTTCTTATTCTTTCCAACCAATGAAACTGATTTGTCAAGGGGGGAAAAAAAGTGAAGCCAGAAGTCTAAAATATATTTAAGAAAAAAAAAATCTTTATTATTCTGACATTTTTAACAGAGGAAAAGTCTCAGTAAAACTCAGTAAGCATCTGTTGATGGATGTGGTCCAAGGTCTAGCGAGAGACAGATTGTAAATCATTACTCATCAGCCTTCGTGTGATTGACTGGGAAGGGGCTTGGGAATGAGAGGGCATCATAGGATTTCTCAGAGAAAGCATCAAATGAATAAAACAATTTACAACATTTCAGTAGTTTAACTAAAGTAAAGAAAGTTTCCAGAATGTGGTGAGTGGGAGGGGAGAGGGACTCATGGGAGAGGAAACTTCTGGGCTTGCAGTCCCCTGGTTCAGGTCCCTGAGGCCCAATCTCTGCCCACATTTCAGCGGGTTCCTTCTGGACCACTCAGGGGCTCTTCTCCAGGTCCCTGATGTATTTCTGGACCCAGCTGGCAGCAGGATTGACACAGACATATTGGCCCCTTCTGGTGAGGAAGCTGTGGAGAGGGCAGAAGTATAGTACAGAGAATGAGTAGGGATGGTTTTGACCACCTGTGGCCCCTGCATCTTCATCCCTGTGGGATTTACAGAGATAACCTCAGGCCACCTCCTTTCTGCTGTCCCTTCCTTTCCTCTCTTTCCTCTACTTCTGGCCACACCCTCCCTGGCTCTCTGCAGCCCTCATCCCATGTCAGGAGACAGCCCAGTGACCTCTCCCTGTGTCCTGTATGGACAAAAGGCCCCAAGAGTGCCGAGCACCTTCCCAGGACGACCCTTTGCCATGAACTGGTGCTCTTGAGATCTGCTCCCTGCTCTGACCCCTACGGATACCCCTCACCCCTGCCTCCATGTCCTGAGTCTCCCCAGGGTTGAACAGGAGAACTGACACTTACATGATACCAGGTCTGGGGCAGTCGCTGCTGGTCTTAAAATAGTTAACCACATTTCTGTGGGGGATTTTCCTGGAGATGTAGGTGAAGCAGCAAGTGGGTGGGGTGTAAACCCTTTCTGTACAGGAACAAGAATAAGTTACGCAGGAGCAAAGGCAAGCCCCAGAGGGTCAGGAACACATGGTGGGCAAAGGAAACTGGAAATCATTTGATTCTTTCATTTGCTAGTTTCTCATTAATACCCCTAGTCTTATCTTTGGACTTGTCTCTTCATTTGGTCCCTATCTTTCTCTACAGGGAACTAAACCCTAGATACTCTGCTCCCTACTCCCAGCTTCCTTTGTGGAAATGTTTTCCTGATCAATTAAAGCGTAAGTGCATGCTAAGTCATGTCTGTCGTGTCTGACTCTGTGACCCCGTGGACTGTAGCCCAGCAGGATCCTTTGTCTGTGGGATTCTCCAGGCAAAACTACTGAAGTGGAATTCTTGCCCTCCTCCAGGGGATCTTTCCAACCCAGGGATCAAACCAGCATCTCAAGCATCTTCTGCACTGCAGTCAAGATTCTTTACCACGGAGCCACTGAGGAAGCCCCCTCTGCCTCATGCTAACAAGCAAACGTGTTAGACTTCAAGTTTCTCACCTAAAAAGTAGGATAAAACTTCTCTTAACTCCAACCTGCAGCCCAAATCAATACACTCCTTTTGAAGCTTCTTGAAAAAAGCAACCATGTCATTTTTGAAACCCCACTCAATGTTCTTTAATTTCACACGAGGGTTCTTAAGCCACAGCGCTCGGGCTGGACTTCGGACTACGGTATGAGTAGCAAGTGCTAATGAGCAGACCTACCTCGTACATGGGAGCAGAGGGCCACAGTGCAGAGGACAAATATGGCAGCCACGAGGACCTTCATGATGCTGGACAGGCAGGCAGAAGAGTGTGGGCAGAGCTGAGAAGGGGCTTGGGAACTCACTTCTGCTTGTCTCCTCCTGGGATGTGAGCTGTCTTCTCTTCTTTTTCTAGATGCCTTGGGCTGTGGGAATATAAAAGTCAGAGTTGTCTACGGTGGAATTTTAAGGGTAATCGTGTCATGTGAGTTGCACCACGCAGGGCTGCCCTTGATTACCAGAGGAGCTTAGGGAGCATGTAGCACATAGTTCTGTTACCAATTTGCTTGGTGCTTGTGAGAAAATTGTTTCTCCAGGTGGGGGACCAGAAGTTGGCATCGCCCAGGGATCAGTCTTTGCTGTTTCCTTTGCATGTGACAGATTTCTCTCTGAAGTGAGTGATCACAGTCTCCTTCCATAGAGCAAAGTGCCCTGATAGACTCCCACAATTGTCCTAAGTGTCTAAATGTGATGTGTAAAAACTCCACTGAGTCTCAAGAAGGATACACCAAGCTTAACCACCTCCTAGATGGAGAGAACAGAATTGGAAAGCCTGGTGGTACAAGGATGGCGAAAGTCAGGATTAGCTTTCCAGTAACTGGCCTATTTGCCAAATAATCATTGCAGCCCTACAATGAAGTCTGGATTTAATGCTGGATGGGGGTCAGCAGATGTAAAAATGTCTATACTCTGAACCAGAAATTCTATTTTTCAGAATCTTTCTTATGGAAATGAACTCATAAATGGGAAAAATTTTAAAGACAGTGTTATTTGGGATAGCTAATCTATGATAAAATAATAATTGACACTAAACTACATACTCTACAGTGTTGGAATAATAGAGTAAATCCACTGATAGACATAAAGGCTAATTATAGGATCCTAATGCTAGCCTCTTAAACAAATAGAATGACAAGAACAGACTTAATTTTTTTAGCATTAATTTTTATGGGAGATCAGTCCTGGGTGTTCATTGGAAGGACTGATGCTGAAGCTGAAACTCCAGTACTTTGGCCACCTCATGTGAAGAGTTGACTCACTGGAAAAGACTCTGATGCTGGGAGGGATTGGGGGCAGGAGGAGAAGGGGAGGACAGAGGATGAGATGGCTGGATGGCATCACCAACTCGATGCACATGAGTTTGAGTGAACTCCAGGAGTTGGTGATGCACAGGGAGGCCTGGCGTGTTGTGATTCACCGGGTCACAAAGAGTCGGACACGACTGAGCGACTGAACTGAACTGATAGTTTCTTTACAATGTTGTGTTAGCTTCTGCTGTATAGCAAAGTGAATCTCCTATGTGTTTACATATGTCCCCTCTTTTTGAATTTCCTTCCCATTTAGGTCACCACAGAGCATCAAGTAGATTTCCCTGTGCTATACAGTAGATTTGCAATAGTTATCTATTTAATACACAGTGGTGTATATTTGTCCATTCCAATCTCCAGTTCATCCCATTCCCCTTTCCTCTGTGGTACCATATGTTTGTTCACTATGCCCATGACAGACTTGATTTTTAATATTAAATATTAAAAAGCAAGATGCAGAAAACATCCTGGGAAGAGGAAAAACAAAAAGAAATAAATCTTCTATCTATGCATATCTGATCTTCATCCCATGTCCCACGGGTTGCATTCCTCCACAAGCCTTGCCTGTCTCTAGGAAGCAGGAATGATCCTGATATGATACCAGGGTAGAAGCACTGGCTGGGGGTACTACCATGATCATCAACAAATTTGTGGCAAATTTGGATAGAAATAAGAGAAACAGTAGGCACTGAGGTGTCTGCCCTAACCATGAGGAAGTGGCAACCAAGAGCCCCAGAAAAGCCAGGTCAGTTTCTTCCCCCCTTGGAGGGCGGCCGGCCAGAAGTTGGTGGAGAATGTTAGTGCTCAGGGCTGCGGAGTAGGGCACAAAGTGAACCAAGTAAATTATGCGTTTCTTCTTGACCGTGAATCACTGTTTTGAATCTCTGCCTGTCTTGTTCTCAGTCTCTGGCTCCCTCTTCAGGGAATACAGCTATTGGAGCAGGGAGCCTTGTTCCATCTCTCTTGGGGAAATTCATCTGGTCCACAGAGACAATTGCCAGCAAGATGCCACCTTCTGTACATCACCCGCAGAGTGGAGCTCCTTGGGAGAGTCGAGGGGTTCTGTCATTTGGCTCATCCTAGGAACCAATCAGACCTGGCATTTGCATCTTGTTAATGAATGCTGAAACTCCAATACTTTGGCCACCTGATGCAAAGAACTGACTCCTTGGAAAAGACCCTGATGCTGGGAAAGATTGAAGGCAGGAGAAGGGGACGACAGAGGTTGAGATGGTTGGATGGCATCATCAACTCGATGGACATGAGTTTGAGCAAGCTTTGGGAGTTTGTGATGGACAAGGAAGCCTGGTGTGCTGCAGTCCATGGAGTCACAGAGTCAGACATGCCTGGGGTGACTGAACTGAACTGAATGAATGCGTTAGATCTCAATTTTCCCCACTAAAAGTTAGTCCGTTTCTGCCTATCTAGGATAGCTACAAGTTGTTGGGAAGTTTGGGAAACAGCTGGAGCATTTTGAAACCTTCTGTGAAGTTTTTTGCTTTCATGTGGGGAATCTCAACCATAGGCTTAAGTGATGTGGTTTAGACATCTGTCCAGAGCACTGAGAAGCAATTCTAAAAGGAAGAAAGGGTGAGGGTTGAGTCTTGTGATACAGACAAGACTCGTGAACTGAGGCTTGTGGTGAGGAGATGGTTGACTAGGGCAGTGTGGGGACTTGAGTGGGGAAATCATTGATGATGGGCAGGAAGAGGGCAAAGCCAAGATAGAGTGGGGCAAGTGCTGCTGCCTCCATCCTTCGGGAGTCCATCCTGTATCCTGTCCCTTTATAGGCAACTCTAGAGCATGAGAAGCTGGAGGCTGGGCGTGATCAGAGGGGAAGTTGCTGCATGGTGTCTTGTTATGAGTTGCACATGCTGGGGTCCCTGGGGTCACACAGAGGTTCAGAGCATCCAAGAAGAGGCCAGCTGCTCATTTGTTGGGGCTGATTGGATGGAAAGTTTTTTGCCAGTGACAGGAGGTGAGATGATGTTAGTGTCAGAGCCATAAGGACATGGAAAGATCTACAGATTAATAGTTCCTCCCACAGAGCAGATCTGATGCTCTGTGCAGCTGTTCCGATCACAGAGGGTGACACCTACGGGTGATGCCACAGCACCCCAAGCATACAAGTCCCACTGGAAACCGCATCCTGGGTGAAAAGGACCATGACATCATGCTGCTCAGACCGCTTCTGAGGAAATGGTTCACGAACAAGGAGGTGGGGGAGCCAGGAGTTGCCATCACTAAGGGACCAAGCTTAGCTGGTCTTCTACCACGAACAGAGCTTTATGGATCATACCATTCCCTTCTGCCTTTCTCGCAGCAGACATTCCTAATGTTCTTTGTGACATATCTACTGATGCTCTCGCATCTTCAGTAGCCTGAGCCATGTTTGATCTGGACTCAGATGGACAGAGTGGAACTGGGGAAGTCTGGACTACAGACACAACCATGGTAGACGAAGTCAGCTTTTAAATCCACTCTTCCCATTCATCAAACATTCACCAGTCCCTACAACATGCCATTAAAATCTTATTTAACAGCTGGGTATAGAAATGAATGCACATTAGACATGGGACGTCTCTATAAATCAGGAGCCCTAAATGTCCTTATTTTTTGGCCCAGAGAGTCTACAACTAGAAAAATATCCTATGGGAAAACACCTCATTTGTCAAAAAGTTTTATGCATATAGATATTTGGTGCAGTGTATTTATAGCAAATAAAAATTGAAAACAGTCCAAATGTGCTACAGTAGCACATGATAATATTAAGGCACTACGTTGAGGGATGAGTAAATTAAGCAGCTCTTAAAAATACTGGAATGATTTGGAAAAGTCTTGTAATGTTAAGTATAAATAAGGAAACCACAAAATTGCATCTGTTAGGTAGCGTAGACTAGGGAAAAGGAGTCCAAAATGGCGGTGGCTAAAAAACAAGGAAGGGAAAAGCCCGCGAAAATAGAACAAAGGAAGGTCAGAGGACCCATGTGAGGATCTCAGGTAAAACAAACAACACTCCTGGCTGGCCCAATTTACATAGGACAGGCCCAGGGAGAGAAAAATATATAAAAGAGAGAAAAATATATAAAAGAGAGCCAAAGCCAGCTCTCTCTCTCTCCCACGTGCTGGGGCGCTCTTCTCCTCGTGTCTTTGGGTCAATGTGCCCTCAGGCCTCACAGATGGATTTTCCTGCTATCTTCTAAATAAAATAGAGCTATAACACTGAGCTGTAACACTGATTTGTCTAAGAGCTATAACATGGTCCGCTCGAGACCTGAGAGCTATAACACGGTCTATCCAAGACCTGAGAGCTGCGACACGCCGAGGGGGCTTAAATGTCCGTCACTCCAGATCTCTGTTGTGATGAGACAAAAACTGAGGAACATACACTCGCGTGACATCTATGGTGCCGTGACTCGGGTTTAACCTGGCTGAAACAGCCTCTGCTCCGAAGAGGCAAAGCACAGCCGGAGCCCAGCTCAGCGAAGCTCCCGCGGTCAAAGCGGAACACGAAAACCCTGCGCAGGGGAAGGCCCATCATGCTGGAAACCAGGACAGCGAAAAACGAACTCAGCAGAAAGCCCACATGGCCCAGTCTCAGATTCCAGAAGACCTCCGGTTAAGGTAGGAGGTCCTCGCTCCTATGGCTGGAGGGACATATGCCTAACAAAATCTTAATTCCTTTACAGTCTCTCGTTTCTTGTCTCCTCGAACCTCCTGCGGAACAGGCAGGCGGCAGGGGGCGCAATTGAAGGGCCCTGGAGAGGCTACTCCCCAGCATGCCCCCAAGGCGCTATCTGCTGAGCCCCAGTAGCTGTTGCACAAGCCAGTGGGGTTCTTCTGTCCTTACTCTTCTTTGTGCCAAGGATCAGACCAAAGAAACTGTGAGCACCGGTCAGATATTTAGCAAAATTTCCGGCATGCTATGAAGGGGATTCCTTGGCACATTTTTCCCACTGCTTTTTCCTTTTGTCCTTCAGCTCTCCCTCCCAGGACTTGAGCCCAACCAAAACCCAGGATGCCCAACTTCAGGAGCTAATGAAGCTCAGGCTCTGATGTCTCATTGCAAAAATTCAGTGAGAGACAAAGCGATAGGTACGAGGTAGACTTAAGATTCAGAGAGAAGCACCAAGGAATGTGGCCTGGCTAGGTTTTGCAAGCAGGGTGAATTCATATGCTAATGAGTGAGAGAATCATCCCAGCCAGGGGGGAACCACCCACTCCTCTGTCTTATGACAGTGCCTTAGAGCTGTCCTGCCTCCTCCGGGTGTGCCTTTTGACTTACTCACTGGGGATTTAGGTTTATGTTATACCCTTGCACTATGTCATTCTTTCAAAGGTTGTGCTCTGCCCCCTTCCCTCCTGTTTCATGCTCTTTTCCTGAGCCCCATCCGGGCCCACAATGTTGCCTCTGCAATCTTCTGGAGGGACAACCAGAAAATAGCTGGCCTTTGGGAGGGAAATACTGTGTAATATCCAGTCCCTCTAGATAGTCAGCCCTTCATCTTCCATGTTTCCTACAACATGTGCAACACCAGCATCTCCCAGTGAACCCACTAGGGCGGGTGATGGGCACACAATGCCTGTCCATTGGTTGGCATCCCTTCAAAGGCAACTGGGCTTCTAGGGATAATGTTTGCCACTTTGGGAGTTAGCCCCACAGGCTGTTTGGGCCCAAACCCTTACCACCCTTCTCCTAAAGTTACAAACATATCCCTGGATCAAATCTCCACTCCACTTTTATGGAACATCTGGTCTGTTGCCTCTTAACAAATTTGTTTTTAAGCTGATTACTAACTCCTATAATTAGGACCCTTCCCCTTGTAGGCAACATTGCTCCACCCAGCCTACTATTAAAATACCTTAATGTCCCTAACAGGGCCATATAACCCACTCCTTTGTCACTACTTCTGTTATTACCTAAACTGGGTCTATGACAATGAAATGTTTACCATTGGAGACACCTTAACCTGCTCTTATGGAGGACTAGGGAAAGAAATCAGTGACTTGCAATCCCTTAGAGAAAGAGGACAAGGCTTATGACTGTTACACTGTTTCCCAGTCTCAAGGCCCAGGCTTGGATTGCTTTACATCATCATATCTATTCCCATCCACGGTGGACAAACTAGCAATGAGTTACAAACTCCTTAATCCTACCCATCACTGGTCACACTGGAGATCTTGGGGATGCCCAAACTCCAGTCTGGGGGTCCCAGGAGGTCACCATGCCTTGATCTGCCTAGGGATCTGGTCCTCAAAAAGTTGTTATGCCTGGTCAAGCGCCAAGCCTACCCTCACGATGATTCAAGACGACTGAAGTGGCCTGCTCCAGCCAGCCTGCCTGTCACAGATAATCATCACAGGGCTGGAGCCAAGGGTGCAACTGGATGTGGCAGGTAGGTCCGAGAATTTCTTGGTTTACACAGGGGCTACCTACTCTGTCTTGATCTCCTACTCCGGCGCCTTCTCCCCCGGGTGCTACAGGAAAAAGCAACTACTAAAAGATTCACCCAAGCACTTCTTTGATGCTGGGATGGACAAATATTTTCCCACCAGTTTCTGGTGATCCCTGAGTGTTCTACTCCCTTAATGGGAAGAGACATACTCACTAAACTGGGGACCACCCTTGTGATGGGAAGTTTTTCAGCCCCTAGTGCTCTGCAGCTCCTGGTTACTACTGAAGAACCCATTACACCTTCTCCAATAGAGAGGGACCAAAAACTATGGGAGGACAAAATTAACCCCCAGGTGTGGGACCAGGGGATTCCTGGACGAGCCCACCAAGCTGAACTGGTCATCATTGTCCTTCGAGATCCCACTCGATTTCCTAACTGGAAACAATATCCCCTCAAAAGAGGCTCGGGAGCCCTTAATAAATAAATTCCTTGCTTGTAGGCTATTGGTCCCCACCAGTTCGCCATGTAACACCCTGATCCTCTCTGTAAAGAAAAAGGACAGAGCCTGGCGAATGGCTCAAGATCTCCAGATCATAAATGAAGCTGTAGTCCCCCTCCATCCCACAGTACCCAATCCCAATATCTTTTTGCCTTTGAGTGGGAGGCCCCAGGAGAAAAACACCAACAGATGACTTAGACAGTATTACCTCAGGGGTTCAGAGATAGCCCCTGCTTGTTTGGACAGGCCCTTTTCCGGGATCTCCTAGATCTGGGCCTGGGACCTAATGGGAAAATGTTACAATATGTAGACTCCAGTACTCTTGCCTGGAAAATCCCATGGACGGAGGAGGCTGGTGGGCTGCAGTCCATGGGGTTGCAAAGACTCGGGCACGACTGACTTTCATGCTTTGGAGAAGGAAATGGCAACCCACTCCAGTGTTCTTGCCTGGAAAATCCCAGGGATGGGGGAGCCTTGTGGGCTGCCGTCTATGGGGTCGCACGGAGTCGGACACGACTGAAGTGACTTAGCAGCAGCAGATGACCTACTAGTCTGCTCTCCAGATGGGAAAAGTGCCCAACAACATGCAGTTCAGGTTCTAAACTTTTTGGCAGAAATGGGATATTAAGTCTCCCGTGCTAAGGCAACAGATGGTCAAGACAAAGGTCACTTACCTGGGAGTTCAGATTACACACGGGGCCAGGAGGCCGTCCTCTGATCGGATACAAGGAATCCTCCAGTTGCCCTCCCCCATGACTCAAAAACAATTGCGAGCTTTCCTGGGGCTAACTGGATATTGTAGAATCTAGATGCCCAACTATGGTCTAAGTGTCCAGCCCTTATACGAAAGCGTAAAGGGATATGATTCAATCCCACTGATGTGGGGAACTCCTCAGAAGAAGGCAGAGACTACACTAAAACAGGCCTTAACTCAGGCACCTGCCTTGAGGTTGCCAGACCCAGAAAAAGCATTCCAACTTTCTGTCCATGAAAGAGAAGAAATAACCTTGGGAGTGTTAACTCAAAGGTTGGGATCTGAGCCCCAGCCTGTAGCTTACTTATCCAAGAGGCCTGATCCAACCGCCCAAGACTGGCCACCCTCACACCCCCCCCCC